>CM046427.1:17836170-18317682 GCA_025506505.1 Flaveria sonorensis | reverse complement strand
AAAGTAAGGGAGCAAACAGGAAGTTAGTTCAAAAAGCAAGGGGTTAAAAGCATGCAAAGGGCCAAACTTGCATATATTGGGTTCAAAAAGGTGTTAATGCTACCCATAACCTTCTCTTTCAAGTACATATCGGCTGGAGAAAGGGAAGAGGAAGTTCCATCCGATTTTAGAGAGGGAAACTGGAAGTTCTTCAAGAAGGTGAGATTTTAAGGTAATTCTTTCAGTTTTCAGTCGGGTTTCAGCTTCTGGACAGAGTTTCTGGTGTTTAGGCGCTTGTTTTCGTGTGTTTTAGTGCTAGAACTCTAGCTTTTTCTCGGGTTTGGAAGTTTGCTCGAAAGCTATTAAGGTGAGTTCTAGATCCCCCTCTCTTACTAGTTTTTACTTGTTTGGGGATGTTATGCATACTAAAAAGGATGTTTCTTTACCAAACATGATTTTCCATGAAAAGTACAACTGTTTATGAAGTTAATGTCTTACAAGATTGCCGTGATTTTGAATGGATTTTATTATGTTTTAATAGTAGATCCATGCTAAGGGTATGTTTTAAATGATATATGAGCTAGAAATTGCATAAGTTGCATTGCAGGTTTGTTTTTGAACATCCGCATTTATTGAGTGTTCAACCACATTGTTTGAATGTACCCTCGCATGTCTTTTGTTCATCCGCATTTGTTGGACTTTATCCGTATTTGTTGGAGTTCATCCGTATTTGCTGAACATTTAACTGCATTGGTTTTATGTTCAATAGCCAGACTTTTGTTCATCCGCAGATGTTTTAGTTCATCCGAAGATGTTTTGTTCATCTGCAGATGTTTGTTCATCCGCAGATGTGTTTGTTCCTCCGCAGATGTTTGTTCATCCGCAGATGTTTTGCTCATCCGCAGATGTTTTGTTCCTCCCCAGAAGTTTTTGTTCATCCATTGATGTTTTGTTCATCCGCAGATGTTTGTTCATCCACAGATGCATTTGTTCCTCAGCAGATGTTAGTTCATCTACAGATGTGTTTCTTCCTCTGCAGATGTTTGTTCATCCACAGATGTGTTGTTCATCCTCAGATGTTTTCTTCATTCGCAGATGTTTTGTTCCTCCACAGATGTTTTGTTCATCCGCAGATCCTTTGTTCATCCGCAGATGTTTTTGTTCCTCCGCAGATGTTTTTGTTCATCTGCATTTGTATGTGCTCATTCACATGACTTAGTTCATCCGTAGATTTTTCTGAAACCTTGGGAGGTAGAATGTAGTGTTAAGTTCTGGAATGTTTTGGTGGTTTATGCCTGTTGGTGTTATGTTTGATTGTGGGCTATGGTTGATGTTCTATATTACGTATTATTATGTGACTTTACATGGTGTGTTAATACTCTTGTACGTAAAGTATTATTTTAATAAAAGAGAAAGACGAAGTTAATGAAAGTGGAACGTAATGAATGAAGAAGCAAAGTCTTGCAAGCAAAATGGTGGAGGTACACAACTTAATGAGGTAGTTGTTTGCTCAACTGTGTGCAATTTAGCTAACCCTTGTTAATGCGCACAGGGGTCTAATCCTTGAGATTGACCGAAAAGTAAGGAACGGGATCCTTGTCACTCCACCCTGTTACTGTGTCAGCTTCGGCATGACGTGGGAGTTTACTTGTAAGCCCCGGCACAGTACTAGCTTCAACATGACATGGGGGTATAGCATATGGCAGCATCTAGATAAGGTGAAAGATAATAATGAAAGAAAGTATGAAACGTACGAAGATGAATGATAATGAATGATGATGAACGATGATGGAAGATAATAATGATATTATCTAGATGTATGTATAATGTATGATCACGTACGAAAGTAAGGAAAAAGTTTTAAACGAAAGTAAAGTATTTTATTATTAAAACTAAAACTCACTCAACGTCGCTGACTTTTGTATGCATAATAGTTGGCAGGTATTTGTTGATGCTGAGGAGGTGCAGGCATGGATGCATAAGCTACTGGTGATGGTTCAAGTCTGGCATCCATATTTTGGAGAATGTTTTTGTATTAATATATTTTTGAAATGTAAAAGAAATGATATGATGATTTGACATGTTTTTAATTGTTAATGAAAAGTTTAAACTCCGCTGCAAGATTAATGTGTTTTAAATGTTTTATGCGATGATTGACTAACTATAAGCGTCTCGGAAACGGGGCCTTACACTAATTTGTGTGACCAAAAACATAACACTCTTTTCATATAGTATGAATGTATTGTCTTATCCCCTGAGTTTGAAATTCCAAATGATAAAATACTTTTAAAAGCTCTCAGAAAAGACTATATGTACATGCTTAACATGCAGAATGCATGACCTTCATGAAATGTATCTTGTTTCATTTCCAAAGCTTCCTTGAATGAATCCTCTCTTTGGCACATGTGAATCTCAAAAAACATGAACAAACTAGTTTAGAATGGGTTAGTCTACCGAACAAGGAGTTTGCATGTGCTGACCACTGTGTTGCTTGTCAAAAGGGAAAGCAACATAAATCTTCTCATAAGTCCAAAGAAATGAATTTAGTCACAACTCTTTTACACCTTCACATGGACTTGTTAAGACCAAAAGGTGTAAAGAGTTTGGGTAGAAAATCATATTGCCTGGTAATAATAGATGATTTGACAAGATTCACTTGGGTTTTCTTTTTAGAAACTAAAGATGAAACTGCTGAGATTTTAAAATCATTTAGTATTAAAGTTGTGAATCAAATTGATCAAGAAGTTAAAATAATTAGATGTGATCAGGGAACTGAATTCAAAAACCACACCTTTGATTTTTTTTATGAATCCAAAGGTATTGCTAGGTAATATAGTGCTCCTAGAACTCCTTAGTAAAACGGAGTTGCTGAGAGGAGGAATAGGACACTTATTGAAGCTGCAAGGACCATGTTGTCTGACTCCAAACTTACTATAACATTTTGGGCAGAAGACCATCATAGGGTTCCTTAGACCTTTTGTATGTCCATGCACCCAACTTAATTCTAAAGATCATCTATCTAAATTTTCTGATAAATCAGTAGATGGATTCTTTGTTGGATACTAATCACAAGCTAAGGCTTACAGAGTATATAACAAAACTGACCATACTATTGAGGAATCTAAAAATGTCATGTTTAATAATAATTCCTCAAATAGTGTTGGAAACAATCCAAGTTGGATGTTTGATATAAATAGATTCATAAATTCATTTAATCATTTGATTGATAATGTTTCAAAAGACTCTCTTAACAGGTCAGCAGATATACAAGCCCCAAGTACTTAAGATCATAGGGTAGATCTACCACAAAGACCAAATCACATCAGGTCAACAGCTGACACAGTCCAACCACATTTAGCAGAAGTAGATGCTAGTACCACAAACAATGTGGGTCATCCATTACATGCTTATTATGACTCCTCAAATGAAGAGTCTCATGATCATTGTGGTACTAGACAATCTCCTGAAAATGATCCATGTATGCAAGTGTTGAAGATAGAGATCATTGTGGTAGATGAACAAGTAAACACTGTAAGGTAATAACAGAAGATTATAAGGCTGATGCAACCAAAGAAGCCAAAACAACCAAAGGTCTTCCTGCATCCATGGACTGAATGTACAAAGGTAGAAGTGTTTCGGAAGTTTTACACACTACATCAGAAAATACTCTAAGTGTAAAATCTTCCGAAGCCAAAGTCCAAATCTTCCGAAACCAAAGATGAAGTCTTCCGAAGCCATTTTACTATGAAGACTGATTTCTTCCTAAGACAGAGAAAGACATGATTTCTCTGATCTACTTTACATAAAGCTGACACACTTTCCACTACAACTCTAAAGACTCACCAACTTGTATGAGTTGGTGAAAAGTCCATGCTTTTGTAAACTGTAGATTAAGGTCTTTGTCTGTAACTTCCTACTTTTGTACCTATACACTTTTTTGTAATTAAAAAGGATGTGAGCTATGGCATGTCATAGTCACAAGTCCAAAGGTAATCTGTCTTTTGACTTTAGACTGATCTTGTTGTCTAGATTAGTCAATTCCAACTGTCCTTCTAAGTATTGACAGTTGTAGGATGTATTATAAATAGTCTTAGGTTCTTGTAATTTAGATATGCTTTGTAAAACTTGTAATAGAACTTGAGAGCAATATACAACACTCCTTGAAAACCATATTTCTGTATTATTGTTGCTTGTTCTATCTCATTACTTACTTGTGTTCATAGTATCCTCATAATCAAACTCGGTTCCCTATTTGAACTGTTAAGTGTTCCAAGTCTCTCCTCATTATGAAACTGATTGTGTTAGACACCCTTACCCGGTCCTACAATTGGTATCAGAGCATTTTAGGCTCTTGATTGTAAGATCTCACCATCTTTAATCCTCTCAGTTTCACAGTTCACTTAACATCTCAAATGGCAGCTATTACAAAGGCTGATATGGAAACTGGTACAATGACAAAGTCCCCACTGATCACTCCTGAAGACTTTGATACTTGGTGTCAAAGAATGGAAGGCTTTATCAAGTCTCAAGACTCCAGGATGTGGGGGTCTGTTGTCAATGGACCTCGTGTACCATCCACCTCTTCAGCTGCTGCTGGGGGTGGTATGATACCAAAGGAAGTGGCTGACTATTCTGATGAAGATCGGAAGAGAATTGATATTGATTAGAAAGCCATGACCGCCCTCTAAATTGCTCTTCCAAACTCTATCTACAGAGGCTTCAAGAAGTGCAAGACTGCCAACAACTCTGGGATGCACTGAAGCTGATGTATTAGGGGTCTGATGATGCAAAAGAAAACAAGAAACACCTCTTGAAGTAGCAGTTTGAGAATTTCACCTTCAGGTATGTATTCTGATGAAAGTTCAGGCAACTTTCTCTTCATCCTTGAAGATTTGGACTGTATCCATCCAGATGATCTGGAGTACATGGAAATAGTCCAGCAGATGGCTCTTCTCACTCACAGGGCCAACAAATTCTACAAGAGGACTGGAAGGAAGATTCCTAGCAATGCAGCCAGTGGAAAGTTTAGGCATGATAAAAGCAAAGTGAAGTGTTACAACTGTAACCAAATGGGACACTTTGCCAGAGAGTGCAAGGCACCAAGGTCAAATGGTGGGCAAGCACAAACAAGGCCAAACTACACTAAAGGAGCTCACCAGAATGAGAAGCCAAGACAGTAAGCCGCAATTGCTATTGAAGAAGGAGGCTTTGACTGGAGCTTTTAGGTGGAAGATGCATCTCCAAACCAAGCATTGATGGCAGATCATGATGGAGCCAAGGTATTGGAACATCTTTATACACCTGAATGTATTGCTAAAGTTAATAGATACAGGTCCTATAACTTAAAGATGAGATCTGATCTTGAGTCTTAAATATCTTAAAAGCTGATTTTAAAAGAGCTGAAAATGATTATAAACTTAAGATAGAAGATCTAGAGAAAACCATTTCAACTCTTAAGCATGAGCACACTAACTACAGGACTCAAATCAAAGATCACATCTCAGAGTTAACTGAATGCCAGGCTGAACTTGTGATCAGCAAAGCCAGGGCAGAAAAATGTGTTCTTAAAGAAGAGACCTTCAAGAACATAATATCCTTATCCCTACATACAAAAGTTTGTTATCAGAATAAGCAAAGACTGGGATCTACTGAGATATCTCCTCCATACACTCTATTGTCTTTAAGATCTCCAAAGTATGGAACTTGTGAAGATAAGCTTCCTCTCATAGACCCTATTATTGAAGAGGATGAAGAGGAGATAGTGAAGGATGACTCTGAAAAGAGTGAAGAAGATCATCCTAAGAAGGGTCACTATTCTCTTATGGATAGGAAAAAGTCTAGAATGACCAAGTCAAAGAGGAAGAACTTGATCAAAAGAGCTAAGAGAATATCAAAGAAGGCTCAAGAGATCAATGCCACTTTTGACTCCAAGCAGAAACAAGTGTTCATTTCTGCAGGGTTTGAAGTGGTAAAGGCTGAAGACTCAACTATGAACTCTAGTACCAGGAGTTCTAGTTTAGTTCCAAACCATTCCAGCAAGAAGAAGAAGACTGACCAGCTGTTTACCACTACTACACAGCCTGAACCATCCAACTCCAATAGCAAGCCTCTCCCTAAGAAGCTTGTTGCATCATCTGTGAAGATGAAGATGGAGAAGGAAAGTGATCAAACTCAGTCTTGCTCTCAAAAGAAGACTCCCAGAAGGAAGCAAATGGACTGCATCATGTGTGGTAGTACTTCTCATCTGGCTAAAGATTGCATCTATAATCCCAAAAGCACTATTCACATGGTCAAAGAAAAAGCTTCTAGGAAGAAGAAGGAAAAGCAAGCTTCGAAAGGAAAATCTGTTTCCTTCGAAAGCTCCAAAGTGAAGAAGAAGACAAGTAAGAACTTGCCTTCGGAAGAAATTTTGGTCTTGGAAGAAAGGAATGCTTTCGAAGTACTAAAGCATGTTGCAGTGAAAGATAGATCTTCTGAAGGTCCAGTATCTAAAACCTCAGAAGTTATTGAAGCTTTCGAAGTGTTGAAGGTCAAGTCCAATCTTCCAAAGATGGTGTGGAAGATGAAGAAAGACCTGGAGATTGAGAGTTCTTCATCAACAACAACTAATGATTGAATATAGGATCTGTTACTGTTACATTGTCTTCAGATCACTTTGAAAAGCCCAAGACCAATGAGACTTGGGTTTCCAAGTGTAACTAACCACTTCTTTTTGTTCAGGAACAGCTAAGGACCAAGGAAAATGTATGGATCATTGATAGTGGTTGTTCCAGGCATATGACTGGCAATGGTTCTTTGCTTCACAATTTTGAGAAAATTGATGGAGGACCAGTTGTTTTTGGAGGAGATGTGGGTGGTTACATCACTGGAAGGGGTATGGTCATAAATGGTAAGCTCACCATTAAGAAGGTAAATTTTGTTAAGGAGCTTGGATACAATCTACTGAGTGTATCCTAATTTTGTGATCAGAGACACAACATGCTCTTTACTGAGCATGAGTGCATTGTTCTCAAGCCCGGGGTGGTCATTCCTCAAGAGCATATCCTGCTCAAAGCCCCTAGGAAAGGGAAAATGTACAAGATGGACTTACAGAAAACATCTCCCTCAGGAGAGGTTTCTTGCTTTCTATCTAAAGCAAATAGTGATGAGTCTTTTTATGGCATAAAAGAATGTGCCATGTAAACTTTAAAAACATGAATAAATTAATTAAGAATGATTGGTAACTGGAATGCCAAAGAAAGAGTTTACAAGTGATGATCACTTGTGGCATCCCAGAAAGGGAAGCAACACAAAGTGTCTCACAAGCCAAAGGAAATGAACTCTATCACTACTCCCCTACACTTATTACACATTGATCTGTTTGGCCCCACCAGTGTAATGAGTTTAGGAAGGACCTCATATTGTTTAGTGATCATAGATGACTTCACAAGGTTCACTTGGGTCTTCTTCCTTAGAACTAAGGATGAGACTTCTGAGATCTTGAAGAACTTTATTCTGAAAATTGAGAATCAATCTGATCATAAGGTCAAGACCATAAGATGTGATCAAGCAACAGAATTTAAGAACCAAATCCTTGATACATTTTGTGATGAAAAGGGTATTACAAGACAATAAAGTACTCCCAGGACTCCTCAACAAATTGGTGTTGATGAGAGGAGGAACAGGACACTTATTGAAGCTGCAAGAACCATGTTGTCTGACTCTAAACTGTCCATCACCTTCTGGGCAGAGGTAGTTAACACAACCTGCTATGTACAGAATAGATTTTTAGTGGTTAAGACTCATGGTAAGACTCCTTATGAGTTGTGGCACAAAACGAGTCCTTTTATTGGTTTCCTCAGGTCATTTGGATGTCCTTGCATCATCTTGAATACCAAAGATCAAGTAGCCAAGTTTGACGAGAAGTCAGATGATGGACACTTTATTAGATACTCTTCCTAAGCTAAGGCTTATAGAGTATACAATCTCAGAACTAGAGTAGTTGAGGAGTCAGCCAATGTGACCTTCAATGAGCACACCCCTAGTGTGAAAGGTTCTGCTCCGGATTGGCTATTTGATCTTGACTTAGTTACCAATTGTTTTACAAGTCTTGTGAGAATATTTTAGGATCTACAGATAACATATCAACAGGAGATCCTGACCCAAGATTTGAGCTGAGAAGACCAAGCAAGATTACTACTTCAGCTCCTTTGGTGACTAACCCTATAAATGAAGATCCTATCAGCACAAATATGACAAATTCAGCTGATACATCTGAGATGCCTTCAAATTCCAGCTCAGAGGCTCAAAACTCAGGAGAATGAGCTTTAAATGTAGGAGGAATGGAGGTGGTGATAGTGATCAAGAATTTCTTGATGTTGATAACCACTCCATAGAAGACAACATAAATGATGTCACAAACTCATTAAATCAAGTCTCACTTAATAAGTGTGCTGATGTGGTGGGTGACACTCCATTGCCAGATCTGAATTTCTCTAATCTGGATCTGTCAAATCAACTTGCTATGATCCCTGAACTCAGGATCCATAAGTCACACCCCACCACAAACATCATTGGAAATGTTGATATAGGGGTGAGAACAAGAGGACAAACTCATGACAAAAATGTTTGTCTATATTCTTGCTTCTTGTCCTAAGTAGAGCCAAAGAAAGTTGATGATGCTTTGAAAGATGGAAGCTGGGTTGAAGCAATGCAAGAGGAGCTGCTTCAATTCAAAAGACAAAAGGTTTGAAACCTATGTTCTCTTCCTCATGGTAAGACTGTCATAGGAACCAAGTGAGTTTTTAAGAACAAGAAGGATGATAGAGTACTTGTCATCAAGAACAAGGCAAGACTAGTTGTTCAAGGGTACACACAAGAAGAGGGAATTTATTACACAAATGCTTTTGCTCCTGTGGCAAGACTTGAAGCTGTAAGAATATTCTTGGCTTTTGCTGCATCCAAGGATTTCAAGGTCTACCAACTTGATGTCAAGTGTGCTTTTCTATATGGGGTGATTGATGAAGAGGTGTATGTCAAACAACCACCTGGCTTTGCAAACCTAGATCATCCTGATTATGTCTGTAAGCTTGATAAAGCTCTTTAAGGGCTGCACTAAGCTCCAAGGAAGTGGTATGAAACACTATCTCAGTATCTCTGTCAACATGGTTACAAGAGGAGTACTATAGATGGAACTCTCTTCATCAAAGGGACAGGGAATGACTTAATGCTGGTTCAAGTATATATGGATGACATTATCTTCGGGTCAACTAATCCAAAGCTCTGCAAAGACTTTGAGAGGATGATGAAGAACAGATTTGAAATGAGTGCCATAGGGGAACTAAATTTCTTTCTGGGAATTCAAGTGAAGCAAGTTGACAATGGCATCCTCATAAGTCACCCATAGCCAGAAACCACTCCCAAGGACCTGATCTTGAGGGGTAGTATGTGGATGAACATCTTTACAGGGCTATGATTGGGTCTCTTATGTACCTAACAGCCAGCAGGCCTAATATCATGTTTGCCACATGCATCTGTGCAAGATATCAAGCCAACCCCAAGATGTCACACCTGGTTGCTGTCAAAAGAATTCTTACATATCTCAAAGGTGCTCCCAAGCTTGGCCTTTGGTATCCAAAGAGTTTTGACTTCAATCTGTATGCTTATACAGATAGTGACTATGGAGGTTGCAACATGACTGCAAAGTCTACATCTGGGGGATGTCAATTCCTTGGTGGAAGGATTGCCTCATGGCAATGCAAGAAACAATCCTATGTCTCTGTATCAACTGCTGAGGCTAAATGCATTGCTGCTACAAGTTGCCGTGCTCAAGTGCTTTGGATTCAGAATCAGATGCTGGACTATGGATTCAACTTCAAAGAGACTCCCATCCACATAGACAACAACAGTGCTATCTCCATTACAGAGAATCCTGTGCAGCACTTAAGGACCAGACACATCAACATCAGGTATCATTTGATTAGAGATAATTTTGAGAAGTGATTAATCAAACTAGTCAAAGTTAACACAAATGAACAATATGCTGATCTGTTCACTAAATCTTTTGATGAACAGAGATTCAAATATCTTGTATCAGCTATTGGGATGATTAACTTTGAGTAGATTTTCTTAAAAACTTAAATCAACTTTATTTCTAAAACCTGTGTCCTAAGTTGTCTATTTTATCACCTTCATAAGCCCAGTTTATTTCGAAAGAAATTTTTTATGATATTCCTTAGATTTTTGAAAAATTTTCAAACATATTTTTCTTCGGAAGATTTCAAGTTGACTTCAGAAGAAATCTATGTTTTCAAATCAAATAACTACTTATAAGAAATTTACCTTCGGAAGAAATTCTGAGAATATCTTCCAAAGCTTAAATAGACTTCTAAGTACTTGCATGTATTTGAAGGACAAATATCTTCCGAAAGCAATTAAGTCTCGGAAGATTTATTCTCTTTAAAATAAAACTCCCAAGTCTTAATATCTTCCGAAATCAAATATGTGTCGGAAGAAAAACTCTCTAAGTATTTTTTCTTCCGAAGCCAAATTTTCACAACTCTTAAGAATATCTTTCGAAGCCAAATTGCCTTCGGAAGCTTTTTCTTAAAAACTTCCAAAGCTAAATTACCTTCGGAAGATTTTCAACTTCCAAAATAACTATCTTTTTGGGCACTTTTTCAGAGGTGTGACCGACATCCGGATTTCAATGTTTATCCTTTTGCAATAACTTTGTTTCAAATCCATTTCATATATATTCTAAAATGGTTCCCCCTGTTCTCACTCTCCTCTTCATCTACATTGTTCTCTAACCTAATTTCACCCACAAACTGCCTTTGTTCTTATCTTCCTTCATCACAAAGCTACTTAAAATAACCAACCTTGACCGTAGAAATCAACCCGATTTTTCCATGCATCTTCACAGGCAACATAATCAAGTTGCTCTGTTAGACTCTGAGAAAGATCCAGGTTTCTCAGAGGTTTGTCATTACCTTTCATTGACCAACTACTTCACCTCCCTCACCATTGATCCTCCTCTCTATGAGGATCATTTGTTGGAGTTCTGGCGGACCTACGAAGAGGTCACCATGGACGAGGAGAAGGCACTATCTGCCATAGTGCAGGGGAGGACAATCTTCATCACTCCGGCCATCATAAACACACATCTTCAGCTGGATGATGTAGAAGGTGACTTGTCCTTCCCCAAAGCTGCACTCAACCACTCCTTTGCGTAGATGGGCTATGAGGGTGACTTCTCAGTCAAAACTTTCCGGAAGGGGAAGGTCTCATCCCAATAGAAGTACCTCCTTCATGTTGTCATACATAGCTTGTCAAACAAGCATGGAGGATGGGATCAGATTCCAGAGACCTCTCCTTCATAGTCCATGGAATGGTTTAGGGGGTCAAGTTCAGGTATTCTCAATTTGTATATACCAATTTGCTTGCTAACTTGGACTCCCTAGAGTATTACTTGTTCCCTAGATATGTCCAGCACATTCTCAACTATGAACTAGGCACACAGTTGAGGGGAACAAGTAATATTCTTAAATTGGGACAAATGAAGCCCAGCATCTTCAAAATAATGAGGAATCCAACTGTTGGCTTCTCTGGGGTAGAAACAGCCCTTGCCCTAAAAGTGTTTGAGCTCATTGCTCAAGGTGGCAACCTAGCAGCACCAGCTAGTGTTGAACCCGCACCTTCTATCTCTCAACCACACATACAGCCCATAATAACCATCACCTACCAGAGAAAAACCAAGCAAACCCCTGCACATGCTATTCAGCTTGTGCAGGCCCCCATATCACCAACCTTACAGGAGGAAGTGGACACTCGAGCTCCCACTTCCCCTGAGGAGCAAACCACTCCCATCTCTCATATGATTAGTGCTGAGGTTTCTCATGCTCAGCCTGATGAGCTCACACCCCAAATAGCCTTAAGCCTTCACTCAAAGTCTCCACACTCTAGTGAACAACCTTCCGGGGAAAGTTACCATCCCCAGCCACTGGATCTAAACCAGCCAATTCCCAACCTTGACTTCTATGATGATGAAGACATGCATTCAGCGAGTACCATGAGTCTCTCTTCTCCACACCTACTCAAGGAGAGATGAGTACTCCTGTCTCACCCAGGTCTATCCCACATCGTTCACCTATCACTGAGGTGGATCTCCCTGAACCTGTTCAGGAGATCCATATGGAAGAGGCTCTCACTTCAGCAAGTGATTACAATTTTAAGACCTCAACCATGGCAACCAGGCCTTTTGACACTTCTCTTAAAGCTGTCATAAGGCAGGGGAAATCCAAGAACTAAGAACAATATGCTGGTGATGAGGAGGAGGATCTTGGTCTAATTCTCTCATCCCCCCGTGATTCTTCTGATGAAGATGAGAGGAGTCTGAAACTAAAGGTGCACACACTGACTAAAACTTGCGCCAATTTAGTCTCTAAGATTAGTCACCTGGAATCTCAAGTGACTATCTTACAAAAGAGGGTCAATGACCAGCAACTTGAGATCACCGATCTCAAGGACCAGCTAGCTGAG
Organism: Flaveria sonorensis; assembly: GCA_025506505.1. Lineage (NCBI taxonomy): Eukaryota > Viridiplantae > Streptophyta > Magnoliopsida > Asterales > Asteraceae > Flaveria > Flaveria sonorensis. The sequence goes on along the minus strand of CM046427.1, from coordinate 18,305,184 downwards.
AGACCACCAAGACGAACTCAACCAGGTCCACAAGAACCTGTGAATGTGACAGACTCAATCCCCAGCTCACTTATGCAAGAAGGTGATGCTACCAAAAAGAGGGAGAAAGTCCAAACAGTCACAGAACCTGGGAGTTCCTCTCAGAGTATGGACATAGAGGATTCACCACCCTCTCTTGCAATAGTCCATACTCAGCAACCTTCTCAAGTCTGATAACCCAATCATAGGATGGAGGTATGACATAGAAAGAAGAGCTCTCATCATCTCTAGAACTCAGGGTCAACAAGAAACTTTCAACTTTTCAAACCTGACTTTCTATGAGTGCATAAATCTGGTTGATCTTCCACTTATCAACCCAAGCCAAAACAGACAAGCTAGAAGACTAGCAGACTGGATACAAGAAAGGGTGCTAGAAGAGTTCAAGATGAGATCAAGAGTATATAGACATAGGATAGCAGGTGAGATATTTGGTCAACTGGATGTTGGGGTGGACCCCAAGATTAGCTTCAAAGGGAAAACCTTGACTGAAGGCCCAGAGGTTGAGCCTGTGAACCTTGAGATAGGATCTCCTTCTGCACCCAGTACCCTCAGTGAAGCACCAGCTGGTGATGGTACTCCACAACCTCTCTCTAGCCAGAGCTTGACTGCTGAACCAAACAATGAAGGCCAAAGCTCTCTCCACCCTGAGTCACCAAGGCCTGTGCGTGACAAAGGGAAGAGGAAAATGACCTCTGAGGAGTTAGAGGAGGAGAAGAGAGAGAGGAAGAGGAAGCTAAGGGGAGAGCGTTCAGGAGGGTCCTCAGGCTTCATGCAAGCCGTTACCTGAGCTGCCCCCATGCCAAACACTCAAGATGATGAGTTGAGGGTAGCTAGGCTAAACTAACTGGGGACTAGGAACTATAATGTTGATGAACTCATATCTCTCCCCTTAGAAGAGTTGAATGAGCTGGCTGACACTGAGCTGTCAAAGGAGAGGAGGGAGGCAGAGGATGCAGCATTGCTCCTCGAGATTAAGGAAGAAAGGAGACTAAAAAGGCTCTACAAACATGCTCCTGTCCTCTCCCCAGTTCAAGAAAGTCCTGAGATAGAGACTATGGCACAGGCACAACCTCAGGTAGATAGGGAAGCTGAAAGAATGAATATGATCAACTACCTGAGTGCCACAGGACTCTATCAGGCAGCTGCACTTCTTCCCTTATCCTTTGAGTAAATAGAGTTTGAATATCTCAAGCAGCTGGAGGAACAAGCCACCAAAGAAAGAAAAGCTACTAAGAGAAAGCTAAAGGAAGAAGTTGTAAGGTCAAGGGCCATCATCTATAAAAGCCAAAAGAAGTCTGAAGATAGACAAAGGATGATGAGCTTCTTGAAGCTGTACGGATTCTCCGGAAGGAGGCTTGATGCTATGTCTCTATCCACCATGGATGAGCATATGAGAGTGATCAAGCAGAAGATTAAAAGGGGAGAGCTTGTAGACTTGCATTCTCCACCAAGTCCAGCTCAACCTGAAGTTGAGGTGAAGATTGAAACCTCTAAGACAACACAACCTGATCCTAGAGCTGCATCTCAGCCAACTTCATCTTTTGATCCGTAACAGGGTTCTCCTCTCTCTCCATCTGAACCTGTGAGAGAAGAGATCCTAACTAAGAGGGAAACAACAGAACAATTTGGTGCTGAAGACCAGTCCTCTCAGTTGAAAACTTCAAAAAAGAGGAAAAGGATGGCCAGAAAAAGTGTTTCAAAGAAGAAGAAAACCAAGGCATCCACCTCCACACCTCAGGATGAGTCAGGACATCCTGAGGAAGTGCATGAAGAGGCTGCTCAACCAACTCCTATTCAAGTAGAGCCACTTTCCATTGGAAGACCATCTTGTCCTGGAGTTTTCCTGCCAATCCGGACAGATGGTATGTCATCAGAGATCACGGAGGTTAAGATGTCTACTTCTGGCAAAACATGCTTGATCTTCCTCTACATGATCTCTATGACATGAGAAGATACTATGACAGTCTGAAGGATCCTGACCAGATGATGAAGAGAGGCTTGGTCTTGATCCTAATAAGGACTATCAATATTTAAAGTACTTCTCTGTTTTGATAGCATCAGCCTAGGGGGAGTTTGTAAGGTAATATCAGAAGATTATAAGACTGATGCAACCAAAGAAGCCAAAACAACCAAAGGTCTTCCTGCATGCATGCACTGAATGTACAAAGGTAGAAGTGTTTCAGAAGTTTTACACACTACATCAGAAAATACTCTAAGTGTAAAATCTTCCGAAGCCAAAGTCCAAATCTTCCAAAGCCAAAGATGAAGTCTTCCGAAGCTTCAGAGACAAAGTCTTTCGAAGCCATTTTGTTATGAAGAATAATTTCTTCCGAAGACAGAGAAAGACATGCTTTCTCTGATCTACTTTACATAAAGCTGACACACTTTTCTCTGTAACTCTAAAGACTCACCAACTTGTATGAGTTGGTGAAAAGTCCATGCTTTTGTAAACTATAGATTAAGGTCTTTGCCTGTAACTTCCTACTTTTGTACCTATAAACCTTTTTGTAATAGAAAAGGATGTGAGCTATGGCATGTCATAGTCACTAGTCAAAAGGCAATCTGCCTTTTGACTTTAGATTGATCTTGTTGTCTAGATTAGTCAATTCCAAATGTCCTTCTAAGTATTGATGGTTGTAGGATATAGTATAAAGAGTCTCAGGTTCTTGTAATTTAGATATGCTTTGTAACACTTGTAATAGAACTTGAGAGCAATATACAACACTCCTTGAAAACCATATTTCTGTGTTATTGTTGCTTGTTCTGTCTTATCACTTACTTGTGTTCATAGTAACCTCATAATCAAACCCAATTCCCTATTTGAACTGTTAAGTGTTCCAAGTCTCTCCTCATTGTGAAACTGATTGTGTTAGGCACCCTTACCAGGTCCTGCAAACACATCTGCCAAACTTCTTGAAACAAACTTCTCCAATTTGGATATTTCTCAACAACTCCACGTAATCCTAAGACTACGAATTCATAAAGAGCATCTAGTTGATAATGTTATTGTCAATGTAAAAATGGGTGTCAAGACAAGAAGCAGGGTGAATGAAGCAAACATCTGTTTGTTTTCATACTTTCTTTCTCAATTGGATCCAAAGAAAGTTGATGAGGCTTTAAGAGATAACAGATGGGTAGAAGCAATGCAAGAAGAGCTTCTTCAATTCGCTTGGCAAAAGGTTTGGAAACTATGTGCACTTCTAAAGAGGAAGACTGTAATAGGAACCAAATGGGTTTTTAGGAACAAGAAAGATGACAGAGGCGTTGTTATCAAGAATAAAGCCAAACTTGTTGTGCAAGGGTACGTATAAGTAGAAGGGATTGATTATGATGAAGTCTTTGCTCCTACGGCCAGGCTTGAAGCAATCTGTATTTTTCTAGCATTTGCAGCCTCCAAGGACTTCAAGGTGTTCCAGATGGATGTTAAGAGTGCATTTCTCTATGGTGAGATTGATGAAGAAGTTCAAGTCTACCAACCTCTAGGCTTTGAAGATTCCAAGTATCCAGATCATGTATGTAAACTTGATAAAGCTCTTTATGGTATTCATCAAGCACCAAGGAAATGATATGAGACATTCTCTACCTTTCTCTTGAAAAATAGAAACACAAGGAGATCAATAGATAAAACTCTCTTCATCAAGAAGGTTGATTTGGATATTATCTTAGTGCAATGTATGTTGATGATATCATCTTTAGGTCTACAAATAAGATCTTATGCAAAGCCTTTAAAAGTCTCATGAAATCAAAATTTGAGATGAGTTCAATGGGAGAACTCGGTTTCTTTCTAGGGCTTCAAGTGAAATAAAACTATGATGGAATTTTCATAAATTAATATAAGTATGTTCAGGACATCTTAATAAGATTTCAAGCTACTGATGCTAAGGATGCTAAAACCCCAATGTCAAAAACTTGTTTATTAACTCCTGATCTTGAGGGGAAGTAGTTGATCAATAGCAGCACAGAGCCATCATTGGATCTCTCATAAATCATGAAGGATGAAACTACCAAAAACGTAGGATTTCAGCATTGGCCATCAACTGCCAAAATAAGCCAAGTGCTGAACTCAAGATTTCAGCATTGGCTATCAACTGTCGAATCAAGCCAAGTGTTAAATCCGCTACCGGAGGGTATATGCTGAACTACTGATCAGCATCTACCAAAGAAACTGCTGATCTACATATGTTGAATGTCTACTGATCAGCATATGCAGCTCAACTGCCGATCAGCAGTGAACTCCATAAGCTGCCGATCGACTAGTATATAGAACAAGCCCGTATGTGTCGACGGCTATTGTGTTTCACCTTTTGCCGACATCATAGTACAACATTTGCAAACTTCAATACACAGATTACCTGTTCTACTGTAGTCTTCAAAAATAGAATAGTTTATCCTCTTTGTTTAGTATAAAGTCCTCACACTTGTATAGTAGAGGCAAGCTTTGTAAGCTAGTTGATTGTATCTGTTGAATTGTAAACTTTGTACAAAATAGATTAATCAAATGAATACTTTGAAAGAACTTATTGTACATTTATCTTTACTCAAAGTATTTGTGTTGGGATAGTAAGTAACTAACTTAGATTCCATATTTGTTAGTTGTTGATCTAAGAAAACGTTCTTGTTTGTGTAAACCAACTCGATCCAACAAGATCCTTAAATGCTTTCAATTCCTAGCATTATATGATGGAACCACATATCCTAAGGAGCACATTGCCTAATATAGGGAAAGGATGGAAATCGTGCCTATCCTTTTGCATTTAAAACAAGCTTGTTTGTGCAAAGGCTTCTGATAGACTCTCACATGGTCTGCATTAAAATGACTACTAAGTGTTCCTCCTTACTGTATTACTTCATTCTGTCAATTTGTGAACTTGTTTAATAACCAATTTTCATGCAATAGAACATTTAAAAGAATAACCAATGATTTATACAAGGTAACACAAAATTTTGGATAGTTTCTTAGGGATTATGTAGGCAGGTTTCGTTAGGAAGCCTTGCATATCTTGGTTCTTGATGTCACTACTACGGTTCAAGCTTTTAAGATGGGGTTGAAAAAGGAATCCCCATTTTATAAGGACCTCATGATGAACCCATATAGGAATTTCGATGAAGTTAGGATCGAGCTCTAAGGTTCATGAGGCTCGAAGAGGATAATATGATCCAAAACATAGTCGACACACCTTCCAATTATGAACACCCCAATTAAAAGTTGGAATCCTCATCTTACAAACTTCACAGATCTAAACCTTATTCAAAATCTAACAACCATAGCATCAATGTTGTGAAAGCCAACGACAAAGAAGAAGAATATCCTAAGATAACTTATTACTATTTTCCGGCTGATGTTTTAAGTCTTATGTTTGTAATGCAAGATCTTAGAGATAAAGCAAGATGACCCGAGAGGAATGACGAAACCTCCACGTGAAAGGATAAGTTCAAATAGTATGATTACCATGACGATTTTGATCATATGATCAAGGTTCCATTACACTGTGGAAGGAAATAAGTTATCTCTTAAGTAAAGGACATTTTAAAGAACTCATGGGCAGAAAGAAGGACAATAGTTTATATCATGACAAAACTCCACAACGAGCAACATCCCTCCAGCAGAGACCAAGGCAGTGAATTTTATATATGATGATTTGATATTTTTAGAACTTTTTATTCTGCAGCTAAGAGACCTGCCAAAGAAGCAAAAAGTAGAAACATAAGTTAGGGCTACAAGGACATCAACTCTAACTAATAAGAAGGTGATCTCATACGATAGGAAGATAGAGAAAACATTGAAGATCTTCACCATGATGGCTTGGTTATTACATTGTATGTTGTCAACCATTTTGTCTGTAGGATCCTGATTGATGGGGGGCAGTTCAATCAACATCATACAACTTAAGGCCTTGAAAGGAATGAATATCCTAGAAAGTGAAGTTATGACAAATCATCAGTACTAGTAGGATTTAGCAGAGAGGTCAAGAACATAGTATATCTAAGAATATTATAACTTATAAACTTGGCATTAATAATAGTTTAAGTTCTATGTATCAAAAACAAATAATGTTTGAACCTATAAGAAATGCAATCATCCAATAAAAGGGTGAGAAGTTGCTCAAGTTTGAATGATAAGAGAGATAAAGTTTCCAAGATGGTTAGCAAATATAGTGGTGGTACAAAGGAAGAATAGGAAATGGAGGGTTTGTGTGGACTTCACTAACCTTAATAAAGACTGCCCTAAAGGCCCTTCCCCTTTACCACACGTTGACTCAACGGTTGACGCTACATTGGGCCATGATGCTGACCTTAGTAGAGGAATTTGAAAAGCGTTCATGCTAGCAATGACTTACAATTTTTCCTAATGGTTTGAAGCTAAAGCATTTGCCCAAGTTAAAGACAAGGAAGTAGTATCCTTCATAAAGAGAAATATCATGACAAGATTTTGGATCCCATTAGAAATATTATACGATAATGGATCTCAATTTATCAACGAGAGAACGAAAAACTTCTATGCCAGTTGGAGAGTAAAGATGATAACTTACACCTGAGGGTGCATTACATATGCAAGAATTCAAAGGAATTTAATAGAATTGGAATCTGAATTCCGTTTGTTAATGTGTTTGGTTGGCAGGGATTTGTTAGAATTAGAATTTGAATTTCATTTTTAACATGTTTGGTTGAGCAAAGAATTGAAATTGATAATTTGAATGAATTCTCTCAAATCCTTTAAATGAAGCATTTCAACTTTCCAAAATTTCAAAGGATTTGAAATTCCCCTGACCCCCGGCTCCCGCCACTGACCACCACCTACACCCCCTGTCGCCGCCATCGACCTCCAACTATCGTCGCCATCACTAATCTCTGACCGCCGTCACCTTCACTGACCTCTAATTGCCTCCTTCATCGACCTCCCACCTCCGACATCCCACCTCCGACCACCGCCTGCACTGACCTTCGATCACCACCACGAACTACCACCGCTATTCGTCGAACCACGCAGACACCCATCGACCCTAACTAGCGATCGCCCAAAACCGTTTGATGCCCCACCCACCTCCCACTTGGCGTCCTGCCCTTGACAACCCAAACCAGTCGACAACTGACTGGGCCCTCTACCGTTGTCTACAATCGACAGTTGTCACTGATCATGCCCATCGCCGACAAACACCGTGCCCACCGAGTGCGCCCGTGGCCGACCATCAACTATCATCGCCAACCATGTCGGTTTTGAACGCACTCGATGGTGACTGTTTGTTTTTGGCGGCCGACGTAATCAGTTTGTCGCGGCGGTGACAACAGCGGGTACGGTCGGTTGTCGGCGGTGGGCACAGTTGTAGGAACCTTTGAAGTTAAGAGGCTGATGTAACCAAAGGATACCAAAACAACCAAGTCTTCCAACATGCACTTTGGAACAAAGAAGAACCAGCTTTGGAAGTTTTACACACTCAAGAGAAATGCTAAGTGTAAAATCTTCCGAAGGCAAAGTTCAGAAGAATCTATTGCGGAAGCTTTACACTTAACTTAGAAAATACTCTAAGTGTAAAGTCTTCTGAAGCCAAAGACTCAACTCTTCCAAAGGTAAAAGATGAAGTCTTCTGAAGCTCTCAAGACAAAGTCTTCCGAAGCTGTTTAAAGACAAGACTGATTTTCTTCTGAAGAGAGAGAAAAGATACCTTTTCCATCAACTTTATCATAAAGCAACTTACTATCCGCTGCATGCTTTGGTGGTTCACCAACTATCATCATTTGGTGAAACTTCCATGCTTTATGATAAAGTAGATAAGGTCTTTGTCTGCAAGTTTATATTTTTGTTCCTTTTTGGCTTTTTGTAATAGGAAAGTCAGTGAGCTATGGCATGTCATAGTCACTAGTCAAAAGGCAATCTCCCTTTTGACTTTAGGTTGATCTTGTTGTCTAGATTAGTCACTTCCAACTGTCTTTTTGCATATTGACGGTTGTAGGATGTAGTATAAGTAGTCTCTGGTTCTTGTATTCAAAGATATACTGGTACAACACTTGTTATAGAACTAGAAAAGCAATATACAACTTCCTTGAAAATTTTATCTTGTGTTCTTGTTCTTGTTTTTACTTGTGTTTGTCTTGTATCTTCAGTAAAAGTTCACAGTTCCCTATTTGAATTGTTAAGTGAACTTAAGATCCTCCTAAGTGTGTTAACTAAGTGCAAGCTTAAGTACCCTTTAACGGTCCTGCATTTGGTATCAGAGCATTCCAGGCTCTTGATTGTAAGATCTCACCATCTTCAAATCCTCTTAGTTACATACATCACTTAAATCTTTAAATGGCAGCTATCTCCAAAGTTGATATGGAAACTGGAACTATGACAAAGTCCCCACTGATCACTCCTGAGGATTTTGACACTTGGTGTCAAAGAATAGAAGGCTTTATCAAGTCTTAAGATTCCAGGATGTGGGAGTCTGTTGTCAATGGACCTCATGTACCATACACCTCTTCAGCTGCTGCTGCTGGTGGCATGATACCTCATCTGCTACCCTGAAAACTCACAACACTCACCAGAGTTCAGGCTTTATCAAGACTGAAAACCTCAAGACCCTTACTCTCACTGAGTTGTATGGGATAATCAGTGGATACCAGACGGAGATGAAGATGCAAAATTCATCTGGTAACTCCAACACTCACCAGAGTTCAGCCCTTCATGTGGTTGAAAGGGATAGCAGAGAACCACAGCAACATAGATACAGGTCCTACAACTTGGAAATGAGATCTGATATTAAGTCTTTATATATTTTAAAAGCTGATTTTAAAAGAGCTGAAAATGACTATAAACTTAAGATAAAAGATCTAGAAAAAACTGTTTTAACTCTTAAACATGAGTAGACAAACTACAGGACTCAAATTAAGGATCTCATTACCAAGTTTACTGAATGCCAGGCTGAGCTTGTGATCAGCAAAGCCAGGGTAGAAAAATGTGTTCTTGAAGAAGAGACCTTCAAGAACATGATATCCTCATCTCTGCATACAAAAGTATGTTATCAGAATAAGCAAGGACTGGGATCTAGTGAGATAGCTCCTCCACACACTCTACTATCAGTCAGATCTCCTAGGTGTGGAACTGGTCAAGATGAGCTGCTATCCATAAACCCTAGTGATGAAGAGGATGAAGAGGAGAAGGTGAGGGATGACTCTGAGGTGAGTGAAGAGAGTCAATCCAAAAAGGGTCACCATGCTCCTAAGGAGGAAAACGAAGCTGGTTTGAACAAAACCAAGAGAAAGAACTTGATCAGAAGAGCAAAGAGAAGATCCAGAAAAGTTCAAGAGATCAAGACCACCTTTGATCCCAAACAGAAACAAGTATTTATCTCTACAGGGTTCAAGGTGATGAAAGCTGAAGATCCTGTCAAGAATTCTAGTACCAAGAGTTCTACTTCAGCTTCAACTCACCCCAGCAACAACAAGAAGACTGATCAGTTGTGTGACACTACTGTACGGCCTGAATCATCTATTTCAAAGAGAAACCTTCACCCTAAGAAGCCTGCTGCATCATCTGAAAAGGTGGAGAAAGAAAAGGAAAGTGTTCAAGCTCAGTCTTCTTTGGGAAAGAAGACTCTCAGAAGGAAAGATTTGAATTGTGTTATGTGTGGTAGTACTTCACATCTGGCTAAGGATTGTCAATACAATCCCAAGAGTACTATCCATATGATCAACAAGGAAACTTCTAAGAAGAAGAAGAAACAAACAGCTTCAGAAGGAAAATCTGTTTCTCTCGGAAGCTCCAAAATGAAGAAGAAGGCAAATGAAAAGTTGCCTTCGGAAGAAAGTTGGTCTCGGAAGAAAGGAATGCTTCCAAAGCACTGAAGCTTGCTGCAGTGAAGGCAAGATCTTCCGAAGGTCTAGTGACCAAATCTTTCGAAGTTACCAAAACTTCCGAAGCTTTGAAGGTGCCCAATCTTCCAAAGGTGGTGTGGAAGATTAAGGAAGACCATGTGGCTAAAAGCTCATCATCAGAAATAGCAAATGATCCTCAAAGCCTGAGCATAGGATCCATTACTATTTCATTTCCTTCAACTCATTTTAACAAGCCAAAGACCAATGAGGCTTGGGTTTCCAAATGTAACTAAATCATCTCTTTTTGTGCAGGGACAGCTAAAGACCAACAGAAATATCTGGATCATTGATAGTAGCTACTCCAGGCACATGACTGGCAATAAGTCCTTACTTCAAAACTTTGAAAGAATTGATGGAGGACCAGTTGCTTTTGGAGGAGATGCAGGAGGTTACATCACTGGGAGGGGCAAGGTTACAAATGGTAAGCTCAGCATTGAGAAGGTAAACTTTGTTAAGGAGCTTGGATATAATCTTCTGAGTGTGTCCCAATTTTGTGACCAAAAACATCACATGCTCTTTACTGAGCATGAGTGCATTGTTCTCAAGCCCGGGGTTGACATTCCTCAAGAGCATATTTTGCTCAAAGCCCCCAGGAAAGGGAACATGTACAAGATGGACTTGCAGGAAACATCTCCCTCTGGAGAGATTTCTTGCTTTCTACCTAAAGCAAATAGTGATAAGTCTTTCCTTTGGCATAAAAGAATGTGCCATGTAAACTTTAAGAACATGAATAAACTGATTAAGAATGATTTGGTAACTGGAATGCCAAAGAAAGAGTTTACAAGTGATGACCACTATATTGCATGCCTGAAAGGGAAACAACACAAAATGTCTCACAAGCCAAAGGAAATGAACTCTATCACTACTCCCCTACACTTGTTACATATGGATCTGTTTGGCCCCACCAGTGTAATGAGTTTAGGAAGGACCTCATACTGTTTGGTGTTCACAGATGATTTCACAAGATTCACTTGGGTGTTTTTCCTTAGAACTAAGGATGAAACTCCTGAAATCTTAAAGAATTTCATTCTGAAAATTGAGAATCAATCTGATCACAAGGTCAAAATCATAAGATGTGATCAAGGAACAGAATTCTAAAACCAAATCCTTGATACATTTTGTGATGAAAAGGGTATTTCAAGACAATACAGTGCTCCCAGGACTCCTCAACAAAATGATGTTACTAAGAGGAAAAACATGACACTTATTGAAGCTGCAAGAACCATGTTGTCTAACTCTAAACTGCCCATCACCTTCTGGGCAGAGGCTGTCAACATAGCCTTCTATGTGTAGAACAGAGTTTTGGTAGTTAAGACACATGGTAAGACTCCTTATGAACTATGGCATGAAAGGAGAGCATTCATTGGTTTTCTCAGAACATTTGGATGTCCTTTCACCATCTTGAATACCAAAGATCAAATAGCCAAGTTTGCTGAGAAATCAGATGATGGACACTTTGTTGGGTACTCTTCTCAAGCTAAGACTTATAGAGTATACAATCTCAGAACTAGAATCATTGAGGAGTCAGCCAATGTGACTTTCAATGAACACACACCCTGTGTAAAAGGTTTTGATTCGGATTGGCTATTTGATCTTGACTTAGTTACCAACTGTTTTAACAAATCTTGTGAGAATGTTTCAGGATCTACAGATAACAGGTCAACAGAAAATCCTGATCCAAGATTTGAGCTGAGAAGACCAAACAAGAAGACTACTTCAGCTCCAGTGGTGACTAACCCTACAATTGAAGCTCCCATCAGCACTAGCATGACAAATACTGCTGATTCAAATGAATTGCCTTCAAATTCTAGCTCAGAGACTCAGAATTCAGGAGAAGGAACTTCAAATACAGGAGGAACTGGAGGTGGTGACAGTGATCAAGAATTTCTTGATGCTGATAACCACTCCATTAAAGACAACTTGAATGATGTCACACACTTACTGGATTAAGTTTCTCTTGATAAGTGTGCTGATGTGTTGGGAGATACCTTATTGCCAGATCAGAATTTCTCAAATTTAGATCTGTCTAACCAACTTGCTGTGATTCCTCAACTTAGGATCCACAAGTCTCATCCCACCACCAACATCATTGGAAATGTTGTCTCAGGGGTGAGAACAAGAGGACAAACTCATGACAGCCATGTTTGTCTACATTCTTGTTTCTTATCCCAATTTGAGCCTAAGAAAGTTGATGAGGCTTTGAAGGATGGAAGCTAGATTGAAGCAATGCAAGAAGAGTTGCTTCAAATCAAAAGACAGAAGGTTTGGAACTTGTGCCCTCTTCCTCAAGGGAAGTCTGTCATAGGTACCAAATGGGTATTCAGGAACAAGAAAGATGATAGAGGGATCATTATCAAGAACAAAGCTAAACTAGTTGTCCAAGGACACACACAAGAAGAAGGGATTGATTATACTGATGTCTTTGCTCTGGTAGCAAGACTTGAAGCTGTAAGGATATTCCTGGCTTATGCTGCATCCAAGGATTTCAAGGTCTACCAGCTTGATGCGCTCCATGGGGTGATTGATGAAGAAGTTTATATTAAACAACCACCTGGCTTTGCAGACCCAGATCATCCTGATTATGTCTGCAAGCTTGATAAAGCCCTTTATGGACTACACCAAGCTCCAAGAAAGTGGTATGAGACAACATACCTCTGTCAACATGGATACAAAAGAGGTACTATTGATGGGACTTTCTTCATCAAAGAAATAGGAAATGACACATTGTTAGTTCAGATATATGTAGATGACATCATCTTTGGTTCAACTAATCCAAAGCTCTGCAAAGACTTTGAGATGCAGATGAAGAATAGATTTGAAATGAGTGCCATGGGGAACTCAATTTCTTTCTAGGAATTCAAGTGAAGCAGGTTGAAGATGGCATCTTCATCAGTCGATCAAAGTATGTACAGGATATACTTACAAGATTCAAGATGACTGACTGTAAGGTTGCAAAGACACCCATAGCCAGAAACCACTCCCTTGGTCCTGATCTTGAGGGGAGTGTGTTGATGAACATCTCTACAGGGCTATGATTGGGTCACTTATGTATCTTACTGCTAGCAGGCCTGATATCATCTTTTCCATATGCATATGTGTAAGATATCAAGCCAACCCCAAGATGTCACACCTAATCACTGTCAAAAGGATTCTTAGATATCTCAAAGGTGCTCCAAATCTAGGCCTTTGGTATCCAAAGAATTCAGACTTTAATCTGTATGCTTATACAGATACTATCAGTCACATCTGGCAATGCAAGAAGCAATCTTGTGTGTCTGCATCAACTGTTGAAGCTGAATACATTGTTGCTGCCAGCTGCTGTGCTCAAGTGCTTTGGATTCAAAATCAGATGCTAGACTATGGGTTCAATTTCAAAGAGACTCCCATCCACATAGACAACAACAGTGTCATCTCTATTACAAAGAATCCTGTGCAGCACTCAAGGATCAAACACATCAATATCAGGTATCATCTGATTAGAGATAATTTTGAAAAGGGTTTGATAAAACTAATCAAAGTTAACACAAATGAACAATATGCTGATCTGTTCACAAAAGCTTTTGATGAACAAAGATTTAAGTATCTTGTATCAGCTATTGGGATGATTAACTTTGAATAGATTTTTCTTAATAACTTAATCAATTTTATTTCCTAAAATTGTGTGTCCTAGGTTGTCTATCAGATCACTTCATAAGCCCAGTTCTCTTTGGAAGAAAAACGAACTTTTAAAATGATATCTCTTAGAATGATGAAAATTTACCTTCGGAAGAAGCAAAAGTTTCCTTCGGAAGAAAATTTATGTCTTTAAATCGTTTAAACAACTTATCTAAGATTTACCTTTGGAAGAAATTCTTGAAGTATCTTCCGAAGCTTAAATTTTGGTATAAGTACTTAAATGCATTTTAGGAACAAATTTCTTCCGAAAGCAATTTAGTCTCGGAAGACTCATTTATTTCTTCCGAAGCCAAAAGTTTCAAAACTCTTTGAAATATCTTCCAAAGCAAAATTGCCTTCGGAAGCTTTGATTGCAAAGCTTCCAAAACCAAAATTGCCTTCGGAAGCTTTTACTACTTCCAAGAAAACTAACTTTTTGGGTGCCTTTTTCAGAAGTAGGACTCACTTGCGGATTTCAAAGTTTATTTTTTTGTCATAACTTTGTCTCAAATCCAGAGTATATCTTTCCAAACGGTTCTATTTCATCTCTCTACTCTCATCGTTCCTTACCCTAAAATTACCCCCAAATTCATCTTCTTCTTCCTTCCTTCACTACAAAGCTTCTTCAAATGGCCAATCTTGATCGTCGTAACGACCCGGATTTCACCATGCACCTACACAGGCAATATAATCAAGTTTCCCTGTTAAACTCTGAGAAGGATCCAAGCTTCTCAGACGTTTGTAGGTATCTTTCTTTGTCTCACTACTTCACCTCCCTTACAATCGATCCTCCTCTCTATGAGGATCAGTTACTTGAGTTCTGGCGGACCTGTCAAGAGGTCACCATGGACGGGGAGAAGGCACTGTCTGCCACAGTGCAGGGGAGGACGGTTTTCATCACTCCAGCCATTATAAACACCCACTTGTAGCTGGATGATGAAGCAGGTGAGCTGTTTTTTCTAAAAGCTGCTGTCAACCAATCCTTTGAGCAGATGGGATATGAAGGTGACTTTTCAGTCAAGACCTTCAGGAAGGGGAAGGTCTCATTCCAATGGAAATACCTTCTCCATGTCGTCATCCACAGCTTATCCAACAAACATGGAGGATGGGACCAGATTCCAGAAGACCTCTCCTTCATTGTCCATGGGATGGTTCAAGGGGTTAAATTCAGGTACTCTCAGTTTGTATTTATAAACTTACTAGCAAATTTGGATTCCTTAGAATATTACATGTTCCCCAGTATGTTCAACACATTCTCAACTGTGAATTGGGACCACAATTGAAAGAACTGGTAATGTTCTTAAACTTGCACACATGAGGCCTGACATTTTTAAGATATTGAAAAAGCCAACTGTTGGGTTCTCAGGGGTAGAAACAGCCCTTGTCCCGAAAATGTTTGAGTTCATTGCTCAGGGTGACATCCTAGTAGCCCCATCTAGTGATGAACCAACACCCTCCACCTCTCAACCACCATCAAGGCCAACAATTACCATCACCTACATTAGAAAATCCAAACGAACCCCTGCACTTGCTATTGAGCATGTGCAGGTCCCCATATCACAACCCACATAGAAGGAAGTGGACACTCGAGCTCCCACTTCTCCTAAGAAGAAAACCACTCCCATTCTTCAAAAGATTAGTGATGAGGTTCCTCATGCTCAACCTGATGAGCTCACAACTCCACAAACAGCCTTAAGCCATCACTCTGAGTCTTAACACTCTAGTGATCAACCTTCAGGGGAAAGCTACCATCCCCAGCCTCTTGATATTAACCAACCCATTCCCAGCTTTGACTTCTACTTTGATGAAGATTTGGGATTCAGTGAGTACCATGAATCTCTCCTTTCTACCCACACTCAAGGGGAGATGAGTACTCCTGCTTCACCAATGTCTAGCCCATATTAGACACCCCAAACTGAGGTGGATCTTCCTGTGATTATCCAGGAGACCCATGTGGAAAAGGCTCTCACTATTGCCAGTGATTACATCTTTAAGACCTCAACCACGGCAACCCAGCATCTTGACATTGTCATGGGGCAGGGGAAATCCAGCAGCCAAAACCCCATGCTGGTGGTGAGGGAGCGGACCTCGGTTCACCTCCTTCATCCCCCAATGATTCTTCAACTGAAGATGAGGGGTGTTGGACCAAAAGAACCAATGAGCCTGATCAGAAAAACCTTTAAGTCCCACAGACATTACAACAACTGAAGTAGTCTGCAACAGCTGAAGACATCAACTGATAACAAGGTCTGAAGACAAAGTCTGAAGTTAAAGAACTGAAGACAAAGTCTGAAGACAAAAGCTGAAGACAAAGACTGAAGACCAAGTTTCAGATGTTGTCACAACAGCTGAAGAAGACCTCTTCAGTAGTTGTGATGGTTTCCTTTCAGTAGTTATATTTTCCTTTCAGTTCTTTTGTAATTAGTAGTTTTATGTTTCTTGTAATCAGTACTTGTAGTTTCAGTAGTTTTAGTTTCATCTTGTACTTAGCATACTCTGAGATGTTCTCAGTTGTTGTGAACATTCTCAGTAGTTTGCTTACTTTCAGTTGTTTGTAATAATTCTGTTAAATGTCACTATCAAGTGACATCAGCAGACGTCACATTCCTTTATATAAGGAATGTTGACCTAATTGTAACCTGCGAAGCTTAGCGGCGGATATACCGAAGCATTTGTGCATGAATGATATTATCCCTTTTGCAGAAAACCCTCTTTCTCTATAACCGTGTACTGTTCCATTGAATATCTATTGTGTTCTTGCTATATTTGTCTAATTCTTGTTCTAATTCCGCTGCAATTCAACTCTAATTGATCAAACTTAGATCACTGATCCTGTCAAATGGTATCAGAGCAGGTTAATCATTGATCGGTTTAACAATTGATCATTGAAACTGCTATTTCGATATCTAAAGTTTGATCGAATTAGCATATTTGCAAGAATTGGTTATAGAGATTGATCTTCTGCTGCTTCTGGTTATTCAATTTGAGTTTCTTCTTGGTTCATATTGAGTTTGTTGTGTTTTTGTGCTAAATCTGTTGAAACTTGATTGAATTGGTTTGAATCTGAGAATGACTACTCCATCTAATGACCCTCACAATACTGGCTCCTCAACCAAGCCTCCGATGCTGGTTAGGAGTGAGTATAACATATGGCAACGAAGAATGCTCCATCACCTGTCTGTTAACAGTTCAGGTTGTTGGACATCTGTGGTTCACGGTCCACACAAGCCTATGGTGAACAATCCGGAGACCAACCAAATGGTTCCGAAGAAGGAGCAATACTCAGATGAAGATCGTAAACTGTTTGAGATTGATGCTAAAGCCCATGGAATTCTGGCCATGGCACTGCCTAATGAAATCTATTCTGGGCTTATGCATCATGAAACTGCTCATGACCTCTGGAATGCTTTGAAGGAACAATTCGGAGGAACTGATGAGGTCTTAGCAAACAACAGAGAAATCCTCGCCCAACAATATGAGACATTCTCTCATAGGAAGGGTGAGACACTGACTCAACAGTTTGAGCGTTTCTCCTGCTTGATCTCTGAGCTGAAAATGGTCAAGCATGAGTATACTAACAGCCAGATGAACAACAGATTCCTCAGATCACTGCCTGAGAGATGGGACACATACACCATTGTCCTACGCTCCAGTGCAAATCTGGATAGCCTATCTCTCACCCAACTCCATGGGAAACTGCTTACATTTGAAAGAGAGATAGAGCAGAAAAGGAAACTGGCATCATCAGGAAAGCTCACTGATGACTTTGTACCAGGGAACACTGCCTTGGTCGGTCATGAGTCAGAATATGCTGGATCAGAAAGCCATTATGATGAGCATATAGATTTCTCTTCAAACAGTTCTGATCATGCATTTGTTGGTGTTGACAGTCATTCTGGGTGTAATAGTGATAATTTATGCTTTATCATGGATGATTTGATGGGTATTGCTGATGATGATTTAGAAGAGATGGATATTTTGAGCCAAATGGCCTTGATCAATATCAGATCTCAAAAGTTCTACAAGAGAACTGGTAGGAAATTTCCAGGACTCTCTGGCAAAACCAAAGTTGGTTTTGACAAGAGTAAGTTGAGGTGTCACAAATGCCACAGGCTTGGGCACTTTGCAAGAGAGTGTAGATCAACTGGATCTAACTCCTCTGCACCCTTTGTGACCTTTCCAAGCAATAGTTCACAAAACAAAGGGCAACATCCTGCTAGTTCTGGTCATCACTCACAACCTCAATCTCCTGCATATTTTGTCCCTCAGGGTCCAATGCCATATCCATATCCCTGCTATTACATGCCACAGCCAAATCCAGTTCAAGTTCCTATAGCACAACAACCTCAAGCCCTACCTGAGCCTCAACCATCTCCATCACAATCTCAACCTCATCACAGCTTCTTCACACCAGGAGTTGTTGACTGGAGCAGCTTACCAGATGATCTTTCTGGTTTCAATGAGCAATTATTTGCTGGTGCTGGTCAACATGGTGGTGAACATCCTTTTGGGAATCTTGCTCTCATGGCCCTGGAGTCTACTGAGGGTTCCTGCTCCAATGCATCATCTTCACAGGTAACCCAGGTATCTTCTGAGGCTAAAGCCAAGTTATGTTCTGAATCATGCATAGCTGCCTTTGTCTCTATTAGAGAGGCAAATGTAGCTTTAATCAATCAAAATCTTGAGCTTGAGAAAACTATTTCCAAAAGAAAAGCTGAGTATGAGTCTGCTCTTAATGACAAAGATGATGAGATTTACAAGCTTAAATGCCAACTTAATGATGAAAAGGCTAAGGTAGAGGTCATACTTGAGAACCACAGAAGTCTCAAAGAGACACTTGCAGCTACCCAAGTTGAGTGTGACCGCTGGGTAACATCCTGCAAGGGATTTGAAATGCTTCTCAGCAAGCAAACAGCTTCAAATGTGAAGTTTGGAATAGGTTACAATCATACTGCACCACCTACTGATTTTACTTCAAAATCAATAGTAAAATCTGAAGGTGAAAGTAATTTCCAAACCACATCATCATGTGATTCATCCTCAAATGATAATACAAAATTAGAGGATGAAGTCAGTGTTAAGATCTCAGCAAATCAATTGCCTGATGGTTTAAATGCTGATAAACACATGAAGCTGAGCAATTCAGATGTTGTCCCTCAAAGTACTCCAAGTACTGAAGGGCAAGTCACAACATCTGAAAAGCATTTCAAATCTGCTGAAATAAAAGGATTAACAACTGCTGAGGAATCTATCATACGGTCTTTCAGGACGGATAGAGAACAGCTGAAGAACAAGTCTTCAGTTGTTACCGATCCTTCAGTACTTAACACAAGTACTGAAAGGAGGAAAGTACTGAAGATCACACCTTCAGTAGTTTCCACTTCAGCAGTTGATCAATCCAAGATGAAGAATAAGCCATGTGAAATATGTGGTAAATTCAATCATCTATCTGATGAATGCTGGTACAAAAAGGGTTCCAAACTCAACAGAGATAAGCTCATTAAAGAAGAGATTAATAAAATGAAAAATGAGTTTGAGACCAAGTTTGTACCACAGTCATCTCAAACTGATAAACCCAAGGCCTCACCAAAATCCAAAAAGAAGGATGGGGTTTATCAGAAAACAGCTGATAGTGTTCCTCATGATAAACATCAGACTAAGTCTGTGAATTTCAAGAAGGAGGAAATGGTGGGTCACAGGAACTCATCAAAAACAAGTACTGATGTGTCAAATGAGCTGAAGGCTTTAGCAACAAATCAGACACAACTTGTTATGATGGTTCAGCATTTGTTGGGGAGAGTTAACCAACTAGATGCACCTGTGATCAAACCACTGAAAAGGAAATCCAAGCCCAAATCTAAGAAATCCATTTCAGCACCATCTCCACCTTCATCAGCTGTTAATCATGAGAAACAAGTTATGGTTAAATCTGTTGATGAAAACAGACCCAAAACCAAAAAGGTTTGGGTCTCTAAAGCTAACTAGTTTCTTATGATAAATGCAGGGTTCTTCAGCATGCCAAAGAAGCATCTGGTATGTAGACAGTGGAGGATCTATGCATATGACTGGGAGCAGTTCTCTTCTTAATGACTACTCTCAAGGAAAGAAGGGATTTGTCTCATTTGGAAATGATGCTAAGGGTTACATCATCGGGAAAGGATTTGTGTCAAATGGAGAAATCAGATTTGATGATGTTAACCATGTGGAGAATCTCAAGTATAATCTACTGAGTGTCAGTCAGATGTGTGATAAAGGGCATGTTGCACTTTTCACAAGCCAGAACTGCCGGATTCTGTCTTCCAAAGTTCTGAGGCTGATTGACAAGGTATTGGATGAACATACTCTCCTGAAGGCCAACAGGATAGGAAGAGTATATGCCTTGGATTTGTCAAAGAAGATTGATTTAAAAGGTCATCCTTGCCTGTTCTCCAAGGCCTCTCCTCAGGAATCTAAACTGTGGCATAGAAGGCTGGGTCATGTTAATCTCAAAAACATGAATCAGCTGATCCACAATAGTTTAGTGAGAGGTCTACCAATAAAGGAGTTCCACTGTGATGAAACCTGCACTGCTTGTTTAAAAGGAAAACAACACAAAGTTTCATTCCCTCCTATAGAAGAACCAAAGTCCACTGCCTGCTTGCAATTACTGCACATGGATCTCTTTGGTCCTGTGAGAGTAATGAGCATGGCAAAGAAGAAATACTGTCTGGTAATTGTGGATGATTACTCCAGATTTGTATGGACCTTCTTCTTGCATTCAAAGGATGAGGCTGCTCAGACAATTATTAACTTTGTGTTGTATGTTGAGAAGCAGTATTCCCTATCAGTCAAGTGTATAAGAAGTGATAATGGAACTGAATTTAGAAACCATACACTTGATGATTTCTACCTTTCAAAAGGAATCAAGAGGCAGTATAGCATCCCAAGGACTCCAGAACAAAATGGAGTAGTGGAGAGAAAGAACAGGACCCTAATTGAAGCTGCAAGGTCCATGTTGGCTGACTCTGGTTTGCCACTGACCTTTTGGGCTGAAGCTGTCAACACAGCATGCTATGTGCAAAATAGAGCTTTAGTGAATCAGAGGTTGATGAAGACTCCTTATGAAGTTCTACATCATTTGGCTCCTCTAATTTCATTCTTCAGAGCATTTGGGTGTCCTTGTTACATTCTCAACACAAAGGATCAACTCCAAAAGTTTGATTCTAAGGTGGATGCAGGGTATTTTGTTGGGTATTCATCCACTTGCAAGGCTTACAGAGTGTTCAACTGCAGAACAAAGATGGTTGAAGAAACCTTGCATGTGAAGTTCAATGAATCTCCTAAGGACAAAATCCCACAAAACCCTGTGGAGTTGTTTGATCTGGACATACTGCAATATGTTCCTTATCAGCCTCCAGCTGTTGCAGATCATGTGAATTCATCACCTTCTGCAGCTAGTCATCCATCTGGTGGTACTGATGTTGATGATGATCCCAGTACTCACCTATTCAAGTTTAGTGATCAACTGCCTGAGTCTACTAAACTTGATGTTCCTGTAGCTTCAGTAGCACCATCCACAACAAATGCTGATGAGATTTCTGAATCCTCTACTTCATTTGACTTGCCATCTAATACTTGGTTTCAAGAATCTGGATCAACATCTGTTGCTGCTGAGCGTGCTACAAACACTTGCACAGATCTCATAGTGTACCAAGAGCTGAAGAATCACCCAATGTCTCAAATCATTGGTGATATCAATGCTGGTGTCTCAACTAGAAGTCAATTGTCCAACTTCTGCTTCTATGCTCTCTTCATCAGTCAGCAAGAGCCAAAGAACTATCATATTGCATTAAGAGACAATGGATGGGTTGATGCCATGCAGCTTGAGCTTCTTCAGTTCAAAAAGCAGCAAGTGTGGGAACTGGTTCCTCTACCCCCAGGTAAGTGTGCAATAGGCACTAAATGGGTGTTTAGGAATAAAACAGATGAAAATGGGCAAATTGTCAAGAACAAGGCCAGACTGGTTGTCCAGGGGTTTTCACAAGAAGAAGGTATTGATTATGATGAAACCTTTGCCCCTGTAGCCAGACTGGAGGCAATTAGATTGTTCTTAGCCTATGCTGCATTCCACAATCTTAAAGTTTTTCAAATGGATGTCAAAAGTGCATTTTTATATGGTAAAATAAAAGAAGAGGTTTATGTGTGTCAACCACCAGGTTTTGAGGATAATAAACATCCTGATTGGGTGTATAAACTTGATAAGGCTCTTTATGGGTTGAAACAAGCTCCTAGAGCCTGGTATGAAACACTGTCAAATTTTCTTCTTCAGAATAATTTCACTAGAGGCTCCATAGATAAAACTTTGTTCATTAAGAAAGTGGGTCAGCATAAGCTCCTTGTTCAAATTTATGTTGATGATATTATTTTTGCATCCTCTGATCCACAGTTGTGTGATGCATTTACAAAGTTGATGCAACAAAAATTCGAAATGAGTGCCATGGGAGAATTACAGTTCTTTCTAGGTTTGCAAATCAAACAAAAGGCTGATGGAACTTTCATTCATCAGTCAAAATACACAAAGAGTCTTTTGGAAAAGTTTGATTTACAAAACTGTAAGCCCTGTTCTACTCCCATGTGCAGCACCACACAACTGGATGCAGATCAGAAAGGTAAAGCTGTTGATGAAACACTTTACAGATGTATGATTGGGTCCTTGATGTACTTAACAGCTTCTAGACCAGATATTATGTTTGCAACTTGTGTTTGTGCTAGATTTCAGGCTGCTCCTAAAGAGTCTCATTTGATTGCAGTCAAGAGGATCTTTAGATATCTGCAAGGTACTCAATCTCTAGGTCTTTGGTATTCCACTGGGCACTCTTGCAAATTAGTTGCTTTTTCTGATAGTGACTATGCAGGGTGTAAATTAACTAGAAAATCAACTTCTGGTGGATGTCAATTCCTAGGCAACTGTTTGGTTTCTTGGCAGAGTAAGAAACAAACATCTGTTGCTACATCCACTGCTGAAGCCGAGTACATTGCTGCTGCAAGTTGTACATCTCAGGTACTCTGGCTTCAGAATCAATTATTGGATTATGGCATTACAGAGACTAAGACTCCATTACTAATGGATAGTGCTTCAGCTCTTTGTATTGTCAAGAATCCAGTCCAGCACTCTAGGACCAAACATATTGAGATCAGACACCATTTTATTAGGG
Source organism: Flaveria sonorensis (assembly GCA_025506505.1). NCBI lineage: Eukaryota > Viridiplantae > Streptophyta > Magnoliopsida > Asterales > Asteraceae > Flaveria > Flaveria sonorensis. The sequence goes on along the minus strand of CM046427.1, from coordinate 18,282,445 downwards.
ATTGTTTTGAAAAAGGTCTGATTGATCCAAAGTTTGTTCCTAGTGCTGATGAGCTTGCAGACATATTTACTAAGCCTTTGGACAGTTCAACTTTCCAAAACCTAGTGTTAAGGCTTGGTATGCTGCAGCTAGAATAAGTGACAACTACTGATGATCTCAGTCAACAAGTACTGATGAGCATTCGTATACTATTGTCACAAATAAGTACTGATAAGTTCTTTTATCCTCAGTAGTTTTCATAACTACTGAAGACTAAATTACTTAAAAGTACTGAAGTACTCTATCTGTTGAAAAGAACTGATGTGGTTACAACTACTGATGTAGTTACAACTACTGATGTCAGTATAACAGATAAGTACTGATGACCAATGAAACGTCTGAAAATCAGACAAAAAGTCTGATAAGTGTTGAGGTCAGAATGAAACAGCTGATGAGCTAAGAATTGACGACAACAGCTGATGAGAAACTTTTCTCTTCAGTTGTTTCTACAACTGCTGTTTCACTTCATACAACTGAAGCCAAAACCATGTCTTCAGTAGTTTTACAACTACTGATGACTAACACCAAATCTTCAGTTGTTTACAACACCTGAAGCCAAAACCATGTCTTCAGTAGTTTCACAACTACTGATGACTAATACCAAGTCTTCAGTTGTTACAACTTCTGAAAGTTAAAACCAGGTCTTCAGTTGTTTTCAAACAACTGATGACAGCACCAACACTTTCAGTCGTTTTATATCAGCCTTTTCTTACCCTATAAATACCTAAACCTACTTTCAAACGTTTCATTAGCCGTTTTATGTCCTTCACTCTCTCAACAATGGCGACCATGAAACTCAAACCCAGACACAACTGTGTTGCCTACCTCTCGAAATCGGCCTTTTGGAACAAATTTGATAATGCCATCGATCTTATGGTAGATTCCCAGTACCGAACCGCTTTTCTTCTGAATCCTACCATATACCCCGATTCCCTAAGCCAATTCTGGACCAACGTCTCTGTGCAAACTGGTGAGAATGATAGCCAAATCACTCTCCAGTCGTTGGTTAACCAGAAACAGGTGGTCATCACTCCAGACATCATTCGACAAACCCTAAATCTACATGATGCCACCTGTGTCACAGAATACCCGAAAGGCACAACTGATATGTCTTTCATCAATAACGGGTATGAAGGAGACTTAAGTGCTACCACCATTCTGAAGAAGCACTTCCATGATGCTGAACGTCTTATATTCCACATGGTGAATGTCTGCCTTGCATCAAAAACCTCCTCATGGGATCAGATGTCCTCCCGATGGCAACAGGTATTATACTCTATCTTTGAACGACAAAATCTAAATTTTTCTGAGATAGTTTTCATGGAACTAAAGGATCTGGCTTTGAAACCTGTGGCAAACAGATGGATATTATATCCCAGGTTTCTCATGGCCATAATTTTAAATCAGCTAAAATCAGACGGCCTTGTTGGCCTTGGAGTCCCTGCTCCGGCTGTATTGCCTGAAGTATACTCCAGGCACAACTCTGACCCTACACTGAAAGGGGCTGCCCGGCTGCTAAAACCCAAGCAGCGGGAACCCACAGCCTCCACTTCCAGATCCAAAGTCCCCACCAAACCCAACACCAAAAAGCCCAAAAAGGCTACTCAGGGAGATGAGTCCCCTGAGGATGCCCCTGTACCACCAATACAGGAAACACTTACTGGTTCTAACCCCCCAGTAGTGTCAAAGACTCCACCAGCCCTAGCCGCTCAGGCATCCTCTCAACAGGATCCTGATGCAACCATAATTGGGGATACCACAATGCTGGAACCTATCTCAATTGAGAAGGTTACCATTGAAGAGCACCAGTCACCCCGGGTGCAATCTGCTTCAAACCTATCTCCAAATGCAACCGCCCCTCAAAGCCCAACCATTATAGTTGCACAAGTGCTGAGTCAGCTGCATTCCTCTCCTCCTCCCCAGAAACCAATTACAATGGGGAGAACCTCAACAGCTGAGGAAGAGGACCAAAATGCTGCTGATAACCCACAGCACAGGGGTTATAATGTTCAATCTCCCCGTGTAGAGGAGGAGGTTAGAACATCTGGTGAGGCTGCCACTTCTACTGATTCAGCAAATGAACAGGATGCAGTTGGTAACATCTCTAAGACCTCACCAGAGGCAACTGCCGATGAAGGACTCAGTCCTGAGGCAGGAAGTCCCCAGAACCAAGAACAAGGGGCACATGCTACAACTGATCTACACTCAGGGCATGTACATCCTGATTCAATCAGGAGGTCAGGTGATTCAGCAAAGACTGATGATGACCTGGGCTTTTTCTTCGATGTCTTAGCCCATAACACAATCCTTGAGGCTGAGGTGAGCAGACTCAAAGAACTGCTTGCCAAAATGTCTCAGGATCAAAGTCCATCTGCCCCAATAAACCCACAGATGGCACCTTCATCTGAAGGTTCACCAAACACTCAGCCACTACACTCAACTGAGCCACCAGCCACTGCTTTTGGCACCACCTCTCAGGGACAGAACCCCTCTGAGCAGATGGTTGCTACCTTTCAACATTCCTTACCTCTCATCACTCCCATCATCAATGAGATTGTGCATAAAGCCATTGATGAGAGGATCTCCTCAAATCTACAAACACTTGTTGATGATGCTGTGCAAAAGAAGCTTTCTGCCATTCAAACCCCTGAACCCAATGCACCCAAAAAGGGGGAGTCTAAGGCAGTGAAAGAAAGAAAGAGAAAGAGAGTGGAAGATGAGAAACAACAAGAGAAAGAAAAGGAGTTAGAAAAGGAAAAACAGCTGATCACATACAAGAGAAAGAAAAGTGCTGAAACTCAAAAGCCTGATGAAGAGAAATCATTGGAAGATCTGGTTAAAGAAGCTGATGAAGCTCACAGCAGATCAATGGACAGAATAATAGACCAACTCTTCAGACAGGGCTTTGATACAGCTACATTAGACACTGAGATCAGAAGGCTGGAGATTAAAGAGATACAAGAGAGATGGGCCAGTTACAGTGTGATGGAAAGGGAGAGGTTGGAGATAATGATCAGGTTTATTGCAAAATACTTGGGAAGATCATTAATTGAGATTAAATCATGGACCAGAGACAGTATTCTGGCAATAACCACCAGAATCTGTGCTTCTGAAGCATTCAATAAGGGGTTGATTATCGAAGCCTTAGATGAAGCAGGTGCTGGGAAGAGAACTGATATGGCCAAGCTTTCCAAAGCCAAACTTACCACAAAAATGCTAGATCAGCCTTCCCAAACTCCCACTCAAAAACAACCAACCCCACAACTCTCCAAACCAATCCCTAAACCTAAACTTAAACCAACTCAACCCTCAAAACCAACTCCCTTACCCCAAAAACCACCTCAAACCACATCCAATGATGCACCCAGAAGGAGGAGAAGGGTGTTGAGGATGGAAGAAGAAGAAGAAGATGATGATGAAGAAGACAGTCTGCCAATCTCTGCTGTTCTAAAAATACCTGAGCCCAGAAGTCAACAAATGATCACACCAGACTTTCAGAGGCAAATGGTGAAAGTTAAGATTGAAGAAGAAGAACAGCAGAAACAGCACGATGAGCAACTTTTGAAGATGGTTGACAAAGAGTTTCCTCAGTCATCATCTATACAAGCCATGAAGAAACACGCTCAAAGGCTGTATGCTCTCAGGCATACCTTTCAATATCAAAAGGAGAGAGTAAGGATTTGGCCAGACCCCAGGGTTAGTTCTAGAATTCATAAGAAATCCATACCAAGTAGATACAATGGCCAAGTGAGAAAGACCATAGATGCTGTTATTATGTTGGCCATTGTAGTCTCACCCTGGGAGATACTTGAAGACTTCAAGAGAGCCTACAAGTCAAAGATGACCCCTCAAACTCTAATGGAGAACAAAATGGTCAAGAAGGGGTTGTTATACAAGAGGCTTGAAGAGATCAAGAAAAATGAACTCCAGTTGTTATTAGAAGGGACTCACCCAGATGAATTTGCTTACAGAGAGATAACAACTGTTGAGTTGAAAAATGGAAAGACAGTAAAGTACCTATCAGAGTACTATGGCCCAGAGTTCTTCTTCGAAGGAGAAGCAGAAGAACTCACTAAGGAGGAACAAGTTGTTCTCCTTGAGGCCTACGTCAGAGAGTCTTATAGACTCATCAATGGGAAGTAGGTTTCATGGTTGGGATAACAGCTCTGTGTCCAGTTCCCCAAGACAGAGTTCCCTTCCATCCTTTGACATTCACATCTACTGAAACCTGTTCCCTGGCCTGTGCTTATCTGATATCTCTGAAGCTGATCAAGAGAGTATTTCTGCCAAGAATAAGTGGGACCTCAATAAGCTTAAAGGTTTTGGCTGCATTGGTTCAGGGGGAGTTTGTTGGACCAAAAGAACCAATGAGCCTGATCAGAAAAACCTTTAAGTCCCACAGACATTACAACAACTGAAGTAGTCTGCAACAGCTGAAGACATCAACTGATAACAAGGTCTGAAGACAAAGTCTGAAGTTAAAGAACTGAAGACAAAGTCTGAAGACAAAAGCTGAAGACAAAGACTGAAGACCAAGTTTCAGATGTTGTCACAACAGCTGAAGAAGACCTCTTCAGTAGTTGTGATGGTTTCCTTTCAGTAGTTATATTTTCCTTTCAGTTCTTTTGTAATCAGTAGTTTTATGTTTCTTGTAATCAGTACTTGTAGTTTCAGTAGTTTTAGTTTCATCTTGTACTTAGCATACTCTGAGATGTTCTCAGTTGTTATGAACATTCTCAGTAGTTTGTTTACTTTCAGTTGTTTGTAATAATTCTGTTAAATGTCACTATCAAGTGACATCAGCAGACGTCACATTCCTTTATATAAGGAATGTTAACCTAATTGTAACCTGCGAAGCTTAGCGGCGGATATACCGAAGCATTTGTGCATAAATGATATTATCCCTTTTGCAGAAAACCCTCTTTCTCTATAACCGTGTACTGTTCCATTGAATATCTATTGTGTTCTTGCTATATTTGTCTAATTCTTGTTCTAATTCCGCTGCAATTCAACTCTAATTGATCAAACTTAGATCACTGATCCTGTCAAGGGGAGTCTGAAACTCAAGGTGCACCAACTCGAAGACATCTGCACCCACTAGTTTCAAAGATAGTTCACCTTGAATCACAGTGACTATCTTGCAAAGGAGGGTCCATGACCAGCAACTTGAGATCACCGATCTCAAGGGCCAGTTAGCTGAGAGACCCATAGGACAAACTCATCCAGGTCCACAAGAACCTGTGGATGTTATGGATCACTTCCCCAGCTCACCTATGCATGAGGTGATGCTACCAAAAGGGGGAGGAAGTTCTGACAGCCATAGTACTTGGGAGTTCTTCCTCAAGTATGGACATAGAGGACTCACCATCCTATCTTGCAGTTGTCCATGCTCAGCAACCTCCTCAAGACAGAGATCTCGACTTGCAAATTCAACATCTGTTTGAGAAGGGATACCAAGAGCAATGTCTGCCCCTTCTGAGAACCCAATCATGGGTTGGGGGTACGACAGTGATAGGAAAGCTCTTGTACTCTCTAGAGCTCAGGGTCAACTAGAAATCTTAAACATTTCAAACCTGAGTTTCTATGAGGGTATAAATCTAGTAGATCTGGCACTTGTCAACCCAAGCAATAACAGACAAGTTGTCAGATTAGCCAATCAAATTCAAGACTGGGTGCTGGCAGAATTCAAAAGGAGAACAACGTCATATAGACAGAGGCTAGCAGTTGAAGCCTTTGGTCAACTGGATGTTGAGGTAGACCCCAAGATTAGCTTCGAAAGGAAAGCCATGACTGAAGGCCTAGAGGCTGAGACTGTGAACTTGAGACAAGATCTCCTCATACCCTCAGTGAGGCACTAGCTAGTGATGGTGCTTCACAACCTCTCTCTGGCCAGAGCTTGACTGCTGAATCAAGCAATGAAGGCCAAAGCTCTTCTCAGGCTGAGTCATCAAGATCTGCAATTGACAAAGGCAAAAGGAAGATGACTCCTGAAGAGATTGAAGAAGAAAAGAGAAAGACGAAGAGGAAACTGAGGGGAGAGAGCTCAAGTGGTTCCCCAGGATTCATGCAAGCTGCAATTCTGGCTGCCCATGTACCAAACACTCAAGAAGATGAATTAAGGGCAGCCAGGCTCAACTATCTGGGGACCAGGAACTACAACATAGATGAACTCATCTCTCTCCCCTTAGAGGAGTTAAATGAACTGGCGGACATTGAATTGTCAAAGGAGAGGAAGGAAGCAGAGGATGCAACCTTGACCCTCAAACACAAGGAAGAAATGAGAGAAAAAGGCTTTACAAGAACATTCATATCCTCTCCCCAGTTCAAGAAAGTCCTGAGTCAGAGACAGTGGCTGTTGAACAACCTCAGGTAGTTGATGAAGAAGAAAGATTAAAAATGATCAACTACCTGAGTGCCACAGGTCTCTATCAGGCACTTGCACTCCTTCCCTTGCCTTATGATTATATAATATTTGAATACAATAAGCAGCTGGAAGAGCAATCCAAAAAAGAAAGGCAAGCTGCTAGGAAGAGGCAAAGGGAAGAAGCTGCAAAATCAAGAGCCATCATCCAGAAAAGTCATAAAAAGTCTGCAGATAGGCAGAGGATGATGAGCTTCTTGAAGCTGTATGGGTTCTCCAGAAGGAGTCTTGGTCCCATGTCTCTATCCACAATGGATGAGCACATAAGGGTGATCAAGCAGAAGATAAAAAGGGGAGAGCTTGTGGACCTTCATTCATCATAAAGTCAAGCTCAACCTGAAGTTGAGGTAAAGGTTGAACCTACAGAGACAACACCACCTGCACCTGAAGCTGCACAACAACCAACTTCATCTTCTAACCCACAGCAGGGTTCTCTTCCCTCTCCTTCTAAAACTGGGAGAGAGGAGATCCCAACTGAGAGGGAATCCACTGAAAAACTTGGTACTGAAGACCAACCCTCTCAGTTAAAATCATCAGGGAGGAGAAAAAGGATGGCCAGAAGAAGATCATCAACTAAGAAGAAAAAAGAAAGTCATCCACCTCCCAACCTCAGGATAAGTCAGAACATCCTGAGGAACTGCATGAAGAGGACTCTCAACCAAGTCCTATCATAGTATAGCCTCTCTCTGTTGGAAGACAAATTCTATCCTGGACATTTGTTGAAGATCCAGACAGATGGTATGTCACCAGAGATCAGGGAGAACAACATGTCTACTTCACAAGTGACATACTTGAACTCCCTCTGCATGATCTCTATGACATGAGAAGGCACTTCATGAGTTTGAAGAATCCATATCTGTTGATGAAGAAAGGAGTTCTGAAGATCCTCATGTGGACTATCCCAGTCTGAAGAACCTCTCTGTTTTGGTAGCATCAGCCTAGGGGGAGTTTGTAGGAACCTCTGAAGTTAAGAGGCTGATGCAACCAAAGGATACCAAAACAACCAAGTCTTCCAACATGCACTTTGGAACAAAGAAGAACCAGCTTTGGAAGTTTTACACACTCAAGAGAAATGTTAAGTGTAAAATCTTCCGAAGCCAAAGTTCAGAAGAAACTGCTGCGGAAGCTTTACACTTAACTTAGAAAATACTCTAAGTGTAAAGTCTTCCAAAGCCAAAGACTCAACTCTTCCGAAGGTAAAAGATGAAGTCTTCCGAAGCTCTCAAGACAAAGTCTTCCGAAGCTGTTTAAAGACAAGACTGATTTTCTTCTGAAGAGAGAGAAAAGATACCTTTTCCATCAACTTTATCATAAAGCAACTTACTGTCCGCTGCATGCTCTGGTGGTTCACCAACTATCATCATTTGGTGAAACTTCCATGCTTTATGATAAAGTAGATAAGGTCTTTGTCTGCAAGTTTCTGTTTTTGTTCGTTTTTGGCTTTTTGTAATAGGAAAGTCAGTGAGCTATGGCATGTCATAGTCACTAGTCAAAAGACAATTTGCCTTTTGACTTTAGGCTGATCTTGTTGTCTAGATTAGTCACTTCCAACTGTCTTTTTGCATATTGAAGGTTGTAGGATGTAGTATAAGTAGTATCCGGTTCTTGTATTCAAAGATATACTGGTACAACACTTGTAATAGAACTAGAGAAGCAATATACAACTTCTTTGAAAATTTTATCTTGTGTTCTTGTTCTTGTTTTTACTTGTGTTTGTCTTGTATCTTCAGTAAAAGTTCACAGTTCCCTATTTGAATTGTTAAGTGAACTTAAGATCCTCCTAAGTGTGTTAACTAAGTGCAAGCTTAAGTACCCTTTAACGGTCCTGCAACAGTCGTTGGCCACAGTCAATTGTCGGTGGCGAGGGTGACACACGGTTGGTGGTATGTAGCGGTGGTGATCGGGAGTCGGAGGTGATGACAATTTTCAATAAATGATAGATTCCAATTCATTTTTGAGTGTTTATCACTAAAATGCATTTGGAGTTTAAATCATTTGGAGTAATAGATTCCAATTCAAATTCCCTTGAATTCTAAATCATTTGGAAAAAATTTTGATTTCAAAATCCAATTCCTTCTAATTCCAATTCAAATTACAATTTCAATTTCAATTCCAACATATTTCGCAAAACCAAACACCCCCTTGCACGAGAATGTTTCCAACAATAATCAAACATTTGAAACCCAGTATCATAATTTATATTTTGATAACGAACAAATCTGGCCAAAAACACAAACCAACATTCACCCGCCAAAGATTATTTACCAACCTTGCACGAGACGCCCCAAGGCACTTAGGTGTCAAAACACAAGGGCCGAGGTGCCACGCCTTAAGCACAAAGCGAGAACATCATGTACGCGAGACGCCATGTATTATATATTAATTTAAAATATTTTTTACCAATGTGAATACCAAAACTAGGGCAATCAAAATAACTAGGTTCGCGGAGGAATTCCACCATGATCACAAATATCAAAACGCGCATGCACTAACACACTGCGACCGCATTGTACGTGATGTGATAACGTATAGACTAGCAATCAACTCGACTTGTTTTTGGACTAAATTTACGTTGAACCATAAAGTAACTTGAATTTTTACCGTTGAACGAAACGTATTATACTTGACCCGATTTTTTTTTAAACAAAATTACGTCGAAACGTAAGTCAACTCAAAACATACATAAAAAACACGTGCAACTGCATCGTATGTGATAAAAAAATAGATTTTGATCGTCGCGACTCGTTTCCGAACTTAATTCACATTGAAACGTAGAGTAACTCATATTTATATCATGGAATAAAAACGTTTATTTTTTATCCGGCTCATTTCATAACAAAATTTACGTCAAAACACAGATGAACGTCGAAACATAGATCAACTCAAATCGCATAGAAAAATATGCACGGAAACGTTTTATACCCAACTCATACGGGTACGTAAACCCAGAACTTTAAAAATCTAAATTTTACCTTAGAATGTTTAATAAAAATTTTAATAAACAAATTATATATATTATTATTATTTAAATATTATTATTATTATTTTAATAATATTATTAATGTAGAAGCTGTCATGGATTAATATATAATAATACTATTACCCTAGAACCTATCATGAATTAATTAATATATATATACATATATACATATATATACACATATACATATGTAGAGACATATATACATATATACATATGTATACACATATATACATAGGTATATATATATACATACATATATACATACACATATATACATGTATACATGTACATATGTCTATATATACATGTACATATGTCTATATATACATGTACATATGTCTATATATACATGTATATATATATATATACATGTATATATATATATATACATGTATATATATATATATATATATATATATATATATATATATAGATATATATAGATATATATATAACTCTATTACCACAAGTCTCAAACAATCTAACAGTTACAAAAACAAAATAAAAGTTATTTAAAAAAAATTAAAGCAAAACGCCACCTCAGTACAAAAAGTGCCGTTGAAGCGCCAAACCAATAGCCTCTAGGGCCTCACGCCTCAAGCGCTCTTGATACACACTTTTTTACAAAGTTACCATCAGGTGGATTTGATAGAAACTCAACGGAGCTCCGGCAGACACAACTTATAAACAACTTCATTAACCAAATCTCTAAAGATCAATTGCTCAACCTCCATTCCAATAACCGGACTTTCACCATAAAAACCAGTCCAGTTTTCTGAGCTTTTCAACAAATCCTCCACCACAATGCTCTTCATATCATCATCCTCATTCCCGGGCCCACACTCGTCGCTTTTCTTGTGCAGTTGAAGCTGCTCTATCTCCAAACACAACTCACTCAAAAGCTTTCTAGGATCCTGCATCATCATCATCCTAGAAGATGAACCTAACTTCCCAACAAGAATTTCATTAACAGCATCAAATATTAGTTTCCTGTGAAACTTTCCCTTTTGGAGATTACTGAATTTGGTATGTTCCAATACTAAAATAGCTCCGGGTTGATCGGGTGACCAGAGGGGTGGAACTCAAAAGAGTTTAGGTCTCTGAGAAGGAGTCCTGAAGCTAATAAGATTTGTGAGATGTATTTATTGTTCGGGTTTGTGTTTTTACAGAGAGATGCAATGAAATCTGTGGGAGATTCATTGTGGCTGGAGTTAAGGTTCGTAAGTCTTTTAACCAAGTCATCAACCTTCTTCAGTTTTTCACGAGTGATCTGAAATGATATGATCGTGTTTGATTGGGCATCGTTGGTTGCTTCATATCGATCTTTAACAATGTTATTAGCAGAGTTTGGAGTATCGTCTGTTGAGCAAACAGTAGGGTTAGTTTAGTCGAATCATAATACACAAAAGAATATGATGAAGATAATAGCATAAGATTGCCCTCCTAAACTCATAGAGCAGGAATTTTGGTGCACCAGGGATACCTCTTTAGAAGTGGCAAGATGATCGGGTTGGCGTAACAGGTACTTATTAGTGCAGTCCAAGTGTGACCCACTGACCCATTAGTGTTGCATTCATTTTAACAGGATAAGATATTTAAACTATGTAGCAAAATTATACAGAATTGTAACAATGAGTTGGTACTTCTTAAAATGGGTCCAAACAAGTTAGCAGCTAGTCGACCCATTTACCCTTGACTGTTTCTAACTTCAAATAATAAAAACTCTATACTTAAAATGTAATATGTTTTCGGGAAAAAAAAAAAAAAAGTTCGACCCATTTTCGGGTAAATTGGTCAAAATAGCCAGCCCAACTCTACTGTTCAACATTATTACCCAAAAAACTCTTTTTGTTTAGTGATCAAGTTTGAAACCAAAAAAAATTTCAGAAAAGCACTTGTCTTCCCCCATAACTATCAAAGTTTAGCATTCTCTGACTACATCTAGTCCATGTACCACATTCTTTGGCCATTCTTTGGCCAAAAAGAAAACTTCACCACTTTGCCCTTATAAAAATGGTATAATATCAGGGTCCACTAGGGGCTAAATTATTGTAATATGCCACATCTGGCTGGACATCAAGCTTGTTGACTGAAAAAGGAAGTACAATGACCAAAAATTTAACAGTTGAATGAATACAATGTATTTTTGAAAATACTGTGATAATCTTTTCATAACCATGAGAGCACACTAAGGTTGGAGTGCTAAATCTCCTGGGGCCCACCAATACCCTACTAACCCAGTGGGATGTGGTAAATTGCAACTTGCACTGGGTATGTAGCATTCGGAAGTTTAATTGTATCCAAAAAGACATTATGAAAAATAATTTACCTTTTTTGGTAATTGGCGTACGCTTCGCAGGTGAAGGTGAATTGTCCACATAGACTGAATCGTCAAGAACAGAGACTGGACTCGGGTACTCTGGAGGGAGCTGTTCACCCACCTTAACAAGCAAGGTTGATTTCTGGTAATAGTAACAAAATCTTAATTATTAAAAAATCCTTTAATCAAAATGTAATGAAAGTAATATAGAAACAAATAAATCTACCTCTGGTGTTGAGCTAGAACTCCGCTTTCGGGTCCTAGACTCTGGCTGCTGCTTGTTTGACTGCTTTCTTGGTTTACTAGAATCTGTGAGAGGATTGGGCAGCCGCGATGGCCTCTCTCCACATGTACCCTTGGTAACGAGAGTTTTACCCGTTTTGTTATTTGAGGGTTTCATGATGACAATATGGGACTCATGAGAAGTACCTGAGTTCTTACTTTCAGATAATGTATCTTGATGGTTACTATGATCTGAAGATCTAGCTTCAACAGCCTGCATTACCTCTAATATCCTTTTAAGAGCTCTAAGATCCTTTCCAGATTCTGCAAATTCAAGATTCTTTAATCTTTTATCCACTTCACTGTAAACACTAGACACAGGCTCACGTATCTTGGTTGATGATCTCATAGAACGAGCACCATCACGTAGCTTCCATGGTGCTGCTTCAATTGGAACCCGAGAAATCGGCTTTATATCATGATTTTTCCGACGTGGAGATATTGGATCCCTTGATGTACTTCTTGTGGAAATTTCCTTTTTGGTAACTGACCCACAATCATTTAAAGAGTTCAAAGATTTTGACAATGGATAGGTTTCCAAGCCCATCAACTTTGCTACTACACTTGGCAGTTGTGTCTGACTCGGATCCTTACCATCAATCTTCGGGTTTGTTGAAAGGTTAGATAGTTTAAGGGGTACAAGTGAAACAGAGTTAAGAGTCCGCATTGATTGTTCTCTACTATCTAAAGAAAGCCGCGGGTTTGTAATTTTTAACTCGCTTTTGATGGACAAATTGTCTGTTTCCCACCCATCATAAGAGAGCCGTGGATAATCTTTGGAGACTGAAAACGAAAACCCATCTTTAAATTGACAAGATTTTGATCTAGAAAGTTCTCTAGGTTCATCACAATACCAATTATTTGATTCATTTTCCATTATAGTTTTATGTGATAACCCACAGGCTTCTCTACACGTTGGCTCTTTGACCACACCTCGATGATCAACATTTGGATAGTTATCTATGTTACAGTCCACATTTGAAAAAGGAGATGAAGGAGACCATGAGGAGAAAGAATCTCTAGATGATTCAGTGGATACCCTATGCTTTTCCTGAACTAACACGCGCTTCTGTTAAATTCAAGCTTTTATCACAATTCAATTCAATATTTCGCAAAATTTTAAAAGATGATAACTAAAATCAAGTAAACATACCACAGTTGGGGATTTCTGGTTTATAACACCTGACTCCCTTTCAGGTGTCCCATTTTTGAAAAGCAAACTGCCTGCACAAATTCAGTGAGGTTGCATTGAAACACATGACAATGACACAAGTCTACACAAGATAATCAACTATCAACACTTGTGTTCTTTGCATATATCAACACGACACCAATTACAGTGAAGAAAAACATGAATAAAGAGGTTAAGAATTACCAGATTCCGCCCGCTTAGGACTGTGTCTGACATAACGCCTTCCAGATACAATATGGTGGCGGTTAAAGATTTGAAAGACACCTTTCGCGCATCCGATTTGCTTCTGCAAATCTGGATTTTCATCTGCTAGTGAATGTAAATATTTTGCAGCCATTTAAGTGCTCAACAAATTTGATGTCTATCACCCTTCCATCATACCCTTCACTAAATTAGACTCAAGTTTTGACCTTTGATTGTGAAGTGAAAATTTTCTAATATGATTTGGATCTTGAACAAAATAGTTTGACCATCCAAAAAGTCAATCAATCTAGTCAAATTTTCCCCTTTCTCTCTCAAACAAAATCTCAAACAGTTGGTGGGCAAGGGAAGATATCAAAGATAAGTTCCCTTTTCTCTCTCTCATTCAGTCTCATAGATTTGCAGTCATTCCAAAATCGATCCACCATTGCAATTCCTGTGATCAGAAAGCAAATTAAATGTCTCTCATGGGCTATTACATGAGTAAACTCGTAGAATGCGCTAACATTGTATAATCAAACGCCAATGGGAATAAAACCCACATTGTATAATCAATGGGTTTATCCACAATCTGTGATTTTGTAATGTAGGGAACACCAAGAACAGGGGTTATGGAACGAACCCACGATTAAAATTCAGATCTTTTATAGAATGTAACACAAAAGCTCACTCGCTAATTGGGTATCACTCAAAACACAAATATTCTCTTTGTGATAATGAAATTAACGTAAAACACACACATTTACCTTGTAATTTGCAAATGCCAATGAAGATTGAAGAGTATAAGGCAGGAGAATATATTATATGCACAGAGGTTGAAGAAGGGTATGCTTATTCTTTTGGGGTAGAAGTTTGTGAAAGGGGTTATGAATCGGGCTGCAAACGAACCGAACGAACACGAACAAGGTTTTGTTCGTGTTCGTTCGTTAAGAAATAAACATGTTCATGAACTGTTCACGAATATTTACCGAACGAGATTCTTTGTTCGTGTTTGTTCATTAAGAAAATGAACATGTTCATGAACTGTTCACGAACACTTACCGAACACAATGAACACAAACTACTGTTCATGAACATGACGAACACAAAAAAGCTCATAAATACAAATGGACACAATTGATTATAAATTTATTTTAGAATAAAATTTATATTTTTATTACAAACATTACACAAAATTAATCAAAAATAAATAAGTATTTAATATAAATATAAAAAAAATACTTGATATAATAATCATAAAAATAAATAACAGAAAATTAAGAATATAAATAAACACATTAACGAACACATCATCGAACGTTCACGAACGGACATTAACGAACATAAACGAACACATTATCGAACGTTCACGAACATAAATGAACGAACGCGGCTTGTGTTCATGTTCGTTCGTTTAACTATACGAACAGATTTTTATTGTTCGTGTTCGTTCGTTTACTAAACGAACGAACATAAACGAACTTCCCGCCGAACGATTCACGAACTGTTCGCTGAACGTTCAGTTTGTTTGCAGTCCTAGTTATGCAATTGGGTGGTGGGTGTTTTATAATATTAATGAAGTTACATCTACAATGCAATTAATACATACCCATTCTAGTAATGTATTTCACATGTGAGACAGAAATATAACTTTTCAATAAAAGTGTCCTATTTCATCATCGATTTCGAACACCACCTACACTGCCCTAGCCCATGGATTCATCACCATCCATCACCGCTTTCCACCGGACTAGCCACGAACCACCTTCCGAAACCATTGCTGCCATCATCGATTCATTCTTTTGTCACATGTTTAACACCTCTAACCACCATTGCCCACCCCCTTTCTTGTTAATTTGTTTTAGTTTTGGTTTTAATTTTTTAATTACAAGGGCTATCTGGTCGTTTACAAAAAAGTAATAGAAAATTTTAATGCCTATTAGTATAAATGATTAAAACTGTGACAACTTTTCAAATAAAGAATGTTTAGTGTAATTATGAAAGTATAAAATAAAATGTGTAATTTCGAACATACTTAAAGGATGAGAAATATAGTTTACTCTATTAAGCTTACGAGAGAAAGGATATGTTAACACCACCTTTGATAAACTGGGATTATTATATTTATGAATTCACAAATCACTAGTAAATTCAATAATATTTATCTATTAAATTATACAATCATGCATTATTTAATAAAAGACGAAACAGAGAAATTCTTATATTAAACCAAGAAAAACATCATTGTGATATGAAAAACTTAATTTTTTAGAAATTTATTTGACGAAGTGATCTTTAAGTTTTTTAGTTTTTATTCTTTCTTTTCTTTATCTCTTTTTATTTATCTCTATAAAATAATTTTGCTTTTATTAAAAGTCTCACCTTTATAAGAATAAAAGAATAATGAATCTTGCCAAGAAACCTGCACCGAATGTTTTAAACAATCTATTGCCACGGTTGTTTCACACATTTCTCTAAGGCTAATAGGTTTACAAATTCGCTTCTTTGTCTCACCAACAACAATGTCCTCGTATTCGGTCTTTTTAGTCGTCTTGTGCCTCTCTTTTCTTGCTTGAATCTAACAAGTGTAGGGCATAAAACATGTCTCTGATGATGTCATCACTTATGTAAACACCCACATTCTCAAGGCTATCAACATAGCTCTTCATGCTTCTAGCATCTTCAGGAACTATTATTCAATTATAGAAATAAATATTCTCATCGTCTCGTTTCAAGTCGAAACGGGCAATTTCCTTTTTTTTAATTACCACCAACATCATCAACAAACATGTTAATGACTAAGTGAAATCTAAGGGTATGCCTGCTTGCTCGAGCTCATCAATTTTGTACCTCTTCATTTTAGCACAATCAGGATACTTCATTTCAACAGTCTCAACCCCCTTTAAGAATTCATAGGGATTTCTATCATACTCTTGATGGATTCTTTCCTTCAAGTCTTTAATCATATCATAAGCAGACCAAACCCTTAAGGAAGTTCGCAACTGCTGACTAACGGATGCTAGCATCAAGTCAGTAATGGCTTGAGCATCATCATTGATTTTGACCCTAGATGAATTCATTATTACCAAGGGTTGTTCCTTAATAGAGGACACTTTAGAACATGCAACTTCTTCTTCCCCTTAAGGACTCTTTTCATGTTCTAGTACCAATTTTAAGAAGTTTGTTCCATCAAGTTTATTGTTTAGAATACCGGTTTTAAAAATTAAGAGGTATTCACCAGACATCTATAACGTAAAAGAAAAACATTTGTAATTTTTATATTAATTGTTTTCTAAACAAATAATGACCCTCCTTCTAGAATTTGAGACCCATTGTTCACTATATTTTATAAATGGCCGAGCACTATATATAAGATAAAGTTACACAAGTAAGTAACGTTTATCAATTGTATCTAATACACTTTTTAAACTTTATGAGGTTGTTTAGAAAACTTGTTTATCTAGGACGGTACATAAACTCATTTATGTCCACTCTTCCTTAATAAATGACTAAGTGTACTTCTAATAGGGTTGAGCTATAGGTCGTCCTATATTTAACAATACCTGAATTGGACCAAGACTCTTGGGAAACGTGATGTCACCTTGTTCCAACGCCTGTAGGTCAATATGTAAGGCTGTTGCACGTACATTAAAGGGTTTGGGTATATCGGTTTAAGTGTTCTAACAATAGGGTGACACAGACTTATCAATTGACCTAGGGAATTATTTTAGGGACTTATTAGTTTTTCTCTTATTGATTCATAATGATAAAACTCCTTTTATCCTTAGTTTTAATATTTTATATTACTAGTATGTTGCAAACAACCACAAATCAAATATTAGTAATAAACTGCTTTAATAATAATCTTTGGGTTTTAATAATTAATCTTTGTTAATTATATTTTCAAAACCTTGGTTTTTCTTTAAAATAACAATTTTGTTTTAAAAACTTTTCACGAGATTATTAAAATCTCACTTTTATAACCTCATCGTTTTATTGTATGTTTGATTTTAAACTCTTTTAAAATGCTTTGGTCGTTTTATTGTTTTAATATTTAAACACATTTTTTCTATATGTTATAAAACAACCACAAATATAATACATGCAAATCAAGGCTTTGGTACTTAGTTTTGTTAAAGCCAATAACCAAACATATAGCTCAATGGGGACATAAACATAAAACACAATTATTAATATTCGTATAATTCTCACTTGGCTTTAAGATCTCCATCTTGATCTCCTGGATGTCTTGGTTTCTTGATCTTCAAGTTTTTATCTCATTTTGTTTTGGTCGGTTACAATTACAATTTACAATAAATTAAACCTAGATATTCCTCCCGACGTGTTGCGACGGGAATTCCGCCACGATCTCAAATATTAAACGCAGACATCAAAACACGTAGAAGGATGGTCATTCCGACATAGACCCTAAGACACTAAGAAACCCGACTACAAACCCAGGTCATAATAATACCTACATTCTTAAAAAAACCCAGAGTAACATGAATAAAACATAACAAAAAAGCACAAAAACACGTTTCTAAGTAAAAAAACACAAATAAAAAACACAAAAACGTATTATGCCATAAAACCACGATGGCGACATGATCCTTGTAAGGATTATACTTAGAGGCTGATGCAACCAAAGAGCTCTCAGCATGTACATGTGAAGTACAAGGAAGTTACTTTGGAAGATTGATACAACTCAATAAAATACACTAAGTATCAAATCTTCCGAAGCCAAAAGGCCAAATCTTCTGAAGCCAAAGATGAAGTCTTCCAAAGCTTCAAGACAAAGTCTTCAGAAGCCAAGAGACTGATTTCTTCCAAAGACAGAGAACACATGCTTTCTCTGATTCTCTTTTAACAAAAGCTGAACCACTTTTCGTTGCCATCTCTGAAGACTCACCAACTTATATGAGTTGGTGAAAATTCCATACTTTTATCAACTGTAGATTATGATCATAGTGTCTATAACTTTTTACTTATGTACTTTTATCCTTTTTTATAATATATTAGAATGTGAACAATGGCATGTCATAGTCACTAGTCAAAAGACAATCTGCCTTTTGACTTTACATTGATCTTGTTGTCTAGATTAGTGTTTTCAGCTGGCCTTCAAAGTATGGCCGACTGTAGGATGTAGTATAAAGTATCTCATGCTACAAGTACATTGGACAAGAAATTGTAACAATTGTAAACACTTGAGAGCAATATACAACATTCTTGAAAAACAACTACCGGTGTTCTTTTGTTTTCTTTACAGTTTGTTCTTTGTTTCAATATAGCTGGTTCTCTATTTGATTTGTTAAGTGTGTTATGTCTCTCTAATATTTGTGAAACTGTTGCATTGGTCCCCTGCCCCGAACCTATAATCCTGAGCATCAAAACGTAAATAACAAAACCCATCAAAACAGCCTTCAGTACACAATAAAATCCTAAAGCGTACTTAGTCATAAAAGTAAGGTCACTCGGTCGTAAAACCCATAATTCTAACCATCTTAAAAATCGTACTTCATCATAAAAGCGATTGTCACTCTGCCGTAAAACGTGAAAGCATGCTCCGTTGTGAAAGTGAGCAATGAAAAACCCGAATATACATGCAAATGTAATGATGAAATTAAAAAAATAGCAAAAACAAAAGTCAAACATGTGAATACTTAAGGTTTGTGGTAAAAATAGAAAAACAAAAACTTTTCTATTCATATATATATATATATATATATATATATATATATATATATATATATATATATATATATATATATAGGGTCCAGTTCATTGCAAGACTTCCTTTTTAATAAGAACTATAAGAACATTTTCTGACCATTTATCAACTAAATGTATGGTTGAGATTGAAGAGGCATTAATGTCATTTTTCAACCAAAATAAATATGTAAATTATTATGAGAAGGGTATTTATGTAAAATGACCTTTAAATCTCATATGGCAAGTGGTTTTTATTTACCTCATTTCCATGAAATCCTCCTCAATTTAGGAACATAATCAAAGACCGACATTGCCCCACCTTCTTTCATTACAAAGATTGCAATTTCAAAAATTTTTCAGGAAGAAGAATTTGCGAAGAAGGGCGACGACACATGTGTATTCAAGTAAGTTATTTTTTAGTGATACTTGTCGTTATGTTTCAGAATGTATGAACTTTAATTGATGATTAAGCGTACATGCATTACTGATTCTTTTGTGATATCGGTGCAAATTAGGGTTATTAAGAGAAAAAGACACTGATAGTATTATTTGTAGAGTAATTTTGTGGTTTTTATGAAGATACACAAACCAATTGGTATATTATCTGTTGAATTGGGGTTTAATTGTGACACTTGCAGGCATTTATGGTTTCTATAATAATCTATGTTTAAATTAGTTAAGGCTGTGTAGAATGGGGTGTTTTTCAGTAGAAGTGTTTATTTGTCAGAGTGGTTGTGTTGCGTAGTTAACATGCGTATTGGTAAATCCTGCTATAAAAGTATGGTCGGTATTAGGTTATTCATGGAAATAGGATTGAGTCTGTATACATTTATGTAAATAGGAAATTTTATGTTTAACTGTGAATGTAGATGAATGTGTAACTCATATGGTACATCATCATTCGAAATTGATATTACTAACAGTTGTATGAAGTGTTTAGAATGTGAGATTTGGATGTGTAAGTAGTTGGTAGTTATTGTGCTTCATAATCTAATATGCTATAAGATAACAATTAAATTTTTGTAGGATTGTAGGAAATTGTATTTATTTTAAAATATAAGAAATAGATTAGTCTGAATTTTACTGTGTAATTGTGTGTTTCAAAGAGTAAATAATAATATAGATTACACTGTTATGTATAGATGTATTAGAATCCTTTTATTTGTAAGTACTAAAATAAATTCTTGCTTGGCCCTGTTTATGTATATGTAAGTAGGGGTTAATATTTTATATCTAAGAATAGATGTTTCTATTTGATATTAATGAACATTAGCAATACAGTATATGTATTTCTAACAGGGTTATGCAGATAGTAAACATCACATGAAGTGTTGATATGTAAACGAAATTTATTTTCTTTCTGGACATTTTATTTCAAGAAAATGAGAATCTCGTAAAGATGTCATCAAGTAAGTGTATAAGTTATATGTTGTGTAACAGTATGTTACCTGTAAGTTATTTGTTTTGTTAACTGTTAAGCTGTTTTACGTATGTGTAGAATGAAGAAGTGAACGTATTGCACATAACACATCATTTAGTCGATTTTTGAATGACGCAGCAAATCCAATTGCTCTTGATGATACAGAAGAGAGTGTACGAAAAGAAGCAGGTAAACTACTTTAATGTAGTAGTGTGGTTAAGAGTTAAATATAATGAAATATATGTAGTATGATTTCTATATAATTTTATAATGTAATATAACATCTTCTTTTGTTGCAGGCACTACTATTTCTATGAAATTAAATAAACCAACAAAAAACAACAGCATTAATGATTGGTGCTTCAAACAGTATGAATATTTCTTAAGTAAGCCGCTAATTCGAGTTATATTATGCGTAACTGTTTAGTATGACTCTGTAGATTAAGATTATTACTTTTTGGGAACCCTTTATACATAATTTACAAATATATATGTGTCATTCTGTAGGGAAAGAATTTGAAAGTAATTCTGAGAGAATGAATATAAAGTGGGCATTCATATAAGTTGGAAAATATTGTTGCTGGTGATATTTTTGTATGTTTCACTATGATAGTGTTCTTATGGTTAAATCTAAAAGTGAAGGAGATGATACGAAAAGTATAATGATGAATTCTTAAATTTATTCATAATGTTATATTGTGTGAAATTACCAATACGATTCAAGATTCAATAAGCTAAGATGATGAACACGTATTACGCATGCGTAAATGTTATTTACGGTTATATGTTATCTTGAAGTATACAATATAAAAATATTATGATGCTAGATTAATATTTAAGAATATTGTTTTGTTTTGTGAAATTACTAATATTGTATGCTTGCCATGAATTGTAGAAGCATATATTTGTTGAGAATTTGCGTCGAGTACGAAACAAAAAGTACGTCCCCCTTTCAAGATGCATCCCCGTCAAGAAAAAACTTTTGTGGGCTACAACTAACAATCCAATTGATTGTGGAGTGTTTGTTATGTGGCACATGGAAACCTACATGGGCAGCAAGGTAAGGAAATGGACATGCGGATTTTTGAAGGAAAGGCCAAGACAGGATGGTCAATTAAGGAAGCTACGGGTGAAATATATATATCGTATCATGCTATCAGAAGCTAACAATCACAAGCAAAGGATAATTGGGGAGACAAGTTGTTACGTAAATCAAGGTTGATTCGATGATATGTCATACTGCTTTTAGTCGTTGAACAACGTGAATTCTGATGGATTCTTGACATTATGGGTCTTTTGTTTTTTGGATTGTAAACGTTTGGTATTTTATCTATAATGGAATAACTATTATGATATTAGTAGGTGCAATAATATAAATTTGTAAATGGAATGTGTGTGTTTAAACAGGCATTAAAAAATTCGTATATCATGGTTGTGGACTTGTGGTTATAACAAGGAGTCAAAAATAAATAAAAATTGAGGAGGTTGTTTTTTTATTTATATTTTTACTATAATGCATGAAAATGAAATATGTTTTTTTATTTATATTTTTACTATAATGCATGAAAATGAAATATTGTATCACAACTGTTTGACATTTATTGGTTAAGTCATTTTTACTAATATGTATTTTTGAAACTTATGAATGGTAATAAATAATTATATGTAATTTGTTTTTTTAAATATAAAAAAGTTTGTCATTGTGAGATAATAACAGGAAAGTCAAAAATAAAAACAATAATTAATAAGTGGTTAACGGGTTGGTAATTTGTGTTAATGTTAAATTTAATCGTAAAGGTTGTTTGAATTGAGAATATATGATGATCGTACTTGATGTCATTTGTTTAACCGTTAATAACGTATATGTAAATGGTAAGGACACAATGTAAAAATATCACACAATGTAAATATAACAGTAGATAAAAATCAGAATAAAAAAAAAGACTCATTAGTATATGTGATTATAAATCAAAACATATATTATTGCAATAGATTGAAAATGTACAAGAAAAATCCAACATCATAATAATACAAAACAAGGGGAAAGCAACGTAAAAATATAAGTAATAATCAAATGACTAATGTGATAACTACTCATCTTCATTATCAGACTCTTGTTGTTCTTGTTGATCGTCTGTCTTTTTTTTAAGAGGACAGTTACACGAGTCATGATTGTTAGTGTATTTGTGACATGTCCAAGCAAACAATGAATACGCTTATTTCCATATGTGTAAATCAATAATACAATAAAAACTACGTAACTTGTTAACATATTGATTTTTAAAGGAATGTGGGTTGAATCTCTAGGAAAAACATACTTACATATATGTAAATCGATACAACACAATCACATTAATAAAAAATACCAGATCTTATTAATGCATAGCAGGAAAAATCACATACAATAACAAAAAATACATACACATCAAATAACACACCAAAATTAGAAGAAAATAGATAATATAAAATCAATTTTTATTAATTAATGGGTGAACATCATTCGAGGATAACATAAAAACTAGTCTTGCTTCATAGGACAATTCGTAGCATCATGGTAAGTGAACACCCGATAATAACGGCAAAAATGCTTCTTCTTCAATTCATGAATGCGAGCACTGATACCTCCTTCATCGACAAAATTGTTGTTCACCATCTCATCAACTTGATTGTGCTTTGAATCATCAGCAATCATATTGGCTCTCATATCGTCAGAATTCGACATAACATATGCGTATTGAAAAAGATGTGAGTCTCGGAATAATGTAATTAGAACAATGTATATACACCACCAAAATTATAGGATTTCTTTAAAAATCATAATAATGAAAACACTAATCTACTGGCAAAATATATTCAAATATTATCTAGCAAATCTTACCTAAAACTAGGAATCAATTAAAAACTAAAATGATTCAAAGAATATGTTACAAATAAATGTTTGGCTTCAGTCGGAGTTAAAAAAAGAACTATAGTGATTCAATTGATTTTTAATAAAAACAAATATATATATATATATATATATATATATATATATATATATATATATATATATATATAATATACGAACTTACATGAAACTACTGAATCATTAAAAAAACATTGTTGATCTTAAAAATCTTTGGAGAATCGATGAAACTGATCTTGATGGTATACATATGAATGACTCACGATTGTCATATGTGCATAAAAGAAAGAATCTTGAATTAGAAATACACATATACAAAAAAATAAAATAAAAATTAACCTGTTTGACTAAGATATAACTTACCAAATTTAATATATATCATTAAAGAATCATATTAATTGCAAACGTAAAAGTACTAACTTACCCTTGATGAATTAATTATAATATAAACAAACTAAAAATAAATCAATGGACAAGATGAGTTTTTGGAGTTCTCACGACCTTTAGAAGTCCTGGAAAGATCTTAACCCTATATATATATATATATATATATATATATATATATATATATATATATAGAGAGAGAGAATAGAGATCAAATGTTAATCCATGTCTATTATGATAACCCATTAATCCAACTAGTGGTCCACAGCAGGCCACGTCGTTACTGTAAGTTAGAGTTACAGTGGTAAAACTAGTGGCACACAATTAACGTAAAATATTTTTAAAAAAAATATAGCAAGACTGTACTTGAATTAAAGATATTAAAACCTCTATTAATGGTGTAATTTGTATAAAAAATAAAATCATGCAAAAAGTTAAAAATGTTTAAAAAAAGGGTGAAGTTTGTTTAAAAAAATGAAGGAAAATTTTGAAAATGGGGGGAAAATCGTTACATCAATAGTGTGACATGATATAAAAGTTAGTTACACGATATAATTATGGTGTAAATATTTGCTATGTTATGTTATTTTATGTATATGTGTAAATTCACAAGTATAAAAAATTTACGACAAGTGTAATTTACTTACACTTGACAAATATTTACAGATGTAAGTGTAACTTACACTAGTGCAAACTTTTTTATGCTTGCAAATTTACACATATGGATAAAAGAACATATTTTTGTATATGTATAATGATGTTATTAAAAAAATAATTATTTTTATTGATCTTCAAAAGTTAACACGGTTATTGTAATAATAGATGGTTAACATTTGATTATTACCCTATATATGTATATATATATATATATATATATATATATATATATATATATATATATATATATATATATATATATATAGACACACATATAATAACCTAATATATTACATAAGGCCTCCAAAACAGCCAAATATACAAAAGAATTGAAAAATACCAAAAACCATAAACATAATCATAACAACAAGTTTAGGCTCGATTTACACAACACAATAATCAACAAAACACAAAGTATATAATATTTTGTTAATACTAAATTTTTTAACAAATGAAAACCAGATCGAAATTATATAATTAATATTAGAGTAAATTGCTATTTTCGTCCCCGTGGTTTGGTGAAAATCACCACTTTCATCCAAAATTTTGTTTTCTTGCATCGCATCCTTGTCATCTACAAATATTGTTATTTTTATATAGTCAATAAACCCATCCAAAATCCACCATCAAATGAGGGGTAAATCCGTCATTTTACATATATTTTTTATTTTTTATTTTTAAATCTGATTTAATCGTTCATTTTTTAATAAATTGTTATTCTAGTCCCTGCGGTTTGGGAAGATTTACCACTTTAGTCCAAAAAGAACCACCATAGCACCACCCCGTCATAGAACCACCACACCACCTTTACAATGCTCGTTTTCAAGGCATGCACACTCTAAAAATGTTTCTTCCTCTAGAAATCACCCCTTAATTTATTTCACAAACTTGATTGAGTATGCCTTGAAAACAGGTTCAAATGGAGCGCTTTTGTATAACTTCGATAATCTAGTGCGTGTGGTAGTGGCGATGCTTTGGCATGATATTGGTGGTGTGGTCCTTTGTGAGCGGGTGGTGGTGGTGCGGTGGTTTTTTTTAGAGTGAAGGGGCAAATCTACCCAAACCAGATTAAAATGACAATTTACTCAACGGGTAGAGGTTAAATCAGGTTAAAAAATCTAAACATATATGTAAAATGATTGATACACCCCTCGTTTAACAGAGAATTTTCAATGGGATTAACTAGATAACTGAATGAAAATGACAAGATTTATAAATGAGGAGAACCTAGATGCCAAAAAACAAATTATTGGATGTAAGTGGCAATTTTCACCAAAAACATTGGACGCAAATGACAGTTTACTCTTAATATTAAAAAATGTTTGCAAAAGTAGCTTAGATACCAATGTTGGTATTTATGATTAGGTTTTAAAGTATTTTTAAATATGTAATGGAATAAAAGCACAAATCCATCTAGGTTAAAACCCTATCTCCCTCGCTAGGAGTCCAGTTGAAAACCAATATGCAAACACAGCCACTGAGTGTTTAAGAGAATATACCTTTCACGAGATATTGTTGACCATAACAAAACAAGACAATACGTGATAAAATTCGATCTTTAGATCTGGTCTAAAACAAAATCCACAAGTTGTTGAGTAAATCCGTATGTTTATCTGAATTGTCTCCTGAACTCGATCATCGTAACACCCAAATGTTCTTTTGTTGATGGTGGCTTAAAATAAGTCAACAACACATGAACTCAATTAGGATGATAACACATATGGTGGTGGTACATCGATGAGAGTGGCGCCCCAAGAAAGCAGTGTCGGCGTAAGGTGGCAGTGGCGAAGGTAGCAACGGCTTTGAAAGAGGCGGCTAGAGAAAGAGAGAGGGAGAATGAGGGGATTAGGGTTTACAACTCTTTGCTCGTAATACCATCCTTCTTCTTAAAAAATATAGGAGCACCCCAAGAAACTATTAGGCTTCCTTAAGCCAAGGCTTTAGTCTCCTATGATGTACTAGGCTCTAGATATGGATATTACGATCAAAAGCGACCCATTTCTCTGTATTCATAGTAGTTTCTATTTTAATGACAATTTTATAAGGGGTGTCCATGTATTTTACAATGATTGTAGGCTAAACCTTCACACCTGCATTTGCTTGTGTTCATTATGCCATAAGTTTTACATCAAAGGGGTTTTATGTGAATCTTCCTTTTGATCTCCATTTTTTAATTTCCTTTTCTAGCTCCTAAAGTTTTTTATGTATTGTCTTCATTTCATTTTCTCTTTGGCTAATGGTTTCTTCTTCTCGTTTTGGTTTTCCATGCCCATCACAACATCTGACTTTAAATTATGCATCATATTTTTAGCAAATGTGTACTATTATTTTGTCTACGAAACTTAGGAGGATTCGAACTTGATTTCACCTAAGCTCCATCCAATAATTTCTTTAAAGTTGAAACCTTTTTATCTAAGTTGAATAGCCAGTCTATACTATTGTATGTCCTCATCCTTCTTTTTTAGTCTTTGAGATAGGATCATTGGTGTAAGATCAATAATTGTTGCTGGAGGAGCTTTGTTAGTGACTCTTCATTGAATGGTACTCTCCAATAGAAGTGATTCTTTTGCTTGTTTTTAGCATGGAGTTATAGATTTTGACTTGCTAGACTCCCCAATAGAAGTGATTCTTGTTCTCATTGTTATAACTCTGGATATTTTTGCTCTTTTAATTAGAGCAACAATGTATTTCATTACTAAAGCTTCCTAAGCTTCACTAAGTGTAAGTGTACATGTATTTCTTTCTACCTTATTTGGGGAGAACTCTATCCTTTTATTCACTAGGATCTCTTCTTTCTTTCCTAAAACTCAGCTTCTAATTCTTTCTCACCAGTCATAAGACTCTTTCCTTTGTCTGCAAAGACAATAGAGGAAGAGGGTGCAGTATGTCTGACTACTAGGAGTTCAACAGATATACCTGTTGCCTTAATGGTTTTAGCTCATCGGCACTTTTCTGAACTCTCTTATTTTCATTGGTGACTTTTGGGCCATATAACATTCACTTCAGAGTTAACTACAGTTTAAGTCTTAATTTCTGGTTGACAAAATATCCCCTCAACTGATTTCTTGAGCTCAGAATTAGTTGTATCCCTTTGATCTTTTTGAAGCTAAGTTGTTTCTTTAAGGGTAATCCCATGTCTTTCCATGTCATCTTTATTATTTGGGATCCTTTTGTGTTGACTACATCTGATCGGTAGATTTAGCTGGTGACTTCTTAAGTACCTCAACAACTTTAGATTGAACTATGAGCATAAGAGCTTCTTCCACGATAGATGACTTTAGTATGGCTTTAATTCTGAGTACTAACTCTCTATTTGATGCTAGTTCATCTATCCTTTTTTCTTTTAAGAGGGAAAGAAGCACCGAATTCTTACACCATATTCTTCTTACCGAGTTGAACTTTCTTATTTATTCTACTCATAGTCTTTCTAAATTCCATCCTCTTCTCCTCAAACATATCATCTCTATGCTCATTTAATAAAGCATTTAGCTTTACTTCAGCTTCAGATATGGGCTCATAATCTTCATACCATCTTGAAGAGAATGGAGTTTGTTGTAGACTACTGACTACTTCTTTGGCTACTTGAAGAAAGTCATTGGCTTATTTAGGCCCATCTTTCCCCTTTTTAGTAGCATTATCTAAGATTCCAGAAGACACTAATGTTTTAGAGGAAGGCATATCCAAAGGTTCTTGTGGTGCTAGTGACTGTTGAAGACTGATAATGATTGACTGCTGAAGGTCAATAGTGTCTTAAAGAGTATCTACTTGAATTCAAGGTCGATCACTCTAGCTATTGATTGCCGAAGAGTGCTTAATTGAGATTTCAAATAAGCAACTTTGGTAGCCTGATCTTGTAAAGTTTTGACATGATTTTCCAATTCAGTAACTCTATCTGGCTAAAGCTTTCAGTAGTCAGTCATTTGATTCAAGTACAGTTGCTTGTTTAGTATACCCTTGCAATCTTTTGTTCTCTTCTTTACACAATCACAAGTAAAATTCAATTTGCTTTATCTTTGAGTGTTGAACTAGATTGTTGGTAATTGAAATAGAACTGTTGTTGTTAATGTGAATTGAAGTGTTCATGAAGTTGACACTAATCTTCGCTCTAGAAATTGACAACCCCATGATGTGGACTTCTTGTTGATGTTACAACCGTTATAGTCACAATCAGTATATCTATAGAGATTAAAGTCAGCACTCTTAAGGTACGATAATCCCAACTTAGGTTCCCCCTTAAGATATTTCAAACTTCTCATGGTAGCAATCATATGTGACACTTTAGGAGCAGCTTGAAATTTTTAACACAAGCATATGGCAAATATGATATCTTGTCTGCTGGCTATAAAATACATAAGACATCCAATGATAGCTCAACACTGCTACTAATCAATAGCTTTCCCCTTAAGATCAGGAGTTAATGTACATGCCTTGGATATTGGTTTCTTTATAGCTTTTGCATCAGTAGCTTGAAATCTTACTATGATGTCGTTTACATGCTTAGATTAATTTATGAAGACGCCATTAGCAGTTTGCTTTACTTGTAACCCTAGAAAGAAAGTAAGTTCTCCCATTAAACTCATTTCAAATTTTGGTTTCATGAGGTATTCAAAGTGTTTGCACAGCCTTTCATTACTAGAACCCAAATATAATGTCATCCATATACACTTGTACCAACTTGGTGTTTGTTCCCACTTTCTTTATTCAAAAGGTCTCATCAATGGAGCATCTAGTGTAGCCATTTCTCAAAAAAATAAGGTTGCAAGAGTCTCATACCATTTACTTGGAGCATGATGAAGCCCATACAGAGCTTTATCAAGTTTATACACATGGTTTGGAAACTTAGGATCCTCAAAACCAGGTGGTTAGCACATATATACTTCATCTATTCCACCACAGAGATAGGCACTCTTCACATCCATTTAGAAAACCTTGAAATTTGTTGAGTCAGCAATAGCAAGAAAGATTCTTATAACCTTAAGTCTTGCTGCCGGAGCAAGAACTTCATCATAGTGTATTACTTCCTCTTGTGTGTACCCTTGTACAACAAGTCTTGTATTGTTCTTGATGACTATCCCTTTATCATCTTTTTTTGTTCCTAAACACCCATCTAGTTCCTATTACAGTCTTCCCTCTTGGAAGCACATATAGTTTCCAAACCTTTTGCCATTCAAACTAGAGAAGCTCTTCCTGTATAGCTTCAACCTAGCCATTCTCTTTTAAGGCTTCATCAACCTTCTTTGGTTCTAGTGGAGATAAGAAGCATAAGAATAGACAAATATTTGCTTGATGTGCCTTGCTTCTTGTTTGGAGACCAACATCAACATTACCGGTGATGTTTTTCAACTAGATGTTCTGTATGAATTCTTAGTCTTGGAATCACTTAGAGTTGTTGAGATAAATCTAAATTGTTAAAATTTGTTTCAGGGTGTTCTGAAGATGGATAAATTGTTACTGCCACCTTCTTCAGCAAGTTACCTAGTACCAATATGTTTATCTACTTATGATTCTTCATCTGATAAGTCATTATGATCATTTGATGGTTTATTAATCACATTTATGGTACTCGCATGTACGTCTGCTGACTGTAGTTTTGTTGGATCAACAGTTATTGTTCGATGAGTAGATGACAAAGGAATATCAACTTGGTAGTCTTCAGTATTATGCTTTGAACATCTGTTGATCTTTCTACTGAATTTTTTATAAATTTTCACATAAATGGTTAAAAGAATTTATGAATCTATTTACATAAAACATCCAATTAGGAGTACAACCAATACTAGTTGAGGAGGTTTTATTAAATATCACCCTTTTAGATTCCTTAATAGTGTGATCTACTAATTTCTTAGCAAATTTGGACAAGTGATATTTGGTATTAAGGAGAGTGCATGGACATCCGAAAGGTCTTAAAAACCTAATGAATGGTCTTCTCTTATGCCACATTTCATAAAAGGTTTTCCAATGTGTCTTGGTTATTAACACATCATTCATGAGATCCAGATTGTAACATCTATACATGGTTACTTTTACAATACACTCAGGTGTAGAGTAGTAGTATGTCTTTGTGTAACTAAATGGGTATAGGAGTTTGAAAGCTTGATTGTTGCTTAAAACTAGAAGTGTTTAAAAAGGATGAATTAGACTTAGGAGCTTTTCATTTCTTGGTAAAATGACCACGTTGATTACAGTTGTAACATTTGACTTTGCTCTTATCTATTTTAAATATGGATCTTCTTTGTTTTTGGAACTTTCTTCTGGTTCTCTACTGAAACTTCTTAGCCCTAAACGAGATCATGGCTATCTAGTAGCTGATATCAAGCTCTTGAAGATCATATGGATGCATGCACTCCAGATCTTCATAAGATAGTTGGAAGAAGTTTTCTTACTCAGTGATAAATGCTAAGTTTGAATGGTTGGATGAGAAAGTTGGAGTTGATGAGTGCTGATTCCAACTACTAAAAGGTGGTGAAGGTGGTGATTCAACAGTTAGGGATTTAGGATAGGTGATCAATGACACTGTCATTTTCCTAACTAGGTTTAGCAGAAAAATAAATTTTAGCTCATACCTTTCATGACCCATCCTTCTTTTTTCTAAACTTCCTAATCCCTAAAAAATACACACTGTCATTTTTTTAACTAGGTTAGAGCCCATGTATTAAATGGGTGGAATAAATAAAACATATCAAAATCATTAGTGTTATAAATATTTTATTTTCTAGATGTTATTAGCCAATGATGAAATAAAAATATAATAAATATCTAAAATTATAACAAATAATAAAATTAGAAATGTTTACTCTATATCTAAATATGAATATTTAATTAAAATAATTATCATTTAAAATAATTATTAAAATAAGAATATTTATATTTTAGATGTTTGATAGTTTAGTTTATTTAATTAAAATAATAATCATTTAATATGAGAGAGACAAAAAACACAAATATAGATATGTTTGTTTTAACATATTTTTGTAAAACATGAAACTTAAATTTTTTATTGTTATAATTTTCGTATTTATTTATTATGAGAGAGAGACGGAAAATATATTTTTTAGTATGCTAGAATGATGACACGTGTCATTTGATATGCTAGAATGATAACACGTGTCTAAAAAAATATTATTTTATTATCTGTTACTAGTTTTACTAAACCCATGTAATACATGGGTTGTATAAATAAAACAATTAAATATAATAAAAATATATTATTTATAAGATGATATTTTAAAATAATATTTGATTGAAACCTTCGTTATTATAAACACGATGACAATTATATTTCAAAACAAACGTTTTTAAAAAAATATTATTTTTAAAAACTTTCTAATTATAATTTTTAATTTTAATTAGTTTTTTCTTATAAAGTTTTATTTTTAAATATACCAATTTTAAATTATTTTATAGTTTTAATAAAGTTTGATGTTTTAGAAAAAAATTCTTAGTTTATAAAAATTTGCATATTTAGAAATAACATTAATAATATTATTTCTTTCTTAAATTATTAAAAATATATTTAATTTAAAAATAAATTTAATAACATTATTAGTAATTAATGTAAACATTAAATAGGAGAGAAAAACGCGAAAAATTTGATGACAATGAATATACTGTTAACAAGTGTCCATCCTAGTTATCCTTTTATTAAAATAAAAAGATTATAGATTATAAATTATAAATTATAGATATAAATATAGATTAGATCGATTTACCACCACAAATGGAGCGCTTTTGATCTTAATAGATGAATTAATCTTTCACTTTCCCCTCATTAATTTATTTCTTCATATACGTAGGTTTCGTCCCTAGATGACTAGATAGAATTATTACCCAAAACATTCACATCAAGTTTAACGATTGCTGCCACCATAGTTACATCATTAAAAAAATAAAAAAAATAAAAAATCCAAGAACACAACTTTGGTGACTTGAATAGCGAGGAACATCGTGGATATATAAGGATGGTGTAGAACAACATGTTGGTGTTTCAAAAATACGATTCTTATTTACACAATTTCTTTATGATTATTTACCAATAATAATGGAAAATGTGAATTATGTTGGGGGTTGTTTGATTATATATATATATAGTTTGGATATAGAGTTGTTTATCAGGCCACTCATCTCTTTCAAAGTTCTAAATAGAAATGTAGCAATTGAAATAAAATAATCAAGATTGGTTCACTTGGAAGCCACAATTAAGATCGTACACATGCGAGTGAGATTTGACAACATGATTTTTTAACCAGGTGTATTTAAACATATTGACATGTTAATCTTGTTCAATTATTTGTTTACTATGGTATGTGATCTATACAAATTCTTTTATAAATATGCAACATTGATTATATAAAGAAATTACAAATATGCAAATAGACGTTTATCTTAAAGTAATTGATAATCAATTTAAATATATGTGTACTTATATACATAGAACAATTACATATTTAAATATAACCAATTACTTTGCATATATAAAAATAAATGATAAGCGGTTGAAGTTAAGTTTCGAATGCTCTGGTTTGAATCTGTTTAAATAAAACTAAATATTAATCCAAGTTGAAATAAATTTGATTTTGATTTATATTTTACGAAATGACTAAAATATCTTTTAATCTCTTTTTTTTTTTCAAAAGCAATTTAGTCTGTTTTACTTAGAAAATGGCGAACTATATTTCTTTTTTCAGGGTCTATGATTAGAAAATAATATTTTCATATTTAATTATTTACGTTTTTTATTTGAATATTATATATAATTTGAAATCAGTTTTAATGCAAT
Organism: Flaveria sonorensis; assembly: GCA_025506505.1. NCBI lineage: Eukaryota > Viridiplantae > Streptophyta > Magnoliopsida > Asterales > Asteraceae > Flaveria > Flaveria sonorensis. The sequence continues at coordinate 18,249,177 of CM046427.1, read as the reverse complement.
TATTAAAGTGATATCGATTTATTTAAAGAATCACATGCAACAAGAGGAGTCACATGCATATGGTTGTGTGGGACTGAGGTCCCAACTCTATATTTGTGATAAAATAACCGACTAAACACTCTTGAATAATGCAAGAATAAGAAACCCGCATGTTATCAAAATAAAAGTCCACTTAACTGCAACCAAAAATTAGATGGAAAAAAAGAGTGAAAAGGTTAGTAAGTAGGATGGAAGCTGGGCACTTAACATGGGATATCTTATTGTAACATAAAAAATATAAAAGAAAGGTCAACTGGATGGAAAATGGAGGTATTAGAAATTTTATAATCATCGGAATTCCAAAGATTATAATTTAAATTAGTACTTTAATTATATAACTCTCCATATTTTGATGACATGACAGTATGACACTAATTATATCTTTTGTTCGATCACTTTTAGATTCATACACATTTCTATCTTTTTTCTCCCCTCTAATTTCATAGATTTACTATTTTCTATTAGACAAAAAACATCAAATATCAAGATAAAAGCAAGGAGAGAAGACTTATATTCCAACTGTATTTATCTTTCATTCGCCCTCATTGCTGTTTCTCTTTATTTCCCCTGGACTATCACATGATTTCCGCTCCTACAAGCCTTTATCATGTCCATCTTTCCATGTCCTACACACGTACCCATACATGTCCACATAGACAATACAAATACTTGTAAGGCACATGTACATGTAGACGTACACATACACGTAAGTCCTGACCAAGGGCTCGGGCAAAGTGTCAATTCTCACTCTACGGACAAGATAAAAGAGTCTAAATTTCACAGCTTCTCGTATCATCAGACAAGAATAAATTATGCTTCCAAAGCTCACCTTGATATTTTCTTAATAGAATTTGATGTTAAAAAGGTGTGTTGCATGCAGTGATAGATCTAGAATTTTTTTTTCATAAAAAGCCACTACTAGAAAATAAGACTAATGCAACTTATCAGATGTAACTTTTGTTAAATAAGTTGAATTTGATTCTAATGAAACTTTATTCGATACAAAAGTTGCATTAAATGTAAAAGGTTGTAAAATTTTATTGAAATTGCTAACCTTTTCCAAAAAAGTTACCAATTTTACTATAAATGCAAACATTTCCTTAACAGGTTGTAAATATTATTGGAATATAGAACTTTTGTTATCAAGGTTGAGTATTAGAACAAAATTTTACAACCCTTTATTAAAAGGGTGCAACTTCTTGTGAAATTAGCAACTTTTTAATAATAATATTGCAATTTTAATGATGATATTTCATTATCATAATATTTGATATTTAATTAATATTTTGTTATTATAATAAAACAACATGAATATGATATTACAGGGAAAAGGTAAGTAGCTTATCAAACTAAAAGAAATAACAAACCAGATGCGCTACCAAGGACTCGAATTGATGTATCATGACACAAATTAATACTACTAGAAAATGAGTCTAATCCTATGTTTCAAAAGTAACATTTATAACTTAGATGCATTTGCTTCTAAGGCAACTTTGTTCGACATAGATGTTGAATTAAAAGAACCGATGCAACCTTTTTCTTTAAAAGATTTAAATTTTGTTGAAATTAACATATCTGACACAAGGGTTGCATTGTAAAAATTTACAAACAACCAATTTGTATTGTTAATTAATAGGAAGCAATTACAGGCAACCTAAGGTGAGTTTTCTACTGAGCGTGTTTTAAGGTTTTATACTCGAGTAATGAAAATGATTGGGTGGGCCAGTGACCCGTCAGTGATCGTTTAGCCATTTAAAAAACTACGTAGTGTATGTATACGTTTTATGAAATTAAAAGATAGTAAAGTTTAAACATTGTTGCATATATTATGTATATTTCTTGTAAATTATATAAAAACTCAACAAATGTTAATTTTTATACTTTTTATTTTAATCCAAAAACATCTGTTACTTTATAAACATATTTTAATAACTTATTAAAATTAAATTTAAATTTAATATCAATTTTAATTCCCTCATAAAAACTATTATTTCCCTCCATACCTAAAAATTTGAAGTCCGCAATACCCATTACCCAGTTTTGAAGTAATTAATATTTTCTCTTTTCAAGTTGAGAATAATCGAAGAAGAAAGGCATGAGATTTTGATTCTGGAGGACCGGTGAAGGTTAATACAATAGTTTCATAATGTTAGGAGAGTGTTACAACACTTAACATATCAAATAGGGAACTGGTTTATGATGAAACAAAGAACACAAGTAAAGAACAAGGACAAGAACAAGATAATATGGTTTTCAAGAATGCTTTATATTGCTCTCAAGTTATTACAAAGTGTTACAAAGCTTATCTTCTAAAGTTACAAGTACTAGAGATACTTTATACTACATCCTACAGCCGGCCATACTTTGAAGGCCACCTAAAAACACTAATCTAGACAACAAGATCAATGTAGAGTCAAAAGGTAGATTGCCTTTTGACTAGTGACTATGACATGCCATAGCTCACATCCTAATATATTACAAAAATGATAAAAGTACAAGAGTAGAAAGTTATAGACAAAAGACATTAATCTACAGTTTGATAAAAGTAAGGACTTTTCACCAACGCACATAAGTTGGTGAGTCATCAGAAGTGGCAGCGGAAAGTTATTCAGCTTTTGTCAAAAGGTGATTCAGAAAAAGCATGTCTTCTCTGTCTTTGAAAGAAATCAGTCTTTGGATCCGGAAGACTTTGTCTTTGAAGCTTTGAAAGACTTCATCTTTTGGCTTCGGAATATTTGGTCTTTTGACTTCGAAAGATTTGGTCTTTTGGCTTTGGAAGATTTGATACTTAGTATAATACACTGAGTTATATCATATCTTCCAAAGTAACTTCCTTGTACTTTCACATGTTCATGCTGAGAGCTCTTTTGCATCAGCCTCTAAGTGTGATCCTTACAAACTCCCCTTAGGCTGTAGCTACCAAAACCGAAGGAGAGCTTTGAAGCTTGATCTTCATCTGTTGATAGTCCTCATCAGAATCAAGACCATTCCCTTCATCATCAGATGTCACGATTCCTCAAAGTATCTACTCATGTCATGGAGATCATATAGAGGGAGGTCAAGTATGTTTTGCCAGAAGTACATGTCTTGACCTCCTTGATCTCTAGTGACATACCATCTGTCTGGGTTAGTGGAAAACACCCAAGACACGATGTGTCTTTCAGCAGCAAGAGGCTCTACTTGAATGGGAGTTAGATGAGCAGCCTCTTCTTGATCACCCTAAGGATGTTCTGACCCATCCTAAGGTGTAGAGATAGATGTCTTGGACTTTTTTGTTCTTCTTCTTGTCCCTTCTGATGGCCATCCTCTTCCTCTTTTTGTACTTTAACTGAGAAGGCTGACTTTGAGTACTAGATGGTTCTTGTTTATCCTTCTCAGTTGGTTTGTTTTCCTTCACAGATTCAGAAGGAGAGGGATCAGGACCTTACTATGAAACAGAAGATGAAGCTGGATGTGATGTAGCACTAGGTCTAGGTTGTGTTGTCTCTTGGGGTTCAACCTTAACCTCAGCTTCAGGTGTAGCCTGACTTGGTGGAGAATGCAAGTCAACTAGCTCACCTCTTTTGATCTTCTACTTGATCACTCTAATATGCTTATCCATGGTGGATAGAGACATTAGACCAAGTATCCTTCCAAAGAATCCATACAGCTTCAAGAAGCTCATCGTTTTTTGTCTATCAGCAGACTTCTTCTGATTGGCTCTGATGGTGGCTCTTGACTTTGCAGTCTCTTCCCTCATCTTCCTCTTAGCACCTTTTTGCTCTTTCAGCACTTCTTACTCAAGCTGCTTGAGGTATTCAGATTCAATGTACTATAGGACAAGGGAAGCAGGTCTGCCGCCTGATAACATCTGTGGCACTCAGGTAGGTAATCATATTTTGCCTGTCTTGTTCCCTACCTGCCTGAGTTTGTTTCTCAGTTGCCACAGCCTCTGCCTCAGGGCTTCCCTAAACTGGGGAGAGGGTAGGAGCCTTGTAGAGTCTTTTTCTTCTCCTTTCTTATTTGATTTTGAGGAGTAATTCTACATCCTCAGCTTTCCTCCTCTCCTTTAACACTTCCATGTCAGCCAGTTCATTCAGTTCATCCAAAGGGAGAGAGATGAGTTCATCAACATTGTAGTTCCTGGACCCTAGATAGTTCAACCTCCCTGCCCGTAACTCATCTTCTTGAGTGCTTGGCCTGGGGGCAGTCCTGATAGCAGCTTCCATAAAGGCAGGGGTCCCACTTAAACTCTCCCTCCTTGCCTTCATCTTCTTCTCTCTTCTCCTCCTTAATCTCCTCAGAGGTCATCTTCCTCTTCCCTTTGTTAGTCATTGGCCTGTGTGACTCAGGGTGGAGAGAGCTTTGGCCTTCATTGCTTGGTGTTGCACTTGAGCTCTGGCTAGAGAGAGGCTGTGAGACACCTTCACCAGCTGGTGCCTCACTAAGGGTAATGGGTGTTGAAGCCGTTCCTTTCTCAAGGTTCATAGGCTCAACTACTGGGCCTTCAGCCAAGGTTTCCCCTTTGAAGCTAATCTTAGGGTCCACCCCTGCATCTAGTTGACCAACAGTCTTACCTGCTATCCTCTATCTATATAGTTTGGATCTTTGCTTGAACTCTTCAAGCACCATTTCTTGAATTCTCTCAGCCAACTTTGTAGCTGTCTGGATTGACTTGGGTTGGCAAGAGGCAAGTCAACTAGAGAGAAACTCTCATAGTATCTCAGGTTGTGAAAGTTGAAGGCTTCTTGCTGTCCCTGAGACCTAGAGATTACCAAGGCTCTCCTATCAGCATCATACCTTCATCCCATTATTGGATTTTCAGCAGAGTAGGATGGGGTAGACATTGTCCTTGGTATACCCTCCTCAATGTGAATCCATACTAATGTGAGCCTGAGGAGGTTGTTGAGTATGAACAACTACAAGTTAGCTAAGAGACCCATCTAGAGGACTTAACCAGGCCCATAAGAACCTATGGATGTAGTGGACCAAACCTCTAGCACACCTATACAAGAAGGTGATGCTACCAAAAAGGGGGAGAAAGCCCTACCTGCAATCACAGAACCTGGGATTTCTTCTTAAAGTATGGACATAAAGGAGTCACCACCCTCACTTACTGTTATCCATACTCATCAACCTTCTCAAGTTCACATTGATGTGGACTCACTCATACAAAGTCTGTTTGAGGAAGGTATACCAAGGGCTATGCCTGCTCCATCTTACCCTGCTGAGAACCCAATAGTGGGATGGAGATATGATGATAAAAGGAGAGCCCTGGTAATCTCTAGATCTCATGGGCAACAAGAGATCTTTAACTTCTACACCCTAAGATTCTATGAGAGCACCTACATAGTTGACCTTCCACTTGCCAACCCAAGTCTAAACAGGCAAGCTGCAAGGTTATCTGATAGGATTCAACAGACAGTGCTTGAAGAGTTCAAGATGAAGACAATACTATATAGACAGAGGCTAGCAGACAAGACTATTGGTCAACTGGATGTTGAGGTGGAACCTAAGATTAGCTTCGAAGGGGAAACCTTTACTGAAGGCCCAGCAGTTGAGGCTGTGACCTTGAGATGACAGGAACGGCTTCAGCACCCATTATCCTCAGTGAGGCACCAACTGGTGAAGGTGTCTCATAGCCTCTCTCTAGCCAGAGCTCAAGTGAAGAACCAGGCAATGAAGGCCAAAGCTCTCTCCAACCTGAGTCATAAAGGCCTGTGAGTGACAAAGGTAAAAGGAAGTTGAATCTTAAGGAAATTGAGGAGGAGGAAAGAGAGAGGAAGAGGAATCTAAGGGGAGAGAGTTCAAGTGGGTCCACAGGCGTCATAGAAGCCGCAATTAGGGCTACCCCCAGGCCAAATACTCAAGATGATGAGTTAAGGTGTAACACCCAAAAATTTATTAAGAAAAGAATAAGACAAAAGGAGAAGTTGCAAAAGTGAAGGGGCTAAAGTGTACAAAAGGACAAACATTATTATTTTATGTTTAAAAGAAGCATGGCCGCCTACTATCACCTTTCCACCCACTCTCTCTCTCGGGCTGCAAAAGGGAAAAGAAGAAAATAGAAGTGTTCAGCCGAAGAAGAAGAAGAAGTCTCGGCTTGAAGGTGTGTTTTTGTGTGTTTTGTTTGGTTTCAGCTGAGCTTTCAGCTTCGGAACCGATTCTTATGTGTTCTTTTGTGTTCGGTTTTGTGTTTTGGTTTTAGGCATTTGAACTCAAGGTTGCTCTCGGGGTTTGGAGGAGTTTTGATCGAAAACAGTAGAAGTGAGTTCTAGATCCCCTCTTTAAAATGTTTTCTGCTTATTTGGGGCTGGTTTGCATGTTTGACTGATGTTTTCGAAACAAGTTATGATTTTTCATCTATGTTGCGAACGATGTTGATGATATGGTATGTTATACGATTCTCTTGTTGATTGTTTAAAGTTTATGATGTTCTAAGTGTTAGGCTGATAGATCTAAGCTGTGTTCATGTTAGAATGATGATTGGAAACTGATAATGGCATAAGTTGGCTTGTAGGTTAATTTTTATGTTCATCCGTATTTAACAGAAAGCCTTTTGTTGATACGCATTTGTTAAGTCTTCATGTGCATTTGCTAAGTCTTCATGCGCATTTGTTTTGCCCATGCGCATTTGCTACATGTTCATCCGCATTTGTTCATCCGCATTTGTTTTGCCCATACGCATTTGCTAAGTGTTCATCCGCATTTGTTCATCCGCATTTGTTTTGCCCATGCACATTTGCTAAGTGTTCATCCGTATTTGTTTATCCGCATTTGTTTAAGCTCATCCGCATTTGCCTCAGACTTGGGATTTTCTGGAAATTTCGGGAATAGAATTTAAGTATGGAGAACTTCTGTATAAGGAAAGATTATGCCTGTTTAAGGATTACTATGCTTGGTTCTTTCTTATGTGTTGCTTTTGCTATGTTAATAATATTTTCATGTTATGTGATTAAGTAATGTGTATATCCATAACAAGTGGACACAAAGGAATAATAGAAGGACAGTGAAACTTAACGAATGTTACCCCGGGCCCTTACGATGAATGAAAAGCCTTGCAAGCAAAATGAATAGAGGTGCATGACCTTGTTGTTGTTATCTCAACTGATGTGCGGCTGTATAGCCCATGAGGATGCATATCTGGGGTCTAATCCTGGGGATTGACCAATGAATGAATGGGATCCTAGTTCATGAGCAGGCTTCGTGCCTAGCAGTGTGGAGCAACTGTCGATGGGTTATCTACCATGATAAACGTTTGCCGACAGGGGTTCGGCATCTGTTGCCAACCAACAATGTAGGCTCTTTCTTTGTGCAATCCTAGTTAATGATAGAGAAAGATAATGAAAGAAAGAAAGATAATGAACACTTTATGATTGATTATGTATATTGATGAATGATCACCAAATGAAGTTACAAAGTGTATTTTTCTATATTATTAAACTAGAACTCACGCAGCAACGCTGACTTTTTTTATGCTTATCAGTTGGCAGGTAAGGATATTGCTGAGGATGGCACACGGGTGAGGCTACTTGGCAGGCAAAGACTGGCATCCCTTCATGCATGATGATTCTGTTGTTTTGTAATACAACTGAATGATGCTTTTGTAACTGTTAAAATACAACGATGTAAGGCCCCGTTCCCGGAGACCCCACAGTTGGACATTCATAGCATCATTCATTATTAAAAACGCCTTAAATCACATTATTATAAGAAAACAATCGTAGCGGAATAATTCAACCAAGAACTATTTCTTGCATTAATGATTACTTTTGCCAAATAATACATCGTTGTTAGAGTTACAAAAGAATATTTAGTTGCATTACAAGACAAAAATATCATAATTGTATAAATGGATGCCAGTCTCCGTTCACCAAGTAGCTTCGGCCGTGCCATCCTCAGCAACATCCTTACCTGCCAACTGATATACATATAAAAGTCAGCGTTGCTGAGTGAGTCCTAGTTTAATAATATAGAAAATATACTTTGGTAAACTTCACATGGTGATCATTCATCATCATACATAATCAATCATTAAGGTTCTTTATCTTTCTTTCTTACATTATCTTTCACTTTCATTAACTAGGATCGCACAAAGCAAGAGCCCACATTGTTGGTTGGCAAGAGATGCCGAACCCCTGTCCGTACACATTTATAAGTGGTAGCTAACCCCCGACAGTTGATCCACACTGCTAGGCACGAAGCCTGCTCATGAACTTGGATCCCATTGTTTTATTGGATCCCATGGTTATTGTTCTAACCCCTTATGATGGCCATCCTCTTCCTCTTTCTATACTTTAACTAAGAAGGCTAGCCTGGAGTATAAGATGGTTCTTGTTTATCCTTCTCAATTGGGTCCTTTTCCTTCAGAGATTCAAAAGGAGAGGATAAGGACCCTGTTATGGATCAGAAGATGAAGTTGGCTGTGATGCAGCACTAGGTCTAGGTTGTGTTGTCTCTTGGGGTTCAACCTTGACCTCAACTTCAGGTGCAGCCTGACTTGGTAGAGAATGCAAGTCAACTAGCTCACCCTTTTTGATCTTCTTCTTGATCACTCTAATGTGCTCATCCATGGTGGATAGAGACATTAGACCAAGTCTCCTTTCAAAGAATCCATACAGCTTCAAGAAGCTCACCATCTTTTGTATGTCAGCAAACTTCTTCTGATTGGCTCTAATGGTGGCTCTTGACATTACAGCCTCTTCCCTCATCTTCCTCTTAGTAGCGTTTTGCTCTTTCAGCACTTCTTGCTCAAGCTGCTTGAGGTATTCAAATTCAATGTATTCATAGGAAAAGGGAAGTAGGTCTGCTTCCTGATAAAGCCATATGGCACTCAGGTAGGTAATCGTATTTTACCTGTCTTGTTCCCTACCTACATGAGTTTGTTGCTCAGTGACCACAGTCTATGCCTTAGGGATCTCCTAAACTGGGGAAATGGTAGGAGCCTTGTAATGTCTTTTTCATCTCCTTTCTTCTTTGATTTTGAGGAGCAATTCTGCATCCTCAACTTTCCTCCTCTCCTTTAACATTTCCATGTCAGCAGTTCATTCAGTTCATCCAAGGGGAGAGAGATGAGTTCATCAACATTATAGTTTCTAGACCCCAGATAGTTCAGCCTGGCTGCCCTCAACTCATCTTCTTGAGTGCTTGGCCTGGGGGCAGCCCTAATAGCAGCTTCTATAAAGCTAGAGGTCCCACTTGAACTCTCTTCCCTTGCCTTTATCTTCCCCTCTCTCTCTCTTCTCCTCTTTAATCTCCTCAGAGGTCATCTTCCTCTTCCTTTTCTCAGTCACTGGCCTATGCGACTTAGGGTGGAGAGAACTTTGGCCTTCATTGCTTGGTGTTGCATTTGACCTCTGGCTAGAGAGAGGCTGTGAGACATCTTCACCAGCTGGTGTCTTACTGAGGGTAATAGGTGTTGAAGCAGTTCCTTTCTCAAAGTTCACAGGCTTAACTATTAGGCCTTCAGCCACAATTTCCCATTCGAAGCTAATCTTAGGGTCAACCTCAGCATCCAGTTGACCAACAGTCTTGCCTGTTAGCCTCTGTGTATATAGTTTGTGTAAGAATCTATCTAAAGATTATGAGGCTGATGCAACCAAAGATCTTCCAACATGCACTAAGGAACAAGGATGAACTTGCTTCGGAAGCTTTACACTCTCTAAAAGAAACTCTAAGTGTAAAGTCTTCTGAAGCCAAAAGTTCAGAAGAAATTACTTCGAAAGCTTTACACTTAACAAGAAAAATATTCCAAGTGTAAAACCTTCCAAAGCTCAAGGCCAAGTTCTTCCGAAGCCAAAAATGAAGTCTTCCAAAGCTTTAAAGACAAAGTCTTCCGAAGCCATTTTGCTGTGAAGACTGATTTCTTCGAAAGACAGAGAAAAGTTGCTTTCTCTGATCTACTTTTGATAAAGCTAACCAACTTTTTGCTGCAACTCTGATAACTCACCAACTTGTATGAGTTGGTGAAACTTCTATGCTTTAGTGAATAGTAGATAAAGTCTTTGTCTGTAATTTTCTTCTTTTGTTCCTTTAGACTTTTTGTACTAGGAAAAGTCAGTGAGCTATGGCATGTCATAGTCACTAGTCAAAAGGCAATCTGTCTTTTGACTCTAGATCGATCTTGTTGTCTAGATTAGTCAATTCCAACTGTCCTTCCAAGTATTGATGGTTGTAGGTTGTAGTATAAAAGAGTCTCAGGTCCTTGAATTTTAATTATGCTTTGAACACTTGTAATAGAACTTGAGATCAATATACAACATCCTTGAAAAAATAATACTTGTGTTATTGTTCTAAGTTCTGTCTTATTGTTACTTGTGTTCCTTGTAACTTAAAAAGTTTCCTGTTCTCTATTTGAATTGTTAAGTGTTCTAAGATCACTCCTCTTGTGAAACTAATTATTGTTAACACCCTAACTGTAAGGCCCCATTCCCGGGACGCTTACAGCTGGTCAATCATTGCACATAAAACATAAAACATATATTTAGGTGTACTAAAACAACGCAGCGGAATAATTTAAAATCATTTCATTCATTGCTTTTGCAAAATAATACAACATTCATAATCATTACAAAATATTGTTTGTTCACATTACAATGCAAAACGTTATAATTTAAACAATGAATGCCATCCCAAAAATGCCAAGTAGTTGCCCTGTGCCATCCTCAGCAACATTGCCTGCCAACTGGAAAATACATAAAAGTCAGCGTTGCTGAGTGAGTTCTAGTTTTATAAATAAAATACTTTTCTTTCGTTTAAAACCATTCTTTACATTCATTTGCGATCATCATCATACATACACCTAGATAATATTATTATTATCTTCCATCGTCATTCGTTAACTTACATTCATTCATCATCGCACGTCATCTTTATCATTCGTTATCTTCCTTACCATACTATACGTACATTCATTAACTTCCGATGACATGCACTGTACCCCGAACATTGTGCACGAAGCTGACCCTAGGTCCTGGGGCAAGTACACTCATCATTATCATTCATCTTTCATTCCGGACCAATGCCATGTGCTATACCCCGAACATTGTGCACAAAGCTGGTTACTGGGCCTGAGGTCTATCATAGACCTTGAACATTATGCATGAAGCTGACTCCAGCACCTAGGGCAAGCGGTAAGGGTCCCATACATACGGTCAATCACAAAGATCAGACCCCAGTGTGCATCCTTCCGGGGTAGCTAACCCGCACACAGTTGAGCTAACACCCTTCATTGGGTGTGAACCTCCATACATTGCTTGCAAGACTTTCATTACATCATTCATTAATGCATGCATTCTTTCATTCTTTACGTTCCTCTTTTCATTCATCATTACTTTCCGCTTTATGTTACATAATACTTTTCGTTCATTTCATACTCATAACACGTAAGTCATGGAATAATACATAATAGGAACATAAAGTCAACATAACACATTCATCATTACTTTCCACTTTAAGTCTACCTAATTTCGCTGCAAATTTCGCTGCATGATTAGCAGTTTCGCTGCTAGTTTCGCCAGCAGTTTCGCTGCCACCTTCGCTGGCAGTTTCGCTGGCATCTTCGCTGCCAGGTTTGCTGCCAGTTTCGCCCAACTTTCGTTGGAAATTCAAGTGTGTGAGACTACCTGCGAAACTATAGTTTCGCAGGAAGATCCATAGTTTCGCTGGACGACTACATAATTTCGCTGGATGAACACCCAGTTTCGCAAAACGGGCTGAAATTACGAACCAACCAATTTGACCCAAAACTTCAATCTTTTACACCCAAATCCTTTGTTTATCACCCAAGAAGCTATATCTAAGCTTCTTACACGTTTTCTTACACAAAAACGTGAGTTTTGGGCTATTCTTTGCCACTTTCAAAAACCCCAAACCCTAGAATCCGGGTTTGCTCTTAAAGAATTGATTAAATGATGTTTCTTACCTGGATTCTTGGTCTTTTCTTGTTGTTTGGATGCCCACAAACACCGATCTTCAATCTCTTGATCAACCGAGCCTTGGATCACCACTTTCTCTCCACTTTCTCTCTCTAAAAGTTGGGTGTTGAGTTGCAAATGAGAGTGCTCAAGCTGACCCGTTTATATATACCGGGTGTTCCCGAGACCTTAAACTCGCCGAACACATAACCCGCGAGGTCTACTTGGTCCATACTCCATTTCCCGCTTATTTTCTTTAAATAATCCTGGCTAAGCCCATTATTATTAACTGGCTCGTTTCGACTTTATTCCGGGCGTTACAAGTCCACCCCCTTATTTAGGTTTCGTCCTTGAAACCTATTATTCCTCGAATAGACGTGGGTAATGTCTCATTTCCTCTTCAGTCTCCCACGTAGACTCAGATCCCTTCCTGTGCTTCCACTGTACTCGTACAAGTGGAACCACTTTATTCCTTAGCCTCTTCTCCTTGCGATCGATGATCGCCACTGGTTGCTCCACATAATTAAGCCGTTCATCCACTTTAATATCCTCCAGTGGCACGACCATATCTTCATCTGCTAAGCACTTTCTCAAGTGAGATACATGGAATGTAGGATGAATTCCACTTAACTCACTGGGCAATTCCAACCTATAGGCCACCTATCCTACTCGAGCCATGATTCAAAAAGGCCCTATATACCTCGGACTCAACTTGCCCCGCTTCCTAAACCGAATATGCCCTTCCAAGGGGAGACTTTCAGCATAACTCTATCTCCCACCTTGAACTCAATTTGTCTACGTCTCTTGTCAGCATACGACTTCTGCCTATCTTTAGCTGCCTTCATAAAGGCTTTGATGTTTTTGAGTTTCTCAGTCGTAGCCTTGATCACCTCAATACTTCCTAATTCTTTCTGACCAATATCACCCCAACAAACGGGTTTCCTACATCTCCTACCGTATAGCATCTCATAAGGAGGCATACCAATGCTGGCATGATAACTGTTATTGTATGAGAATTCTGCTAACGGTAAGTGGTCATCCCAACTTGCTCCAAAATCAATGACGCATGCTCGAAGCATATCTTCTAGCGTCTGAATGGTTCTCTCCGACTGACCATCCTTCTGTGGATGATAAGTCGTGCTGATGTGTAACCTCGTCCCCATTGCATCATGAAATCTCTTCCAAAACTTGGATGTAAACTGGGTGTCACGATCAGAAACAATAGACATCGGTACACCATGACGAGTTACAATCTCTTTGATGAATAGATCCGCTAACTTCTCAGACGAATACGTCTCTCGGATCGGTAGGTAGTGAGCACTCTTCGTCAGATGGTCGACTATCACCCATATGGCATCATACCCTTTCGCGATACGCGGTAGCTTCGTGATAAAGTCCATGGTGATATGCTCCTACTTCCACTCGAGTATATCCAAAGGTTGGATCTTCCCGTACGGCTTCTGATGCTCTGCCTTCACTTGCAAGCAAGTAAGACACTTACTCACGTACTCCACTACGTCATGCTTCATACCCGGCCACCAATAATCTTTCTTCATATCCTGATACATTTTCGGGGCACCGGGATGAATGGAGTATCGAGTCTTATGAGCTTCGTCCATGATCTTCCCACGTAGATCCCCATAACGAGGAATCCACATTCGTCCGAATCAGGTTTTAACACCGAGAGTGTTTTCTCTCAACTCCGCGACCATACCTCTCATCCTTTCGGAGTTAACATGATCTTCTTTCAACGCCTCGTCTTGAAACTCCTTGACCTGCTTCATCACATCGGAGGTCATAATCAATTGGTAAGCCTTCACCCGGTTGGTTCAGGCCTCTCCTTTCAGCTAAGGGCATCTGCCACTACGTTGGCTTTGCCCGGATGGTAATGGATTTCATAATCATAATCCTTTTTCAGTTCCAACCATCTCCTTTGCCTCATGTTCAAATCCTTCTACTCGAAGAAGTACTTCAAGCTCTTGTGGTCGGTAAAAATGCTGCACTTCATCCCATACAGGTAGTGCCTCCAAATTTTTAATGCAAAGACCACAGCTGCTAGCTCCAAATCATAAGTAGGGTAATTGACCTCATGAACTTTCAATTGTCGGGATGCATATGCTATAACCTTTCCTCGCTGCATCAACACGCAACCCAACCCCGAGTAAGAAGCATCTGAATAAACCACCAAATCCTCGCTTCCTTCGGGTAATGATAAGATAGGAGCCTGAGTCAACCTTGCTTTTAACTCCTCAAAAGCACTCTCTTGATCTGACCCCAAACAAACTTCACGTTTTTGAGGGTCAACTTAGTCAGCGGAGAAGCTATCTTGGAGAAGTCTTGGATGAACCTTCTATAATAGCCCGCCAACCCCAAGAAACTACGGATCTAGGATGGCGTCTTTGGGGACTTCCATTGCATCACCGCCTCCACCTTTGCCGGGTCCATCATAATCCCCTCGGATTTACCACTTGACCCAAGAACTGAACTTCGTGCAACCAAAACGCGCACTTGGAGAACTTAGCATACAACTTCTCCCTTCTCAACGTCTCTAACACCTCTCGAATGTGACCGGCATGCTCCTCCTTGCTCTTCGAATAAATCAAGATATCATCGATGAACACAATCACTGATTTATCCAACATCGGCCGACTCACTCGATTCATCAAATCCATAAAAGCAGCTGGCGCGTTTGTTAAACCAAAAGACATAACGAGAAACTCGTAGTGTCCATAATGTGTGTGAAAAGCTGTTTTAGGAGTATCTTGTTCCTTCACTTTCAACTAATGGTAGCCAGATCGAAGGTCTATCCTTGAGAACCAACTGGCACCTTGGAGCTGATCACACAAGTCATCAATTCTCGGTAACGGATACCGGTTCTTCACCGTCAACTTATTCAACTCACGGTAGTCAATACACATCCTCATGCTACCGTCCTTCTTCTTCACGAACAAGACCAGAGCACCCCATGGTGAGATACTCGGTCTAATGAACCCCTTATCAAGCAACTCTTGCAGTTGCTCCATCAATTCCTTCAGATCAAAGGGGGCTAACCGATACGACGCCTTAGCAACAGGTTGGGCACCGGGTATCAGATCGATCTGGAACTCAATCTCACGGTCTGGCGGCACACCTAGTAAATCTTCTGGGACACGTCTGGGAAGTCACACACAACCGGTACATCAGAAAGTTATGGTGTTGGCGTATCAACATCCTTTACCTAGGCCAAGTAGGCACTACATCCACGCCTCATACACCTTCCCACCACCACCATTGAAATCACCTTCGGAATCATAGTAACTCGATCACCGTAAATCGTCACCGAACTCCTGTCAAGCGCTGTCAGTCGAATCATCTTCTTGCGACATACGATATTCGCCTCGTAGGCCGCTAACCAGTCCATTCCCAGGACTACATCGAACCCGCCTAAGGTCATCATGAACGGTCTAACAGGAAACTTATGACCTTCTAATTCTATGTCACAGCCTTCTATCATCTCAGAAATCCTGGTAGACTTACCTATGGCAGTTTCTACATCAAAGGGCTCCTCAATACTCCTAATCCTAATGGGCAACTTAGCACAAAAGGCAGCAGAAATGAAACTCTTACTAGCACCAGAATCAAATAACACTGAGGCAAGAGTTTGGTTTATTAGGAACGTACCTGACACAACATCGGGGTCCGTCCTAGCCTCCTCCTGGGTCATCTTGAACGCTCTTGCGCTCGCCCTCTGCCCCTCGGTCCCGTTCTTCTACCCTTCCCCAGAACTCTCAGCCCTTGGCTTCTTGCATTCTCGACTCATGTGGCCCTTTCCACCACAGTTAAAACACCTTGCCGCCTTGCACTCTCTTGCCATGTGGCCAGGCTTTCCACACTTGAAGCACACGTTCAATCCCCACCTGCACTCCCAGGTGTGCTCCTTCCCACACTTGCCACACCTCTTCGACTCCACACCGGATGTGACCACGCGCCGGTCATCCAACCGTGCATTCTTGTTGTTTGCCGGGGCACCACCCCGACCATACCTCTTCCCATTCCAGTTTCGGTCACCACCGCCTTTCTTGCTCACCTCAACCACCACCACTTCCCTTTCGTCGTACAGCCTTCCCGCCAGATCGACCACCGACCTGAACGTACTTGGCCGAGCAGCGATCATATGCCTGCGAATATCCACCGGGAAGCCCTGAATATACCTCTTGATCTTTCGGGACAGAGGTGTCACCTGATCAGGCACCAGTCTTGCCATCTCGTTAAACTTGGTGGTGTATTGCTGATGCGTCATGGTTCCCACCTCCAGCTACAGGAATTCCTTTTCTACCTTGTCGAGCTCCCTATGAGGACAGAACTCCTCGATCACCAGCTTCTTCAACTCTGGCCACCTCATTCTTCCGATTGCCCTACTACCCTCGGCTTGGATGATATTGTCCCACCAGCACAGAGCCGAGTCCACAAATGAATGAGTTTCAAACTTCACCTTCTGATCCTCCCGGCACTCGCTGATATCAAGTACAGCTTCCATCTCTCTCACCCACCGGTGAACAGCAGCAGAAGTGCCATTTCCGTCAAAAGTCGGGGGCTTGCATCTTTGAAATGCCCCATAGTTACAGCCTCGTGCTGCCTCCAGCACAGGCTCTTCTTCTTCTTCCTCATCAGTAGAGACACCCGTCTCAGTCCCCGGTTGCTCCCTTACTCCCGAGGACCTATTCGTCTTTTTCCTTTCTCCTTCCCTTACGGCCTTGACCACTTCAGTCACCACAGACGGTAAGATTGTCTACATGACCTAGTAAACCTCTTCCACCACCACCTCCTTCACTGAGGCCCTTAAGTTAGCACTCTTGTCACCGCCCTTTGGATGAGGAGTCTCGGGCTCTTCATGAGCCACCTCTTTAGTTCTAGGCCTTCCTCTCGTGACCCGCGGTCCAGCACCACGTCCACCACGACCTCCACCTCGAGAAGCCTTTGAAGATCTACCACCGGCCATCCTCAAACACACTATAAGTTTCAAACACTAACACGGTCATTCAAGGTAATAGCTCAGTTTATGTCAAGTATAGTAAGTCCCTAATTACAGTGGCCAGTTATGATTAGCCACTTACTTTACTCTTTATACCCCAAGCATTTCCTATCCTGACTACATCAGTATCTAAATCTATTAAGAAGCACATAAATCACATAACATGCACACATAATACCGATTATCATCAAGAAAATACCTGATGGCACGTAGCTACTCGGACTGGCATCCCTTCTATTTTGTCCCATTCTCAATTTATGTTTAGGTTTCTTTTGAAAATATTTACCCGTTTCACTTAAACTTTGGCTCTGATACTAACTTGTAAGGCCCCGTTCCCGGGACGCTTATAGCTGGTCAATCATTGCACATAAAACATAAACATATATTTAGGTGTACTAAAACAACACAGCGGAATAATTTAAAATCATTTCATTCATTGCTTTTGTAAAATAATACAACATTCATAATCGTTACAAAATATTGTTTGTTCGCATTACAATGCAAAACGTCATAATTTAAACAATGAATGCCATCCCAAAAATGCCAAGTAGCTGCCCCGTGCCATCCTCAGCAACATTGCCTGCCAACTGGAAAATACATAAAAGTCAGCGTTGCTGAGTGAGTTCTAGTTTTATAAATAAAATACTTTTCTTTCATTTAAAACCGTTCTTTACGTTCATTTGTGATCATACATCATACGTACACATAGATAATATTATTATTATCTTCCATCGTCATTCGTTAACTTACATTCATTCATCATCGCACGTCATCTTTATCATTCGTTATCTTCCTTACCGTACTATACGTACATTCATTAACTTCCGATGACATGCAATGTACCCTGAACATTGTGCACGAAGCTGACCCTAGGTCCTGGGGCAAGTACACTCATCATTATCATTCATCTTTCATTCCGGACCAATGCCATGTGCTATACCCCGAACATTGTGCACAAAGCTGGTTACTGGGCCTGAGGTCTATCATAGACCTTGAACATTATGCATGAAGCTGACTCCAGTACCTAGGGAAAGCGGTAAGGGTCCCATACATATGGTCAATCACAAAGATCAGACCCCAGTGTGCATCCTTCCGGGGTAGCTAACCCGCACACAGTTGAGCTAACACCCTTCATTGGGTGTGAACCTCCATACATTGCTTGCAAGACTTTCATTACATCATTCATTAATGCATGCATTCTTTCATTCTTTACGTTCCTCTTTTCATTCATCATTACTTTCCGCTTTATGTTACATAATACTTTTCGTTCATTTCATACTCATAACACGTAAGTCACGGAATAATACATAATAGGAACATAAAGTCAACATAACACATTCATACATAGCATCACACAAACGTCACATACCCCATCACACATCATCATACATTCATCATAAAAACATAACCAACCCTCCGCGGGACAGCGGGGGTTCGGGGGCGGCAGCCCCTGACAGCGGGGTCCTAGGGGCAGCAGCCCCAAATAGGGTCCAAGGGGCAACGCCCCTGGCTGGGGCCGGGCTGCCAGGTCAGCGCGAAAAATTTTTATTTTTAAACATTTGTATGGCACATTTCCTAATGAAAAAAATCGATCTTCCTGTTAAAACCTTTTAAATTCTTGGACATTTAAAACATATATTCAGTATGCATTTCCAGCCCAAAAACAAGTTTAAAACCTTTAAAATAGGGGATCTAGAACTCACCTGGACTCACTGAGTAGCTTCTCAATCAAGCTTTCTAAGCAAGGGTCGCACTACATAGCCTGCAGATAAGTTAACACTCAAAGGGGTTAATTTCTGCCTAATTTCGCTGCAAATTTCACTGCATGATTAGCAGTTTCGCTGCTAGTTTCGCCAGCAGTTTCGCTGCCACCTTCGCTGGCAGTTTCGCTGGCATCTTCGCTGCCAGTTTTGCCCAACTTTCATTGGAAATTCAAGTGTGCGAGACTACCTGCGAAACTATAGTTTCGCAGGAAGATCCATAGTTTCGCTGGACGACTACATAATTTCGCTGGATGAACACCCAGTTTCGCAAAACGGGCTGAAATTACGAACCAACCCATTTTGACCCAAAACTTCAATCTTTTACACCCAAATCCTTGGTTTATCACCCAAGAAGCTATATCTAAGCTTCTTACATGTTTTCTTACACAAAAATGTGAGTTTTGGGCGATTCTTTGCCACTTTCAAAAACCCTAAACCCTAGAATCCGGGTTTGCCCTTAAAGAACCGATTAAACGATGTTTCTTACCTGGATTCTTGGTCTTTTCTTTTTGTTTGGATGCCCACAAAAACCGATGTTCAATCTCTTGATCAACCGAGCCTTGGATCACCACTTCCTCTCTTTACACTCTCTCTCTAAAAGTTGGGTGTTGAGTTGCAAATGAGAGTGCTCAAGCTGACCTGTTTATATATACCGGGCGTTCCCGGGACCTTAAACTCGTCGAACACATAACCTGCGAGGTCTACTCGGTCCATACTCCATTTCCCGCTTATTTTCTTTAAATAATCCCGGCTAAGCCCATTATTATTAACTGGCTCGTTTTGACTTTATTCTGGGCGTTACACTAACCGGTCCTGCAATTGGTACAGAGCGTTCCAGGCTGTTGATTGTAAGTTCTCACCATCTTAAATCCTCTTAGTTTCACACTTCACTTAACTTTTCAAATGGCAGCTATCTCAAAGGCTGATATGGAAACTGGAACTATGACAAAGTCCCCACTGATCACTCCTGAGGATTTTGATACTTGGTGCGAAAGAATGAAAGGCTTCATCAAGTCCCAAGATTCTAGGATGTGGGAGTCTGTTGTCGATGGACCTTATATACCATGCACCACTTCAGCTGCTGGTGGTGGTATGATACCAAAGGAAAGGGATGATTTTTCTGAAGAAGATTGGAAGAAAATTGATGTTGATCAGAAAGCTATGACAGCCCTTCAATCTGCTCTTCCTAACTCCATTATAGTGGTTTCAAGAAGTGAAAGACCGCCAAACAGCTATAGGATGCACTCAAGATAATGTATGAGGGGTCCAATAAAGCCAAAGAAAACAAGAAGGACCTCTTGTAGCAACAGTTTGAAAATTTCACCTTCAAGACAGGTGAAACCATGACTCAACAATACTTCAGGTATGTTGATATTATGGATACTCTAGCTGAAACATAGGGTGCACAAACTGACAAACACATGCACCTATCTAGTTTCAAAGATAGTTCACCTGGAATCTCAGGTGACTATCTTGCAACAAAGGGTCAATGACTACCAACTTGAGATCATCGATCTCAAGGGCCAGTTGGCTGAGAGGTTCTTAAGGAGGACTCAACCAGGTCCACAAGAACCTGTGGAAGTGATGGATGACACCCCCAGCTCACCTATGCAAGAAGGTGATGCTACCAAAAAGGGGGAGAAAAGTCCTCACAACCACAAAACCTCGGAGTTTCTCCCAGAGTATGGACATAGAGGAGTCACCAACCTCTCTTGCAATTGTCCAAACTCAGCAACCTCCTCAAGTCATGAACATAGACTTACTCATTGAACACATGCTTGAGGAGGGAAATCCAAGAGCAATGTCTGCTCCCTCTGAGAATCCAATTATAGGATGGGGGTATGACACAAACAGAAGAGCTCTACTGATCTCTAGAGCTCAGGGTCAACTGGATATCTTCAACTTCTCACACCTGAGTTTCTATGAGTGCATCAATCTGGTGAATCTTCCACTTGTCAACCCAAGTCATAACAGACAAACTGAGAGATTAGTAGACCGGATTCAAAATAGGATGCTAAAGGAATTCAAAATAAGATCAAAATTATATAGACAGAGGCTAGCAGGTGAGATCTTTGGTCAACTGGATGTTGAGGTGGACCCTGAGATTAGCTTCGAAGGGAAAACCTTGACTGAAGGCCCAGAGGTTGAGCCTGTGAACCTTGAGACATGATCTCCCTCTACACCCAGTACCCTTAGTGAGGCTCCAGCTGGTGAAGGTGTCTCACAACCTTTTTCTGGCCAGAGCTTGACCGTTGAACCAAGTAATAAAGGCCAAAGTTCTCTCCACCCTGAGTCACCAAGGCCTGTGGTTGACAAAGGGAAAAGGAAATAAACTCCTGAGGAGTTGGAGGAGGAGAAGAGAGAGAGAAAGAGGAAGCTAAGGGGAGAGAGTTCAAGTAGGTCCCCGGCTTCATGGAAGCTACAATCCAGGCTGCCCATAGGCCAAATACTCAAGAAGATGAGTTAAGGGCAGCCAGGCTAAACTACTTGGGGACCATGAACTACAATATAGATGAACTCATCTCTCTCCCCTTAGAAGAGTTAAATGAGCTGGCTGACATTGAGCTATCAAAGGAGAGGAGGGAGGCAGAGGATGCAGCATTGCTCCTAAAAATTAATGAAGAAAGGAGACTAAAAAGACTCTACAAACATGCTCCTGTCCTCTCCCCAATTCAAGAAAGTCCTGAGATAGAGACTGTGGCACAGGCACAACCTCAGGTAGATAGGAAAGCTGAAAGAATGAATATGATTAACTACCTGAGTGCCACAGGACTCTATCTGGCAGCTGCACTTCTTCCCTTATTCTTTGAGTACATAGAGTTTGAATATCTCAAGCAGCTAGAGGAAAAAGCCACAAAAGAAAGAAAAGCTGCTAAGAGAAAGCTAAGGGAAGAAGTTGCAAGGTCAAGGGCCATCATCCATAAAAGCCAAAAGAAGTCTGTAGATAGACAAAGGATGATGAGCTTCTTGAAGCTGTATGGATTGTCCGGAAGGAGGCTTGGTCCTATGTCTCAATCCACAATGGATTAGCATATAAGGGTGATCAAGCAGAAGATCAAAAGGGGAGAGCTTGTGGACTTACATTCTCCACCAAGTCCAGCTCAACCTAAAGTTGAGGTAAAGGTTGAACCCATCAAGACAACACAACCTGAACCTAGAGCTGCATCTCAGCCAACTTCATCTTTTGATCCATAGCAGGGTCCTCTTCTCTCTCCTTTTGAACCTATGAGAGAAGAGAACTCAACTGAGAGGGACACTACTGAACTATCTGGTGCTGAAGACCAGTCCTCTCAGTTGAAATCATCAAAGAAGAGAAAAAGGATGGCCAGAAGAACCCCTACAAAGAAAAAGAAAACTAAGGCATCCACCTCTACACCTCAGGATGAGTCAAAACATCCTGAGGAAGTGCATGAAGAGGTTGCTCAACCAACTCCCATCAGAGTAGAGCCTCTTGCAGTTGGAAGACCCATCATGTCCTGGAGTTTTGCTGACAATCCAGACAGTTGGTATGTCACTAGAGATCAAGGAGGTTATGATGTCTACTTTTAGCAAGACATGCTTGCCCTTCCTTTACATGATCTCTATGACATAAGAAGATTCTATGAGAGTCTGAAGGATTCTAACCATATGATGAAGAGAGGTTTGCTGGTGATCCTAATATGGACTATCAACATTTGAAGAATTGGTCTATTTTGATAGTTTTTGAACCTTTAGTTGCATACTCCCCATATCTTCATCAAAAGAATCATGAGGGGATGAGAGAATAGGACCAAAGTCTTCTTCCTCACCACCAGCTTAGGTTTCTTGGCTGTTGGATTTCCCCTGTATACTGACAGCTTCAAAAGAAGTGTCAGTGGGCTAGGTTGCTGTGGTCGAGGTCTTAATAATGTAATCATTTATAAAAGTGAGAGCCTCTTCCATATGGGCCTCTTGAACATGTTCAGGGAGGTTCACGTCAGTTGTGGGTGGATGATGTGGGCTAGATATAGGAGATTGAGAAGCACTCATCTCTCCTTGAGCAGGGGTGGAGAAGAAAGACTCATGGTACTCACTGAAACCCATAACCTCATCATCATAGAATTCTAGGTTGGGGATTGGTTGGTTGAGATCTAGTGGTTGGGGATACTAGCTTTCCCCTGAAGGTTGATCACTAGAGTTTTGAGACTCATAGTAAAGGCTTAAGGCTGGGGTGATGAGCTCATAAAGCTGAGCATGAGGAACCTCAACACTGATCAAAGAAATGATGGGAGTGGTTTACTCCTTAGGAGAAGTGGGAGCTCTTGTTTCTATTTCTTCCTGCATGGGTGGTGATATGAGGGCCTGCTCAACCCGAGTAGACTAAGCAGGGGTTCGTTTGAATTTTCTTTGGTAGGTGACGGTGATTTGTGGCTGTGTGGGTGGTGCAGATGTAGAAGGTGTGGGTTCAACATTAGCTGGTGTTGCCAAGTTGTCACCTTTAGCAATGAGCTCTAACATTTTTGGGACCAGGGCTGTTTGTACCCCTGAGAAGCCAATAGTGGACTTTCTCATTGTTTTGAAGTTGCCTGACTGTATCTGTCCCAATTTAAGAATATTATCTGTTCCCCTTAACTATGAGCCTACTTCATAGTTAAGAATGTATTGATCATATCAAGGAAACATATAATACTCTAAGGAGTCCAAGTTAGCAAGAAAGTTTGTATAAACAAATTGGGATTAATTGAACTTAACCTTTAAACCATCCTATGGACTATATAGGATAAGTCCTTAGGAATTTGGTCCCAACCTTCATATTTGTTGGATAGGGAGTGGATTACCACATGGAGGAGGTACTTCCATTAAGAGGAAATGTTACCCTTTTTGAAGGTTCTAACAGAGTAGTCCCCTTCATAGCCCATCTTCCAAAATGAGTTATTTACAACATATTTTGGGAAGGACAACTCGCCTTCTGCATCATCCAGCCTCAGATGAGAGTTGATGGTGGCTGGAGTGATGAAAATAGTCCTCCCCTACACTATGGCAGACAGTGCCTTCTCACCGTCCAAGATGACCTCTTGGCAGATTCTTCAGAACTCTAGGAGTTGATCTTCATACAATAGAGGGTCTATTATGAAGGTGGTGAGGTAGTTTGATAGAGATAAGAAGCGGTAAACATCTGAGAAACCTAGATCTTTCTCAGAAGATAACAGAGCAACCTGATTGTGTTGCATGTGAAGATGTATGGAAAAATCTAGTTGGTTTTGGGGATCAGGGTTAGCTATTTTGAGTAGCTTTGAAGTGAAGAAAGGTAAGAACAAAGTTAGTTTGTGGGTGAATTTTAGGTTTGAACTTTTGCAGATGAAGAGAAAGGTGAAAGAGAGGGAACCATTGTACGAATATATATATGGTAAGGATTTGAGACAAAGTTAATGCAAAAGGATAAACTTTGAAATCCGGATGTCGGTCCCACCTCTAAAAAAGTGCCCAAAAGGTAGTTTTCTTGGATGTCAAAAATCTTCCGAAGGTAATTTGGCTTCAGAAGATGTGAGAAAAACTTTCGATGCGTATTTGGCTTCGGAAGATATTCCTTATCTTAACAAGAATTTGCTTCAGAAGAAAAATACTTAGTATTTTTACTTCTTAGACAAATTTTTCTTTGAAAGATATCAAATATCAGAAATTTTATTCAAAGAGAGAATAAAGCTTTCGAGACTTAATTGCTTTCGAAGGAAAATAGTCCTTCAAGACGTATAAGTACTTGGTGACAATGTAAGCTTCGGAAGATATATCGGAATTTCTTCCGAAGGTAAATTTTTCAGAAGTAGTTATTTGTTTTGAAGACATAATTTTTTCCGAATACAACTTGATGTCTTTTGAAGGAAAACCTATCTAAAATTCTCAAAATTCTAAGGGTTATCATTTTGAAAACTTTCTTCCAATGTAAAACTAGGCTTATATAGTTGATGATATAGACAACTTCAGACACACATATTTTAAAAATAATTTAAAATTAGTTGAAGAAAATCTATTCAAAGTTAATCATCCCAATAGCTGATACAAGCTACTTAAATCTCTGTTCATCAAAAGCTTTTGTTAACAGATCAACATATTGTTCATTTGTGTTAACTTTGACTAGTTTTATCAATTCTTTTTCAAAATTATCTCTAATCAAATGATACCTGATGTTGATGTCTTGATGTGCTTTGTCTTTGAGCGCTGCACAGGATTCTCTATAATAGAGATAGCAGTGTTGTTGTCTATGTGGATGGGAGTCTACTTGAAGTTGAATCCATAATCTAGCATCTGATTCTGAATCCAAAACACTTGAGCACAGCAGCTTACAGCAACAATGTATTCAACTTCAACAGTTGATGCAGACACACAGGATTGTTTCTTGTATTGCCATGAGACTATCCTTCCACCAAGAAGTTGACATCCCCCCAAAGTAGACTTTGCTGTTATGTTGAAGCCACCATAGTCACTATCTGTATATGTATACCGATTGAAGTCAGAATTCTTTGGATACCAAAGGCCCAGTTTGGCAGCACCTTTGAGATATCTAAGATTCCTATTGATAGCAACCAGGTGTGACATCTTAGGTTTGGCTTGATATCTTGCACAAATACATGTAGCAAACATGATATCAGGCCTGCTACCTATGAGGTACATATGAGACCCAATCGTAGCCTTGTAAAGATGTTCATCAACACACTCCCCCTCAAGATCAGGTCCTAGAAGATGGTTTCTGGCTATGGGTGTCTTTGCAACCTTACACTCAATCAGATGAAATCTAGTAAGTATGTCTTGCACATACTTTGACTGGTTTATGAAGATGCCATTGTCAACCTGCTTCACTTGAATTCCTAGAAAGAAATTGAGTTCCCCCATGGTGTTCATTTCAAATCTATTCTTCATCAGCTTCTCAAAGTCTTTGAAGGGCTTCGGATTAGTTCACCCAAAAATGATGTTGTCTACATAAACTTGAACTAGCATCAAGTCATTTTCTGTTCCTTTAATGAAGAGTGTTCCATCAATAGTACTCCTCTTGTATCCATGCTGACAAAGGTACTGTGATAGTGTCTCATACCACTTCTTTGGAGCCTAATACAACCCATAGAGAGCTTTGTCAAGCTTGTAGACATAATCAGGATGATCTAGGTCTACAAAGCCAGGTGGTTGTTTGACATACACTTCCTTATCAATCACCCCATATAAAAATGCACACTTGACATCAAGTTGGTAGACCATGAAATCCTTCGATTCAACAAAAGCAAGGAATATTCTAACAGCTTCAAGTCTTGCTACAGGAGCAAAAACATCTATGTAGTCAATCCCTTCTTCTTTTGTGTACCCATAAACAACTAGTCTTACCTTGTTCTTGATGACAAGTCCTCTATCATCTTTCTTTTTCATGAATACCCACTTGGTACCTATAGTAGTCTTTCTTTGAGGAATAGGACATAGGTTCCAAACCTATTGTCTTTTGAACTGAAGCAGCTTCTCCTGCATTGCTTTAACTTAACTTCCATCCTTTAGAGCCTCATTAATCTTCTTAGGCTTAATCTGGTACAAGAAACAAGAGTAAAGACAAATATTTTTGTTATGGGTTTGTCCTCTTGTTCTCACCCTTGTCTCAACATTTCTAATGATATTTGTGGTGGGATGTGACTTATGGATTCTCAATTGAGGAATCACAGCAAGTTGGTAGACAGATCTAAATTGGTGAAATTCAGATCTGGTGATTGAGTATCATCCACCACATCAGCACACTTATCAAGCGAAACTTGATCCAATGAGTGTGTCACATCATTGATGTTGTCTTTTATGGAGTGGTTATTAGCATCAAGAAATTCTTGATCACTATCACCACCTCCATCTCATCTTACATTAGAAATTCCTTCATTTGAGTTCTATGCCTCTGTGCTGGAATATACAGGCACCTTAGATGTATCAACTGAAGAATTTGTCATGGTTGTGCTGACTGGATTTCCAACTGCAGGGCTAGTTACCACTGGAGCTGAAGTAGTTTGAACACTTGATCTTCTCAGCTCAAATCTTGGATCAGAATCTCCTGTTGATAAGCTACTTGTAGATCCTAAAACATCTTCACAAGATTTGTTAAAGCAGTTGGTAACTAAATCAAGATCAAACAGCCAACTAGGACCAAAACCATTCACACTAGGTTTATGCTCATTGAAGGTCATATTGGGTGACTCCTCAACCACTCTAGTTCTGAGATTTTATACTCTATAAGCCTTAGCTTGGGAAGATATCCAATAAAATATCCATCATATGATTTCTTAGAAAATTTGGCTATCTGATCCTTGGTATTCAAGATGGTGCAAGGACATCCAAATGATCTGACGAAATCAATAAAGATCTCCTTTTGTGCCACAGTTCGTAAGGAGTCTTACCATGAGTCTTGACTATAAAACTCTATTCTACATATAGCAGGTAGTGTTGACTGCCTTTACCCAGAAGGTGATGGGCAGTTTAGAGTCAGATAACATGGTTCTTGCAGTGTCCTGTTTCTCCTCTCAGCAATACTGTTTTGCTGAGGAGTCCTGAGGGCACTATATTGTCTTATAATACCCTTCTCGTGTCAAAATGTATCAAGAATTTGGCTCTTGAATTCAGTTCTTTGATCAAATCTTATGATTTTGTCCTTGTGATCATGTTGATTCTCAATTTTCAGAATGAAGCTCTTTAAGATCACAGAGGTCTCATCCTTAGTTCTAAGGAAAAAGACCCAAGTGTATCTTATGAAGTCATCTGTGATCACCAAACAGCATGAGGTCCTTCCTAGACTTATTACACTGGTGGGGCCAAAGAGATCCATATGTAATAAGTGTAGGGGAGTAGTGATAGAGTTCATTTCCTTTGGCTTGTGAGACACTTTGTGTTGCTTCCCTTTCAGGCATGCAACACAATGGTCATCACTTATAAACTCTTTCTTTGGCATTCCAGTTACCAAATCATTTTTAATTAATTTATTCATGTTCTTTAAGTTTACATGGCATATCATTTTATGCCAAAGGAAAGACTCAACACTATTTGCGTTAGATAGAAAGCAAGAAATTTCTACTGATGGGGATGTTTCTTACAAATCCATCTTGTACATGTTCACTTTCCTGGGGGCTCTGAGAAGGATATGCTCTTGAGAATAACCACCCCGAGCTTGGGAACAATACACCCCTTAGTAAAAGCATGCAATAATCAAACATAATCAAACATAATCAAACATAATATGTTCTAATATTCAAACAATCATTAACTAACACATTAGCATCATTAACAATCATAACATTCACTAATATTTGTTTAAATTTCTTTTTTAGAATTGTAGATAAAAGAAATTTTGACAAGTACCCGCAGCGGATGAAGTACTGCAATGCGGATGAACAAAGCTCCAATGCGGATGAAGACATCCCATAGTGGATGAAGGTCAACATGCAGCGGATGAAGATTTAAGTCTAAGTGTGTGCAGCGGATGAAGACATCCCATAGCGGATGAACAACAGACAGCGGATACAAGTCCACAGCGGATGTTCATCCATAGCGGATGAACATTCCACAGCGGATGTTCATCCACAGCGGATGAACATTCCATAGCTGACAACAATCAACACTGCACAGTGGATAAACAATCTTCTTCCATAGCAGATGACCAAAACATCCATAGCGGATGACCAATCATCACAGTGGATAGCTTGTAGACTTTGGATTATTTATGTAATGTTCGTTTACATAAGGGCAGTTCAGTAATTGTATATAGCTATGTGTATAGGCTCTAAATAGCATTCTACCCTAATTCTTTGTAAGCTTTTGAACAATCAATACAATCAAGTATTTAGCATTCAATCACTAGCAATCACACACACACATACACAACACTGATTTCATAGCATTTATCATGGGTTTTTGCACCATGGTTCATGTTTGTTGATTGAGAGATTTAAAAAGATCATTGGGAGAAATCAACCTGTTCATGTTGAATATTGTTCTAATATGTTCATGTTCAACTTGTGTTTAATAAGTTGATTTCATCAGGTGGTATCAGAACTTTGGCTCAAATCATACATTGATTTTCGATCCTCTCAATCAACAAGATGATATCAGTGGTTCATTAGCTTCCAACCATACATGTTCGAGCTTAAAATCATCATAACACCTTCTTCTACTCCTAACATTCATATAACACTCAAACATGGTTAAAGAAATGGATCTTCAATGTTTATGGCTATGATTGCCTACAGATCTAAACAATTTTTGCAAAGAAATCGTGGTTGAGTATGGACAAAAAAACCAAGATTGGTTTTGACAAAACAAAAGTGAGATGCTATAATTGCCAACTATATGGACATTTTTCAAGAGAATGCCAGCAGCCAAGAGTTGACAGAAACACACATCAGGCACAAACATCCAGTGGTTATCATTCTAACAAACAGGTGCCACCTCCAATCAGCATTCCAGCTGCACCAACCCACCACAAATCACACAGTACAGTCCAAATCAACATTCAAAATCTTCTGCAATGATAATCAAACAAGATGGAGAATATGACTGGAGCTTATATGAGGCTGAAATTCCATCTCCAGATCATGCCCTTATGGCAGATATTGAAGATAAAATATCAGACATCCCGAAAGAGGTAAAGGAGCACCTCTACACACAGGCATGTATTGATGAAGTCAACAGATATAGAGAGCATGCAGACAAACTTTCAAAGAAAGTTATAGAAACAAACATTTTAAATGAAAGTTTAAAATCAGAACATAAACAATATGCAACCAAAATACTTTCATTACTAAATGACTTAGATAAACTAATGTCTGAGAAATTAACACTAGCAGCTCAAGTTGAGCAACTCTCTGCGTCATTAACTGAATCAAAAACATTGTATGCTAAAACTGAAGTGAAACTTCAGAAGTTTCAGGTAAGCAAACTTCTTGCTTAACAAAGGGTATTTAAAGACCCGTCAGGTTTAGGATATAACAAGGTCAGCCCACCTTACAATGATAATTATATTCCTCTACCTGACTCAATGACCAACAAACAGGATGAATCTGCTGACACTCATGAAAAGACTGATGATTCCAAACAATCATCATCATCATCATCAAAATCACCATTAACATCAAAATCACCTTTCATAAAATTTGTTAAAAGTTCAGTATCCCCACAAATCAAATCAACTGACTTTTATCAAGGAGAGAATAATGAATTTGATGAACAAACAACAGATGATGATGAGGTTGATTTATTAAATGATGAGCCAATTCAACCAATTACTAAAACTCAAAAGGTTTCAAGTGTGGTTGATGCACCAACCAAACAAACAAAGCAGACTCAAGGGTTTGATATCTGCTCTGGTGGAGAAAAGCTGGATCTTCCACTGCCTCTCTAACAAGCAAAGGGAAAGGCAAAGCTCCCATATAGCAAAAAAAAGCAACTGTAACTTTTAATTTACCTTTAAAATCAAATTTAAAATCAAAAGTTATAAACAAACAAGGCATTGCAAATCTACCATACTGTGAATGGTGTGATCAATACACTCACAAAATTGAAAAATGTAAATATGTTAAATATTGCAAGTACTGTACATGAACAATCACAGTACTGAAACATGCCATTTTCACAATTATTGTTCAATTTGTGAAAGAATGGTGGTGATCAATACACTCACAAAATTGAAAAATGTAAATATGTTAAATATTGCAAGTACTGTAACATGAACAATCACAGTACTGAAACATGCCATTTTCACAATTATTGTTCAATTTGTGAAAGAAACAATCATAGCACTGCAAACTATTTTTTCAATAAGAAAAACAAAAGCAAAAAAACAGCCTCAAGTTCAGAAATCAACTAAGAAACAGACAGTTGTTCCTAATAAGAACAAAGAAGGAGCACCAAGACAAACTCCTCATCAAAAAGTTGTTTTAAACAGTGACAAAACATTTTATGACAACTTTAAACAACTAACAAGGAGACATAAGTCTCAAAACAGACAGTCACCAGACATTAACTCTCAAAGGAGAAGGGCTCAAACTACTTCTCCCGACAGAGCCAAAAACATTCAAAGGAAATCCAGTGTGCCTAGATTTTCAAAACCATCAGACAATGCCACTTTAGAAGAAATATATGTTATGGGAAAAGACGGAAAACCCAAGACCATCATGGCTTGGGTTGCACCAACTAACTAACTTCTTTTCTTTTGTAGGGACATCAAAGAAGGCCTGATAACATTTGGTATGTTGACAATGGATGCTCCTGACATATGACTGGCAATGTTCCTTCTTTCGGGATTTTAAGAGCAAACATGGAGGTAATGTAGCCTTTGGAGGAGACAAGACAGTGGGAAGATAACTGGCGAAGGATAATAAAACTATGGGTTGATTAGCTTTGAGAATGAACTACTGCTCTAATCTTCAGTTCAATCTTCTAAGCGTATCACAATATGCGACAAAGGATTGCCACCTTATTTGACTCCAACAACAGCTACATCCTCAAGATGGGGTTTCAAATTCTTGAAGACTGTATCCTTTTGAAAACTCCTTGTCATAACAATACATACATTGTTGATATGAATACTGTTTCAGCATCAACCCCTGAAACTGTTTCTACACAAGTCAGAAACAGCAGACATAATAAAATCTTTTATCACTAAGATTGAGAATTAATTAGATCTTAAAGTTAAATCTTTAAGAAGTGATAAGGACTGAATTTAAGAATGACTATATTCTTCTTTTTGTGCCAAAAAAGGAATTAGTCATTAATTCAGCGTAGCAGAACTCTCCTCAGCAAAATGGAGTAGCTGAACGGAGAAACAAACATTAATAGAGCAGCCAGATCTATGCTAGCTGACTCTCTATTGCCCATATCCTTTTGGCTGAAGCAATCAACACAGCTTGCTACATACAAAACAAAACATTAATCATCAAAGAACATTCCAAAATGCCTTATGAATTAATGTTTAAAAGAAAACCATTCATAGGATTTCTTAGGCATTGGGATGTTCTGTATCAATATTAAACCCAGAGAACAATTATCCAAATTTGTTCCAAAGCAGATGATGATTCTTGTTGGGATACTCTGGAAGCTCAAAGCTTATAGAGTATACAATCCAAGACTGAATATAGTGGAAGAAACACAGATGTGTTTTTAATAAACATTCTTTCACTAAGAAAGTCATTGGATCAAGCTGGTTGTTTGATATTAATTCTTTAACTAAATCATTTGACATATCTTATTTTGATGTTTCAGATACCAAGGATAACCATGAGTATCCAATGGTTCCATCAACAACCATTGATGTTCCGTTGACTGCTGATCCTCCAAGGAGAACTAACAACACTCCTTCAAGTACAACAGTTTCAACTCCTCCAGAACAAACAAACACATCAAAAGGAACATCATCAAACATGCCATCATCTTCATCTCCTATGACCACCCAACCACAATCATACAACCAAACAAAACCACATCAACCAACCAATGCTAAAGAAGATGATGATTACCTCTCATTACCAGACACACATCATGAAGATGAAATCTTAGATTTCTTTCATGATTCACCTCAAACATTCAATGAGATCCCTCAGCCAGATAAACAAACAATTCCTGATACTCTTGTTCAACCATCATCCCTTTCCCAAACAATCACCAATCTTGATTCAATAATTCTTGTTGATCAGATTACAAAAACAAGAGTTCACAAACACCATCCCATAGAAAATATCATAGGTGACCTCAATACCAGATTAACTCGAAGTCAATCTGATATAGCAAACATGTGTCTGTACTCCTACTTCTTATCCCTAACTGTACTCAAAAACATCACAGAAACACTTAAAGACAACAGTTGGATAGAACCATGCAAGAGGAACTGCAACAATTCAAAAAGCAAGAGGTATGGCAGTTGGTTGATCTAGCTGAAGGTCAATATGTAATTGGCACAAGGTGGCTCTTCCAAAACAAAGCAGATGACAGAGGGATTATCATAAGAAACAGCAAGGCTAATAGCCAAGGGTTATACTCAAGAGGAAGGCATTGACTATGATGATGTCTTTGCTCCTGTAGCAAGACTGGAAGCCATCCGAGTATTCCTTGCTTATGCCTCATCCAAGAGTTTCACTGTCTACCAAATGGATGTCAAATGTTCATTCCTTTATGGTAAGATAGATGAAGAGGTATGTGTTGCTCAACCACCGGGGTTCGAAGATCCAGAATTCCCTCACAGAGTCTACAAGTTAGATAAAACTCTGTATGGTCTTCATCAAGCACCCAGGAAGTGGTATGAAATGTTATAAAAGTTTCTACTATAGAATGGATACACCAGTGGGAAAATAGACCAAACATTGTTCTTAAAAAGAAAAGAAAAAGACTTGTTAGTAGTGCAAATCTATGTGGATGACATAATCTTTGGATCCACAAACACACATCTTTGCAAAGAGTTTGAAACTCTTATGCAATCAAAATTCCAGATGAGCTCAATGGGAGAACTTACATTCTTCCTTGGTCTTCAAGTTCAACAAGAAGCTGAAGGAATTTTCATCAATCAAAGCAAATATGTGAATCAGATATTGAAGAAATAAAACATGTCTGATTGCACATCCAGCAAAACACCTTTTGCAACTGGATTAAAGTTTGGACCCGACCCAGAAGGAAAATCAGTGGACCAGAAACTTTATAGATCCATGATAGGTTCCCTGATGTACCTAACAGCAAGCAGACCATACATCATATATGCAGTCTTCATGTGTGAAAGATATCAAGCAGATCCCAAAGAATCACTCATCAATGTAGTAAAGAGAATCTTTAGATACTTCAAAGGCAAACCAGCTCTTGGTTTGTGGTATCCCAAAGATGGAGATTTCTCTTTATATGCATACACCAATAGTTGATTATGGAGGATGCAATCAAAACAGAAAATCCACTACCGGAGGTTGTTAGTTTCTTGGATCAGGATTGATCTCTTGGAAGTGCAAGAAATAAACAAATATCTTTGTGTCAACAGTTGAAGCAGAATACATAGTTGCTTCTGCATGCTGTTCTCAAGTGCTTTGGATTCAAAACCAAATGCTTGACTATGGCTTTAATTTTCTTCAAACATAACTCTGCTGCCATGTTTATCACTGACAATCCTGTTCAACATTAAAAAACAAAACACATAGAGATCAGATATCACTTTCAGAGAGATTGCTTAGAAAAGGGGGCTGATTAAGTTGATCAAAGTCCATACACACAATTAATTGGCTGACATATTTACTAAACCAATTGATTCAACAAGATTTGAATTTTTGGTTTAGTCACTTGGTATGATCAACTTTGAATCAAACAAGTAATGTTTTTCAAAACATTAAAATCAAACAAGCTTGATTTTGTAAAAGTCCAAGTTTAACATATAACATGTATCTTTCAAAATCAAGATATCAAAAAAACATTCATGTTTTCTTATAATCAAACATATTGGATCATACATACCATTCATGAGAAATGATAGTACACTAGCATATTCTTCACTTGAGTCATTTTCCAATAATAAAGACTGACTGTACTTTGTTTCATATGTGGATAGGCTCAGCATGGGACACCTAACAACACATTCAACAGTGAAGAACTAAATTCTCATGATTGTGTGGTTAACAACATATTTTGATAAATGGTGAGTATTGATATATCCAATATAGGTTGCTTGTAAAGTAACTACAATACACCAAGTGAAACAGTTTATAAATTGCTCAATCATACAAGTGTCTCCTCTGTTATGATAATCATAGACCTGGAGTACACCAAGGCATTCTTTGTTGTGCTAAGCACAGACCTAAATGACCTAAATCATGATCCAAAAAGATTCCCAATGAGGAACACATCCATTATGGATGAACAATCAATAAAGTCTTTTAGACTACATTCCTTGTGAATGAATCAAAAGAATCCCAAAGAGGATCACCTTCCAAAGTGAAGTGAAAAAGAATCCCAATGAGGATCAAACATCATGGATCAAATTTAGCATTTATACTACTAAGTAGCTAGGTCTTAAGTATTGAAAGTGCTTTCTAGCATATCTTGAGGAGGGTTGTACCAAACATACAATCAGATGTGGGGTACATACAACTCATATCAATCAACTCAAAACATGATAATCACTTGCTGTTTCAATCAATTATTAATACCATGCATGATTTTAAGTGGATCCATTATCTACAATCAACATTGTATTAGTCTATGTCTATTCTCAAAAACATTCAAACCACTCAGTGAGAATTTTAGACTAGTATGATCTCATGGTATGTGCAAATGATTCATGTCAAAACATTAAAATCATTCATTTATTAGTTAGATATGGCATTATCTTTCTAACTTTTATCAAGCAAGCAATCAATTGGACTTTGATAATTTCCACTCACAAACATATAATTTTTGTCATTTTTATAAAGATTTTTATAACTATGCAAAAATTTAGGGGGAGAAATTGAACTTGGGAATATCAAAGGCAGCAGAATTATGCATATTCATACATTTTAAATTTTGAAATTTTCTAAATTTTGAGTTTTAAACAAAGCCAAGTCAAGCCAGCACCCAAACACATGAACTTGGAAATATCAAAGGCAACAGAATTTTACATATTCATACATTTTAAAATTTTAAATTTTCTAAATTTTGAGTTTTAAACAAAGCCAAGTCAAGCCAGCACCCAAACAGCAGTTGACACATATACATATGTATAATATTGCACAATATTACTTGTGAGTGATATCTTAACATCCATAGATTGATCATGTTAACTTTTAGCATTTTAACATACATTTTAAATCAAATATTTAAACAAACATTTTGATTTAAACAAGTTTCATCAAACAAATGTTCTTTCGGAAGAAAATTTTATCAAACATATGCTTAGGAAGACATTAGTTCAAAACAAGCAAAAATCTAAATTTTTTTTGAAAACTGTTGTCACAGAGGACACACAAACATACATCCGCTGTACCTACAGTACCATCATAACATGAAAAATATTATAGGTGTATATTGCTGACAAAACAAACATACATCTGCTATGCACTTGTGAACATACAAGTGTTCACAGCGCATGATGTTGGTAAGGCATCCGCTATGAATACAGTGCTATTCCATAGCACATGACTAACATAAGTCATTCGTTGTAGAAACAGTACAAGTGTATACAGTGTATGCACATAGGTAATCATATGCTGTAAACATTAACACATCATCAAGTGTCCACAGCGCATGAACAAATGTTCATCCGCTATGTACAATCAAACAAATTTTCAAAGTGTCCACAGCGCATGAGAAAATGTTCATCCGCTATGAACAATCATCAAAACATTTCATGTGTCCACAGAAAATGAACAAATATTCATCCACTGTGAACAAACAAACAAATGTTTCAAGGATCCACAGCGCATGAACAATTGTTCATCCGTTGTGAACAAACAATTTTTTTAACGACAAACAGCGCATGAACAATTGTTCATCCGCTATGAAAACAGTGATCATAGACAGTGTACGACTGATTAGTCATCAGTTGTGTGTACAACGCATGAAAAGTTGTTCATCCATTGTGAACACAGTACAACATACATGGGGTCCACAGCATACAATGAAGAATTGTACTGCGGACACACTGTTCACACAGCGCATGAGTAACTCACAGCGCACCACTTAAAATCAAATTTTTAAGTCACTATTCATACAACGTATAGACACTGTACCCACAGCGGATAAGTCTTTTGTCCGCTGTATATATAAACACAACACTTGTAAATTTTTCTTTTCATCACGAGAGAGAGAGAGAGAAAAATCCAAAAATTTTTAAACGTTATACACAGTGTGTTAAAACCCTTAAACCCTTGAAACCCTATTCGATTAAAATCATAAAATCATTGTGATTTATCATCTGATTCATAATCTAATAGGTATAACAACAACATTCATATCATCAATCATTCATTAAAACATCAGATTGAGTGATTCATATTCATACACTGTTAACCAAAATCACACATGAATCTCTTGATGTTTATAAACAAAATCAAACATTGAATGAGTGCTTTATGACTTTAATTGAATGTATTGAGACTGTTGATTTGATGAAATTTGATTAACTGTTCATCGGGTTCATGAACAGTTAGGGTGTTCATGCTAAAATCAAACTAAACCCTCTATATGATCTTTGAAAATGTTCAAAAATGATTAAAACATGTTATAACTTGGTAAACATTTCCAAAAGACAATAACAAACAAGTTACCTCAAACAACTTTTTCACAATCAAATCAAACAACAGTTGACTTTAAAGAAGTCAACCTGCATTAGAGCAAATAACATACATACATACATTTTCAACAAATCACAATTGTTAATTATACAACAGCAATCACTTCAAAACAATCAAAATAGGTCAATGAACCTTTGATCAACATGTCATCAAGTCAAGTATCATACAATCATTTTTAAATAAGCATCTAACACACACTTCTTTGTTTTGCAGATATGGCAAACTTAGTGTTTGTCAGAGATCACAACATATGTGCATACCTGAATACTGACTCTCCTAAGTAAGAGAACTACAGAGATATGATCCAAGCTATTAGGAAAACAAGACTGGTACATGCTATGATTGCTAGGCCAGATATTTTTAAGGATCATATAGTCTAATTTTGGGCCAATGCACACTTAGAGAAAGATAATGATCAGCAAGTAGTAATATCTACTATGCATAATCAAAGATCACTATCACTGAAGAAGTTATTAGAAGGGTACTTAGTTGGGTGAAGAAGATGCCTTAGGTCCAGTGGAGTATGATGAAAACTATGTTTGTGTTTAGACAGATTGGATACACTGGCACCATTGAAAGGAAGCAGATAACGAAATCATACATGTGTGCTCAATTTAGATTTTTAATGCACACCTATCAAAAGACCATGAACAACAGGAAAACTGGGTGGGATGCAACTTCATTAAGAGCCTCTTGTGCAATTGCAAGTATCATTGCAAGAAGGCCATTTAACTTTGCAGCTCAAATGCTTAATGGTATGATTTATAACCTAACTGAGGTGAGGAACAAGTTCCCAATGTTTCCAAGATTCCTCCAGGTGATCATCAATGATCTACTTCCAGACATACCAAGAGAGGGAGCTATATTCCATCCTGTTCATTTTAATGAACATGTCTTCAATAGGATCAAGTCAAGCCTATATCATGGAGATGAGGTCCCTGTTCCACCTCACATGATAGATTATGATCTCCTAGTTCCTGATGTATTCTTAAGAATACCTAGCCAAGATGAACCACACATGCTCTTTCAACATGAAATACACCAAGCCCCAATCATACAGCCAGCCCTAATCATTCAAGAACAACCAATCATTCATCCTGACCTAATCATTGAAGAAGAAATCCAACAACAAGAAAACATTCAGTTGGAACACCAATTCCCTCATTCACCTCAAAGCCCAAACCTTTCTGATCAACAAACATTATCATCTCTGTTAAGAGATATTGATACAGCCTTGGAAGAACAATCTGATGAACAAGAAGAAGTGAGTACTTCTACACACCATGAGCCTGAACAGGAACAACCAACTATTGCTGAAAATGTTGAAGAATCAAGTAGTGAGATTCTTATAGAGGAAGATATTGAATACTCAAAGGTCTTCTTATTCATTGAGTATAATAAACTCATTGAAAGATCAAACGCAAGGGCCAAGAAGCTAAAAGAAAAGCTTAAAGGAAAAGATAAAGAAATTGAGAAGCTTGAGTCTAATAAAAAAGACTAAAAGTTGATTGTGAAGTCTCTAGAACAACAGCTTGATCAAACAAAAGATGAGCTGAAATCCAAAGATAAAGAGCTCTATAGTGCAAAATTTGATATTGCCTACTTATCCAAACAAACAAAAGCAAGAAGTGATGAGATTGATGAGCTTAAAAGAATAATTGAAGCTCAAAAAGAGGAAATACAAAGGTTGAATAGAGAGCTTGAGCTTAAAGACACTCAACTGAATAAGGAAGAACATTCAGAAGGTCTAGAACAAGACCTGAGTGATGATCAAAAGGTGGATGAAGAAGAAGATGCAAGCCAATAAGAAACTCAAACAGAACTAGCATTGATTATCCCTGAAGAGTGTTACTCAATGGATCAGTTGTTGAGTGATGTCAACCCATTTGAAAACATTCACTATTCCCCAATCTTAAGGCAACACTTTCACACCCCTGATCCACAAGCTCAAGAAACAAGCATTGTTTCTTATAACCCACTCACAGACAAACAAAAGGAATTAATTAGGAAGTTTGCTGAGACTGCTACCATGCAAATTGAACAATCAGATTTTCAAGCCTCATCTTCTGAATCCCAGATCAAAACATGTGAAAGGAAAAGAAAGAGGATGTATTTGGGATCCTCATCAAAGGAGAAGAAAGCCATTGAAGATGTTGATGAACCTGAATCCCCTCCTCTAAAGATTTTAAAAGTTAAATCAAAACCAGTTGATGAAGCAACTCAACAATCAAGTCCTCTTGAAGAAGGAGAGATTGACCAAAGCACTGACAAGCAGCCAATCATCGTATTGACTGATTCTGATGATGAAACAGAAGAAAAAGAAGCTGAGGATACCATTCAAACATTCATGAACTCTTCCCAAATGATCCAAAAACTTTGATGGGAATTGAGTTGGTTTCAAGAGGGTTCCCATACGAAGCATTCATGCAACTTAACCTCTCAGAGGTTAAAGACTTGCTCAAGGATTTTCAAGAGGTAATGAAAAATAAAGATGAG
Source organism: Flaveria sonorensis (assembly GCA_025506505.1). Classification (NCBI taxonomy): domain Eukaryota; kingdom Viridiplantae; phylum Streptophyta; class Magnoliopsida; order Asterales; family Asteraceae; genus Flaveria; species Flaveria sonorensis. The sequence goes on along the minus strand of CM046427.1, from coordinate 18,209,714 downwards.
CAAACATACAGAAGATACAAAGAGATAAAGGATCAGCAAGAACTACAGAAGAATTAGCCTAAAGATCCTCAGATAAAGAAGATGACCTACTTTCAGGTTAAGAGCTGGTTGAGTCATACAAGAATCCCATACAAGTCATATGCAGGAAGATCTCTGTCACAGATGAAAGACATGGCTAGAGAGATCTACTAAAACATGCTCTCAAATGCTCTAAAGCCACAGATTTTTAGACCACATCCTGCTTCTTTTCTATCTACTTACCACCAAGCAACACCAGAACTACACCCCATTGAAGAACCAAGAGAGTTTATGCCACATAGGCTATGGCCTGAAGGCAATGAAGTTAGAGAAATGATCAGTGAGAAACCAAATTTTGTCAAGTTGTATGATAGAATATCTCTAACTGCTGGGGCTAATGAAATCAAGATTGTGGCAGGGAAATATGATGAAGTCTGGGATGATGTACTTGTCAAGAGAGTTTCTGGACTTGTCCAGTACTTATCATACATCTCCCAACTAGGATCTCTAAGTTATGAAGATAGATTAGACCTTCTGCAACTCAGAATGGTCAATCACACCAACAACCCAAGGGGAGCAGACTTCTATCATATATTGAGATCATACATGCATAAGCATCATAATAAGTTGAGAGCAAAAGCCAACAAAGAAGACAAATTACACATTGAAAAGCTCAGAAGAGAGTAAAAAGCAGCAGGCAAAGGCAAACAACGTCAAACTGAACAGATAAAGCAAATTGATAGTGAATTGCTTGAGAGAGTGGGATATTGTTGGACCAAAAGAACCAATGAGCCTGATCAGAAAAACCTTTAAGTCCCACAGACATTACAACAACTGAAGTAGTCTGCAACAGCTGAAGACATCAACTGATAACAAGGTCTGAAGACAAAGTCTGAAGTGAAAGAGCTGAAGACAAAGTCTGAAGTGAAAAAGCTGAAGACAAAGTCTGAAGCTAAAGAACTGAAGACAAAGTCTGAAGACAAAAGCTGAAGACAAAGACTGAAGACCAAGTTTCAGATGTTGTCATAACAGCTGAAGAAGACCTCTCCAATAGTTGTGATGGTTTCCTTTCAGTAGTTATATTTTCCTTTCAGTTCTTTTGTAATCAGTAGTTTTATGTTTCTTGTAATCAGTACTTGTAGTTTCAATACTTTTAGTTTCATCTTGTACTTAGCATACTCTGAGATGTTCTCAGTTGTTGTGAACATTCTCAGTAGTTTGCTTACTTTCAGTTGTTTGTAATAATTCTGTTAAATGTCACTATCAAGTGACATCAGCAGACGTCACATTCCTTTATATAAGGAATGTTGACCTAATTGTAAGGTGCGAAGCTTAGCGTCCGCCATACCGAAGCATTTGTGCATGAATGATATTATCCCTTTTGCAGAAAACCCTCTTTCTCTATAACCGTGTACTGTTCCATTGAATATCTATTGTGTTCTTGCTATATTTGTCTAATTCTTGTTCTAATTCTGCTGCGATTCAACTCTAATTGATCAAACTTAGATCACTGATCCTGTCAAATGGTATCAGAGCAGGTTAATCATTGATCGGTTTAACAATTGATCATTGAAACTGCTATTTCGATATCTAAAGTTTGATCGAATTAGCATATTTGCAAGAATTGGTTATAGAGATTGATCTTCTGCTGCTTCCGGTTATTCAATTTGAGTTTCTTCTTGGTTCATATTGAGTTTGTTGTGTTTTTGTGCTAAATCTATTGAAACTTGATTGAATTGGTTTGAATCTGAGAATGACTACTCCATCTAATGACCCTCACAATACTGGCTCCTCAACCAAGCCTCCGATGCTGGTTAGGAGTGAGTATAACATATGGCAACGAAGAATGCTCCATCACCTGTCTGTTAACAGTTCAGGTTGTTGGACATCTGTGGTTCACGGTCCACACAAGCCTATGGTGAACAATCCGGAGACCAACCAAATGGTTCCGAAGAAGAAGGAGCAATACTCAGATGAAGATCGTAAACTGTTTGAGATTGATGCTAAAGCCCATGGAATTCTGGCCATGGCACTGCCTAATGAAATCTATTCTGGGCTTATGCATCATGAAACTGCTCATGACCTCTGGAATGCTTTGAAGGAACAATTCGGAGGAACTGATGAGGTCTTAGCAAACAACAGAGAAATCCTCGCCCAACAATATGAGACATTCTCTCATAGGAAGGGTGAGACACTGACTCAACAGTTTGAGCGTTTCTCCTGCTTGATCTCTGAGCTGAAAATGGTCAAGCATGAGTATACTAACAGCCAGATGAACAACAGATTCCTCAGATCACTGCCTGAGAGATGGGACACATACACCATTGTCCTACGCTCCAGTGCAAATCTGGATAGCCTATCTCTCACCCAACTCCATGGGAAACTGCTTACATTTGAAAGAGAGATAGAGCAGAAAAGGAATCTGGCATCATCAGGAAAGCTCACTGATGACTTTGTACCAGGGAACACTGCCTTGGTCGGTCATGAGTCAGAATATGCTGGATCAGAAAGCCATTATGATGAGCATATAGATTTCTCTTCAAATAGTTCTGATCATGCATTTGTTGGTGTTGACAGTCATTCTGGGTGTAATAGTGATAATTTATGCTTTATCATGGATGATTTGATGGGTGTTGCTGATGATGATTTAGAAGAGATGGATATTTTGAGCCAAATGGCCTTGATCAATATCAGATCTCAAAAGTTCTACAAGAGAACTGGTAGGAAATTTCCAGGACTCTCTGGCAAAAGCAAAGTTGGTTTTGACAAGAGTAAGTTGAGGTGTCACAAATGCCACAGGCTTGGGCACTTTGCAAGAGAGTGTAGATCAACTGGATCTAACTCCTCTGCACCCTTTGTGACCTTTCCAAGCAATAGTTCACAAAACAAAGGGCAAGATCCTGCTAGTTCTGGTCATCACTCACAACCTCAATCTCCTGCATATTTTGTCCCTCAGGGTCCAATGCCATATCCATATCCCTGCTATTACATGCCACAGCCAAATCCAGTTCAAGTTCCTATAGCACAACAACCTCAACCCCTACCTGAGCCTCAACCATCTCCATCACAATCTCAACCTCATCACAGCTTCTTCACACCAGGAGTTGTTGACTGGAGCAGCTTACCAGATGATCTTTCTGGTTTCAATGAGCAATTATTTGCTGGTGCTGGTCAACATGGTGGTGAACATCCTTTTGGGAATCTTGCTCTCATGGCCCTGGAGTCTACTGAGGGTTCCTGCTCCAATGCATCATCTTCATAGGTAACCCAGGTATCTTCTGAGGCTAAAGCCAAGTTATGTTCTGAATCATGCATAGCTGCCTTTGTCTCTATTAGAGAGGAAAATGTAGCTTTAATCAATCAAAATCTTGAGCTTGAGAAAACTATTTCCAAAAGAAAAGCTGAGTATGAGTCTGCTCTTAATGACAAAGATGATGAGATTTACAAGCTTAAATGCCAACTTAATGATGAAAAGGCTAAGGTAGAGGTCATACTTGAGAACCACAGAAGTCTCAAAGAGACACTTGCAGCTACCCAAGTTGAGTGTGACCGCTGGGTAACATCCTGCAAGGGATTTGAAATGCTTCTCAGCAAGCAAACAGCTTCAAATGTGAAGTTTGGAATAGGTTACAATCATACTGCACCACCTACTGATTTTACTTCAAAATCAATAGTAAAATCTGAAGGTGAAAGTAATTTCCAAACCACATCATCATGTGATTCATCCTCAAATGAAATACAAAATTAGAGGATGAATTCAGTGTTAAGATCTCAGCAAATCAATTGCCTGATGGTTTAAATGCTGATAAACACATGAAGCTGAGCAATTCAGATGTTGTCCCTCAAAGTACTCCAAGTACTGAAGGGCAAGTCACAACATCTGAAAAGCATTTCAAATCTGCTGAAATAAAAGGATTAACAACTGCTGAGGAATCTATCATACGGTCTTTCAGGACGGATAGAGAACAGCTGAAGAACAAGTCTTCAGTTGTTACCGATCCTTCAGTGCTTAACACAAGTACTGAAAGGAGGAAATTACTGAAGATCACACCTTCAGTAGTTTCCACTTCAGCAGTTGATCAATCCAAGATGAAGAATAAGCCATGTGAAATATGTGGTAAATTCAATCATCTATCTGATGAATGCTGGTACAAAAAGGGTTCCAAACTCAACAGAGATAAGCTCATTAAAGAAGAGATTAATAAAATGAAAAATGAGTTTGAGACCAAGTTTGTACCACAGTCATCTCAAACTGATAAACCCAAGGCCTCACCAAAATCCAAAAAGAAGGATGGGGTTTATCAGAAAACAGCTGATAGTGTTCCTCATGATAAACATCAGACTAAGTCTGTGAATTTCAAGAAGGAGGAAATGGTGGGTCACAGGAACTCATCAAAAACAAGTACTGATGTGTCAAATGAGCTGAAGGCTTTAGCAACAAATCAGACACAACTTGTTATGATGGTTCAACATTTGTTGGGGAGAGTTAACCAACTAGATGCACCTGTGATCAAACCACTAAAAAGGAAATCCAAGCCCAAATCTAAGAAATCCATTTCAGCACCATCTCCACCTTCATCAGCTGTTAATCATGAGAAACAAGTTATGGTTAAATCTGTTGATGAAAACAGACCCAAAACCAAAAAGGTTTGGGTCTCTAAAGCTAACTAGTTTCTTATGATAAATGCAGGGTTCTTCAGCATGCCAAAGAAGCATCTGGTATGTAGACAGTGGAGGATCTATGCATATGACTGGGAGCAGTTCTCTTCTTAATGACTACTCTCAAGGAAAGAAGGGATTTGTCTCATTTGGAAATGATGCTAAGGGTTACATCATTGGCAAAGGATTTGTGTCAAATGGAGAAATCAGATTTGATGATGTTAACCATGTGGAGAATCTCAAGTATAATCTACTGAGTGTCAGTCAGATGTGTGATAAAGGGCATGTTGCACTTTTCACAAGCCAGAACTGCCGGATTCTGTCTTCCAAAGTTCTGAGGCTGATTGACAAGGTATTGGATGAACATACTCTCCTGAAGGCCAACAGGATAGGAAGAGTATATGCCTTGGATTTGTCAAAGAAGATTGATTTAAAAGGTCATCCTTGCCTGTTCTCCAAGGCCTCTCCTCAGGAATCTAAACTGTGGCATAGAAGGCTGGGTCATGTTAATCTCAAAAACATGAATCAGCTGATCCACAATAGTTTAGTGAGAGGTCTACCAATAAAGGAGTTCCACTGTGATGAAACCTGCACTGCTTGTTTAAAAGGAAAACAACACAAATCCTATAGAAGAACCAAAGTCCACTGCCTACTTGCAATTATTGCACATGGATCTCTTTGGTCCTATGAGAGTAATGAGCATGGCAAAGAAGAAATACTGTCTGGTAATTGTGGATGATTACTCCAGATTTGTATGGACCTTCTTCTTGCATTCAAAGGATGAGGCTGCTCAGACAATTATTAACTTTGTGTTGTATGTTGAGAAGCAGTATTCCCTATCAGTCAAGTGTATAAGAAGTGATAATGGAACTGAATTTAGAAACCATACACTTGATGCCCAAAAAGGCTACTCAGGGAGATGAGTCCCCTGAGGATGCCCCTGTACCACCAATACAGGAAACACTTACTAGTTCTAACCCCCCAGTAGTGTCAAAGACTCCACCAGCCCTAGCCGCTCAGGCATCCTCTCAACAGGATCCTGATGCAACCATAATTGGGGATACCACAATGCTGGAACCTATCTCAATTGAGAAGGTTACCATTGAAGAGCACCAGTCACCCCGGGTGCAATCTGCTTCAAACCTATCTCCAAATGCAACCGCCCCTCAAAGCCCAACCATTATAGCTGCACAAGTGCTGAGTCAGCTGCATTCCTCTCCTCCTCCCCAGAAACCAATTACAATGGGGAGAACCTCAACAGCTGAGGAAGAGGACCAAAATGCTGCTGATAACCCACAGCACAGGGGTTATAATGTTCAATCTCCCCGTGTAGAGGAGGAGGTTAGAACATCTGGTGAGGCTGCCACTTCTACTGATTCAGCAAATGAACAGGATGCAGTTGGTAACATCTCTAAGACCTCACCAGAGGCAACTGCCGATGAAGGACTCAGTCCTGAGGCAGGAAGTCCCTAGAACCAAGAACAAGGGGCACATGCTACAACTGATCTACACTCAGGGCATGTACATCCTGATTCAATCAGGAGGTCAGGTGATTCAGCAAAGACTGATGATGACCTGGGCTTTTTCTTCGATGTCTTAGCCCATAACACAATCCTTGAGGCTGAGGTGAGCAGACTCAAAGAACTGCTTGCCAAAATGTCTCAGGATCAAAGTCCATCTGCCCCAATAAACCCACAGATGGCACCTTCATCTGAAGGTTCACCAAACACTCAGCCACTACACTCAACTGAGCCACCAGCCACTGCTTTTGGCACCACCTCTCAGGGACAGAACCCCTCTGAGCAGATGGTTGCTACCTTTCAACATTCCTTACCTCTCATCACTCCCATCATCAATGAGATTGTGCATAAAGCCATTGATGAGAGGATCTCCTCAAATCTACAAACACTTGTTGATGATGCTGTGCAAAAGAAGCTTTCTGCCATTCAAACCCCTGAACCCAATGCACCCAAAAAGGGGGAGTCTAAGGCAGTGAAAGAAAGAAAGAGAAAGAGAATGGAAGATGAGAAACAACAAGAGAAAGAAAAGGAGTTAGAAAAGTAAAAACAGCTGATCACATACAAGAGAAAGAAAAGTGCTGAAACTCAAAAGCCTGATGAAGAGAAATCATTGGAAGATCTGGTTAAAGAAGCTGATGAAGCTCACAGCAGAACAATGGACAGAATAATAGACCAACTCTTCAGACAGGGCTTTGATACAGCTACATTAGACACTGAGATCAGAAGGCTGGAGATTAAAGAGATACAAGAGAGATGGGCCAGTTACAGTGTGATGGAAAGGGAGAGGTTGGAGATAATGATCAGGTTTATTGCAAAATACTTGGGAAGATCATTAATTGAGATTAAATCATGGACCAGAGACAGTATTCTGGCAATAACCACCAGAATCTGTGCTTCTGAAGCATTCAATAAGGGGTTGATTATCGAAGCCTTAGATGAAGCAGGTGCTGGGAAGAGAACTGATATGGCTAAGCTTTCCAAAGCCAAACTTACCACAAAAATGCTAGATTAGCCTTCCCAAACTCCCACTCAAAAACAACCAACCCCACAACTCTCCAAACCAATCCCTAAACCTAAACTTAAACCAACTCAACCCTCAAAACCAACTCCCTTACCCCAAAAACCACCTCAAACCACATCCAATGATGCACCCAGAAGGAGGAGAAGGGTGTTGAGGATGGAAGAAGAAGAAGAAGATGATGATGAAGAAGACAGTCTGCCAATCTCTGCTGTTCTAAAAATACCTGAGCCCAGAAGTCAACAAATGATCACACCAGACTTTCAGAGGCAAATGGTGAAAGTCAAGATTGAAGAAGAAGAACAGCAGAAACAACACAATGAGCAACTTTTGAAGATGGTTGACAAAGAGTTTCCTCAGTCATCATCTATACAAGCCATGAAGAAACACGCTCAAAGGCTGTATGCTCTCAGGCATACCTTTCAATATCAAAAGGAGAGAGTAAGGATTTGGCCAGACCCCAGGGTTAGTTCTAGAATTCATAAGAAATCCATACCAAGTAGATACAATGGCCAAGTGAGAAAAGCCATAGATGCTGTTATTATGTTGGCCATTGTAGTCTCACCCTGGGAGATACTTGAAGACTTCAAAAGAGCCTACAAGTCAAAGATGACCCCTCAAACTCTAATGGAGAACAAAATGGTCAAGAAGGGGTTGTTATACAAGAGGCTTGAAGAGATCAAGAAAAATGAACTCCAGTTGTTATTAGAAGGGACTCACCCAGATGAATTTGCTTACAGAGAGATAACAACTGTTGAGTTGAAAAATTGAAAGACAGTAAAGTACCTATCAGAGTACTATGGCCCAAAGTTCTTCTTCGAAGGAGAAGCAGAAGAACTCACTAAGGAGGAACAAGTTGTTCTCCTTGAGGCCTACGTCAGAGAGTCTTATAGACTCATCAATGGGAAGTAGGTTTCATGGTTGGGATAACAGCTCTGTGTCCAGTTCCCCAAGACAGAGTTCCCTTCCATCCTTTGACATTCACATCTACTGAAACCTGTTCCCTGGCCTGTGCTTATCTGATATATCTGAAGCTGATCAAGAGAGTATTTCTGCCAAGAATAAGTGGGACCTCAATAAGCTTAAAGGTTTTGGCTGCATTGGGTCAGGGGGATTTGTTGGACCAAAAGAACCAATGAGCCTGATCAGAAAAACCTTTAAGTCCCACAGACATTACAACAACTGAAGTAGTCTGCAACAGCTGAAGACATCAACTGATAACAAGGTCTGAAGACAAAGTCTGAAGTGAAAGAGCTGAAGACAAAGTCTGAAGTGAAAAAGCTGAAGACAAAGTCTGAAGCTAAAGAACTGAAGACAAAGTCTGAAGACAAAAGCTGAAGACAAAGACTGAAGACCAAGTTTCAGATGTTGTCATAACAGCTGAAGAAGACCTCTCCAATAGTTGTGATGGTTTCCTTTCAGTAGTTATATTTTCCTTTCAGTTCTTTTGTAATCAGTAGTTTTATGTTTCTTGTAATCAGTACTTGTAGTTTCAATACTTTTAGTTTCATCTTGTACTTAGCATACTCTGAGATGTTCTCAGTTGTTGTGAACATTCTCAGTAGTTTGCTTACTTTCAGTTGTTTGTAATAATTCTGTTAAATGTCACTATCAAGTGACCTCAACAGACGTCACATTCCTTTATATAAGGAATGTTGACCTGATTGTAAGGTGCGAAGCTTAGCGGCCGCCATACCGAAGCATTTGTGCAAGAATGATATTATCCCTTTTGCAGAAAACCCTCTTTCTCTATAACATTGTACTGTTCCATTGAATATCTATTGTGTTCTTGCTATATTTGTCTAATTCTTGTTCTAATTGCTGCGATTCAACTCTAATTGATCAAACTTAGATCACTGATCCTGTCAGATATCCACTAAGACATTCAGATTTAAAGTTAATTATGAAAAAGATTGAAGGCAATCAGTACAACCAACCAATCACTAGATGGTATTATGATGAAAATCATTTTGAAGTGGTATTGGAAAGAAAGTTAGAAGGAAAAGAGGCTAAAGACATAAGATTATTTGATCCAGTAGAGATTAAATTGCTACACCCATCTTATGTATCATTTCTGAAAACAAAAACATTCCCAGCCATAGAAGATGTTTTGTGCAAAGGAGACTACTGCTACTTCATACACATGCTGAGAATTCTGGGGACAGTCTATGTGAAAGCTGCTCTCAAACAAAGATTAGAAACCATGCAGCAACCCCTAACACACATAGAAGGAATCACTGGCATGAGAATCTCAAAAAACAACAATTTGGAGATATTAAAGGGTAAACAGGTTGTCACCTCTTTGGTGAGCAACATAGATGATCAAAGCCTGTATTAGTCAACATTGAAACAGCTGGTGTATCTTACCATTGAAAGAAAATATGATGACCAAAGAAGTGCAGTAGACTACTTTATTGAACACATAGTCAACTATAGAAATGCCTTGAAGATCACAGCCTTGACTAACAGAGTAAAAGAAGCTGAAATAGATCAAGCCACAGAACAAGATATAGAAGACACTTTGAAGGCTATAGAAGATGTCCAGAAACAGGCAGAAGAAGCTGGTCCATCACATTCATAGAGGCTTCTAACAAATAAATAGACAAAACAAACAAACAATCATGTCTAACATATCAAACAATCAAAACAAATCATTTCTGCATCATACAAATCAAACATTCATAGATTACACATGTCTAATCTGAAAAATTTACAAGCAAACATACAAGCATACAAAACAGACAGTAACAGTTAATCATACAGTAACTGTAACAAGCAATCATACAAGTAATCATGCAATCATACATGTTGACAATCAATCATGCATAACACAAACATACAATCAAACTGTTTAAGTATAACACTCTATCATAACAATCATATCATTACAAAAACAAACACACACACATTTTACTAACAAATAAAACATTAACAAGCAAACATTAAAAGGATGGCAACATCATCCTTAGAAGGAGTATTGTTGGACTCAACAAGTGCATTAATGGATTAATGCTTTAAAGGATGATGCTTGCCATAATCATACATAATCAAACATAATCAAACATAATCAAACATAGTGTGTTCTAACATTCAAACAATCATTAACTAACACATTAGCATCATTAAAAATCATAACATTCACTAATATTTGTTTAAATTTCTTTTTCAAAATTGTAGATAAAAGAAATTAGACAAGTACCTGCAGCGGATGAAGTATTGTAATGCGGATGAACAAAGCTCCAATGCGGATGAATACATCCCATAGCGGATGAAGGTCAACATGCAGTGGATGAAGATTTAAGTCTAAGTGTGTGCAGCGGATGAAGACATCCCACAACGGATGAACAACAGACAGCGGATACAAGTCCACAGCGGATGTTCATCCACAGCGGACGAACATTCCATAGCGGATGTTCATCCACAGGGGATGAACATTCCATAGCTGACAACAACCAACATTGCACAGCGAATAAACAATCTTCTTCCACAGCGAATGACCAAAACATCCACAGCGGATGACCAATCATCACAGCAGATTGCTTTTAGACTTAGGATTATTTATGTAATGTTGGTTTAGATAAGGGTAGTTCAATAATTGTATATAGCTATGTGTATAGGCTATAAATGCATTCTACCCTAATCCTTTGTAAGCTTTCGAACAATCAATACAATCAAGCATTTAGCATTCAATCACTAGCATTCACACACACACACATACACAACACTGATTTCATAGCATTTATCATGGGTTTCCGCACCATGGTTGATGTTTGTTGATTAAGAGATTTTGAAAAGATCCTTGGCAGAAATCAACCTGTTCATGTTGAATATTGTTCTAATATGTTCATGCTCAACTTGTGTTTAATAAGTTGATTTCATCATCTCTAATCACAAAATTGAGATAAACTCAAGGGATTGTACCCAAGCTCCTTAACAAAATTTACCTTCTCAATGCTGAGCTTACCATTTGTGACCCTGCCCCTTCTAGTAATGTAACCACCTGATTCTCCTCCAAAGACAACTGACCCTCCATTAATTTTCTTAAAGTTCTAAAGCAAAGAGCCATTGCTTGTCATGTGCCTAGAACAGCCACTGTCAATGATCCATATATTTCATTTGGTCTTTAGCTGTTCCTGCACATAAAGAGATAGTTAATTACCTTTGGAAACCAAGCCACATTAATCTTGGGCTTGTCAAAGTGAACTAAAGATAATGCAACAATAATTGATCCTATATGCAAGCTCTGAGGATCATTTGCTGTTTTTGATGAAAAACTTTCAGTCACATGGCCTTCCTTCATCTTCCACACCATCCTTGGAAGACTAGACTTGGCCTTCAATACTTTAGAAGTTTTGATGACTTCGGAAGTGTTGGTGTAAGGCCCCGTTCCCAGGACACTTACAGTTGGTCAATCATCGCATAAAACATATAAAATACATCATTTTGCAGCGGAAATATAGCTTTTCGTTAATTATTAAAAACATGTCAAATTGTCATATCGTTTCATTTACATCCCAAAAATCGTATTAATACAATAACATTCTCAAAATATGGATGCCAGACTCGAATCATCCCCAGTAGCTTATGCATCCATGCCTGCACCACCTCAACATCATCGATAACCTACCAACTAATATGCATATAAAAAGTCAGCGATGCTGAGTGAGTTCTAGTTTATATGATAAAATACTTTACTTTTGATAAAACATTTCCTTTACTTTCGTACGTGATCATACATCATACATACATCAAGGTAATATCATTATTTTTCATCATCGTTCTTAATTGTTCGCTTTCGTACTTTCTTTCATCAAAATCTTTCATTTTCTTTATGGATTCTGCCATATGCTTAACCCCTACATTGTGCATGAAGCTAGAACTTTATCAGGGCTTGTAAACAAACCCCTAATCATTGTGCACGAAGCAGATACATTGTGCATGAAGCAAATACATTATGCACAAAGCAGATACATTATGCACGAAGCAAATACATTATACAGAAGCAGATACATTGTGCACGAAGCAAATACAATATGCATGAAGCAGATACATTATGCATGAAGCATATACATTATGCACGAAGCAGATACATTGTGCACGAAACAAATACATTATGCACGAAGCAGATACATTGTGCACGAAGCAAATACATTATGCACGAAGCAGATACATTGTGCACGAAGCAAATACATTATGCACGAACCAGATACATTCACGAAGCAAATACATTCCATACATTGTGCAAAGAAAAATACAATACTGGGGTAAGCGACAAGGATCCCATCATTCATTACTCCCATTTTCATCATTCATTATCTTCCACTTTCATTACATAATACTTTACGTACGTTCTTAAATCATACCACGTAAAGTCATATCATAATACATAATATGGAACATAATCAACATAATAGTAGCCCACAAGCATACAACATCAACAAGCATAAACCTCCACTAAACACATGCATCAGTCACTTAAACTCTACACCCAGAATTTAGAAATAACCTAAGTGTTCATAGCACATGAACAAGTATACAGCGGACGACTCAAATACTCTAGGTGTCCACAGCGGATAGCTAAGGCCCACAGTGGACGGCTAAAGTCCACAGCGCATGACTAAGTCTCCACAGCGCATGACTTAAAACATTCTAAGTGTCCACAGCGGACAACCAAGTCCACAGCGGACAGCCAAGTCCACAGCGGACAGCAAAGTCCACAGCGGACAGCAAAGTCCACAACGGACAGTCTAAATGCCTAAGTATCCACAGCGGACAACATAAAATCTCCAAGTGTCCACAGCGGACATGCAAAGTCCCCAGTGGACAGCCAAGTCCACAGCAGACAACATGCATAGTTCTCTAAGTGTCCAAAGCGGACATACAAAGTCCACAACAGACATGCAAGGTCCACAATGGAAAACATAATAATCTCTAAGTGTCCATAGTGGACATGCAAAGTCCACAACGGACATGCAAAGTCCACAGCGGATAGTTTATGTCCACAGTGGACAACATAATAATCTCTAAGTGTCCACAGCGGACAACATAATAATCTCTAAGTGTCCACAGCGGACATGCAAAGTCCATAACGGACATGCAAAGTCCACAATGGACACCAAGTCAATCACCTGCGATTCAACTTATGAAGTTTCTAGCCTCAAACATCATTTCTAAACATATACTTAGCATGGATCTACCGGTTCACACTTAAAACTTCACAAACAACCATACAACAATATGGAAATCCTTTAAAAACTTACATCTTCATAAACAGTCGTACATTTAATGAAAAATCATAGTTTGGTTTAGAAACCTTCTTTCTGTATGCATAATAGCCCTAAACAAGTAGAAAACAAGTAAAACAGGGGATCTAGAACTCACCTTAAATAGCTTTCTAGTATGACACCTCAGACCCGAGAGCCAACTGGAGTTCTAGCACCTAAAACACACGAAAACGAGCAGTAAACACATGGAAGTCGGTCCAGAAGCTGGAACCCGACTGAAACCGAGAAGAAACACCTTAAAATTTTACCTTCTTGAAGATCTCTTCCACTTTCTCTCTCTAAATTCGGATGAGAGCTTCCTCTTATCACTCTAGCCGAAAATATGCATAAGAGAGGGGGTATGGGCGGCCTTATCACCCTTTTTGAATCCATTATGGGTAGGTTTGGCCCTTGCATGCTTTTAACCCCTTGCTTTTGAAATAACTTCCTGCTTGCTCCTTTACTTTTCTTTTTCTTAAATTTTCGGGTGTTACAAGTCCACCTCCCTTATATAGGTTTCGTCCCCGAAACCTGTCACTCCTTAAAGAGATCTGGGTAGTGCCATCTCATTTCTTCCTCTGAATCCTAAGTGGCTTCCAACTCTTCAATGCAAAGACCACAGCCGTCACTTTAGAGAAGTTTTGGATAAATCTCCCGTAGTAACCCGCCAAACCCAAGAAACTACGAATCTCGGATGGTGCCTTTGGAGACCTCCATTGCATCACCGCCTCAACTTTCATCAGGTCTATATTAATCTCTTCAGGATTAACCACAGGACCCAAAACTGAATCTCGCATAACCAGAATGCACACTTGGAAAACTTGGCGTATAGCTTCTCTCTTCTAAGGGTCTCCAACACCTCGTGGATATGACTAGCATGCTCTTCTTCGCTCTTTGAATAAACTAGGATGACATTGATAAACAAATCACTGATTTATTTAGCATAGGTTGACACACCCGATTTATCATATCCATAAAAGCAGCTGACGAGTTGGTTAAACCAAAAGACATCGCGAGAAACTCGTAGTGTCCATAATGCGTACAAAAAGCTATTTTAGGAATATCCTGCTCCTTACCTTCAGTTGGTGGTAACCAGATCGAAGATCTATCCTCAAGAACCACCTGGCACCTTGGAGCTGATCGAACAAGTCATCAATCCTTAGTAATGGATATCAGTTCTTTACAGTCAACTTGTTCGGCTCACGGTAGTCAATGCACATCCTCATGCTACCGACCTTCTTCTTCATAAACAAGACTGGAGCACCCACGGAGAGATACTCGACTGAATGAACCGTTATCTAACAGCTCTTGCAGCTAAGTCATCAATTCCTTCATCTCGGAGGGAGCTAGACGATACAACGCCTTAGCAATAGGTAGGGCATCAGGCATCAGATTAATCTGGTACTCGATCTCGTGTTCTGGTGGCACACCTGGTAGATCCTTCGCGAACACATCTGGGAAGTCACACATGACTGTTTTGTCCATCAATCGTGGTACTGACACATCCACATCCTTTACATAGGCCAGATAGGCACCACTTCCATGTCTCATACACTCCTCTGCCACAACCATCGAAATTACTTTCGGGATCGTACTAACTCTATCACCGTAGATCGTCACCGAACTCCATTGGGTGCGATCAATCTAAATATCTTCTTATGACACAAGATGTTTGCTTCATAGGTTGCTAGCCAATCCATCCTTAGGACTACATCAAATCTGTCTAAGGGCATCACGAACAACCTAGCAGAGAATCTATGGCCTTTTAACTCTATGTCACAGTCTTCTACCATATCAGAAATCCTGGTAGACTTACCAATGGCAGTTTCTACATCAAAGGGCTCATCAATCTTCTTACTCCTAATGGGCAACTTATCACATAAGTCAGCAGAAATAAAACTCCTACTAGCACCAGAATCAAAAAGCATAGAGGCACAAGTCTAGTTTACTAGGAATGTACCTGGCATGACGTCAGGGTCCACCCTAGCCTCCTCCCAGGTCATAGTGAATGCCCTGGCTTTAGCCCTCTGCCCTTCCTTCTCCTTCTCGATCCACTTTCTTACCCTGAAGTTCTCAGCCCTCGGCTTCTTGCAGTATCTGCTCAAATGCCCTGCTCCACCGCAGTTATAACATTTTACTCCTCTACAGTCTCTCGCCCTATGGCCCTCCTTCCAACATTTAAAGTAGAGATTCAATCCCCACCTACATTCCCCTACATGCTCCTTCCCACACTTTTTGCATGCCTTCTCTCCCCCTGTTAATTCCTTTCGATCGTCCACCCTCATCCTTTTTCCACCAGCCACAAAATCACCACTGTTGTACCGCTTCCCATTCCCATTCCTGTCGTTGTCCCACTTCTTCTTCACATCCACCACCACCATCACCTCCCGTTCATCATATAATCTCCCCACTAGATCGACCACTAACCTAAATGTACCTAGCCAAGCAGTGACCAGATGTCTGCGGATATCCACCGGCAAACCTTGGATGTATCTCTTTATTTTCTGTGACATGGGTGTCACATGCTCTGGCATTAGCCTCGCAATCTCATTAAACTTAGTCGTATACTGCTGGTGTGTCATGGTTCCCCTCCAACTGCAGGAACTCCCTCTTGACTTTATCGAGTTCCCTGTGAGGACAAAACTCCTCGATTACCATCTTCTTCAGTTCACTCCATTTCGTCCTCCCGATCGCCCTGCTACCCTCGACCTGGACAATGTTGTCCCACCAGCATAAAGCTGAATTCACAAACGAGTGGGTAGCAAACTTCACCTTCTGGTCCTCCCTGCACTCGCTGATATTCAACACAACCTCTATCTCTCTCACCCATTGGTGAGCAGCAGTAGCACTCCTATTCCCATCAAATGTCGGGGGCTTGCATCTCTGGAATGCCCCATAGTCACACCCCTTTGTAGTTTTCTGCACTGCTTGCTCTTTCTCATCATCACTGGAGACGACCATCTCAGTCTCAGGTTGCTCCCTTTCCCTTGCACCTCCTTCTTCGCCCTCTTGCCTAGCGGCATTCTCCACTCCCTATTTCTCCTTATTTTCATCCTCCCTTACAGCCCTAATAACCTCGGTCACCACAGCTGGCAGAATCATCTACATGACCTGATGGATCTCCTCAACCACCACCCCCTTCACTGAGGCCCTCAAATTAGCACTCTCATCCCCATCGTCATGGTGATAAAGCTTGGGCTCTTTAGGAGCCGTTTCGGTAGTCTTAGTCCTGTTCCTTATGGCACGCGGTCCAACACCATGTCAACCACGACCTCCACCTCGAGAAGCCTCCAAAGATCTACCACCAGCCATCTCTAAGCACTATAAGATTCAAACACCAACACGGTTATTCAAGGTAATTGCTCAGATTATGTCAAGTATAGTAAGTCCCTAATTATAGTGGCTAGTTGTGATTAGCCACTTACTTTAGTCTTTATTCTCCAAGTATCTCCTATTATGACTACATCAGTATCCAAACCTACAAAGAGCACATCATTCACATAGCACATGCACATATTACTTTTTCCATTATCTTACATAAAACGTTTACATAAAACATTTATCTCCAGGTATGTAGCTACTAGAATTGGCATCCCTTTCCCTTTCATCCCATTCTCAGTTTAGGTTTAGGTATTGAAAATTATTTGACCCAATTCTCTTAAACTTTGGCTCTTATACCAACTTGAATGGCCCCATTTCCGGGACGCTTATAGTTGGTCAATCATCGCATAAAACATATAAAATACATCATTTTGCAGCGGAAATATAGCTTTTCATTAATAATTAAAAACATGTCAAATTGTCATATCATTTCATTTACATCCCAAAAATAGTATTAATATAATAACATTCTCAAAATATGGATGCCAGACTCGAATCATCCCCAGTAGCTTATGCATCCATGCCTGCACTACCACAGCATTATCGATTACCTGCCAACTGATATGCATATAAAAAGTCAGCGATGCTGAGTGAGTTCTAGTTTATATAATAAAATACTTTACTTTCGATAAAACATTTCCGTTACTTTCGTACGTGATCATACATCATATATACATCAAGGTAATATAATTATTATCTTTCATCATCGTTCTTAATCGTTCGCTTTCGTACTTTCATTCATCAAAATCTTTCATTTTCTTTATGGATTCTGCCATATGCTCAACCCCAACGTTGTGCATGAAGCTGGTACTTTACCGGGGCTTGTAAACAAACCCCTAATCATTATGCACAAAGTAGATACATTGTGCACGAAGCAAATACATTATGCACGAAGCAGATACATTGTGCACGAAGCAAATACATTATGCGCGAAGCAAATACATCATTCATGAAGCAAATACATTATGTACGAAGCAGATACATTGTGCACGAAGCAAATACATTCCATACATTGTGCACGAAGCAAAATACAATACTGGGGTAAGCGACAAGGTTCCCATTGTTCATTACTCCTATTTTCGTCATTTGTTATCTTCCACTTTCATTACATAATACTTTACGTACGTTCTTATATCATACCACATAAAGTCATATCATAATACATAATATGGAACATAATCAACATAACAGCAGTCCACAAGCATACAACATCAACAAGCATAAACCTCCACTAAACACATGCATTAGTCACTTAAAGTCTACCCCCAGAATTTAGAAATAACCTAAGTGTTCACAGTGCATGAACAAGTATACAACGGACGGCTCAAATACTCTAAGTGTCCATAGCAGACAGCTAAGTCCCACAACGGACAGCTAAAGTCCACAGCACATGACTAAGTCTCCACAGCGCATGACTTAAAACATTCTAAGTGTCCACAACGGACAACCAAGTCCACAGCGGACTAACAAGTCCACAGCGGACAGTCTAAATGTCTAAGTGTCCACAACGGACAACATAAAATCTCCAAGTGTCCACAGCGGGCATGCAAAGTCCACAGTGGACAGCCAAGTCCATAGCGGTCGACATGCATAATTCTCTAAGTGTCTAAAGCGGACATACAAAGTCCACAGCGGACATGCAAAGTCCACAGCGGACAACATAATAATCTCTAAGTGTCCATAGCGGACATGAAAAGTCCACAGCGGACAGTTTATGTCCAAAGTGGACAACATAATAATCTCTAAGTGTCCACATCGGACAACATAATAATCTCTAAGTGTCCATAGCGGACATGCAAAGTCCATAGCGGACATGTAAAGTCCACAACGGACACCAAGTCCATCACCTGTGATTCAACTTATGCGGTTTCGAGCTTCAGACATCATTTCTAAACATCTACTTAGCATGCATCTACCAGTTCATAATTAAAACTTCACAAACAACCATACAACAACATGGAAATCCTTTAAAAACTTACATCTTCATAAACAGTTGTACTTTTCATGGAAAATCATAGTTTGGTTTAGAAACCTTCTTTTCAGTATGCATAACAGCCCTAAACAAGTAGAAAACGAGTAACAGAGGGGATCTAGAACTCACCTTAAATAGTTTTTGAGTATAACACCATAGACTCGAGAGCCAACTAGAGTTCTAGCACCTAAAACACATGAAAACAAGCACTAAACACATGGAACTCGGTCCAGAAGCTGGAAACCGACTGAAACCGAGAAGAAACACCTTAAAATCATACCTTATTGAAGATCTCTTCAACTTTCTCTCTTTAAATTCAGATAAGAGCTTCCTCTTCTCACTCTAGCCAAAAATATGCATGAGAGAGGGGGTATGGGCGGCCTTATCACCCTTTTTGAACCTATTATGGGCAGGTTTAGCTCTTGTATGCTTTTAACCCCCTTGCTTTTGAAATAACTTCCTGTTTGCTCCTTTACTTTTCTTTTTCTTAAATTTTGGGTGTTACAGTTGGAGACTGGGCCTTCGAAAGCTTTTGCATTTACTGCAGCAGACTTCAGTACTTCGAAAGCATTCTTTTCTTCCATGACCAAATTTTCTTCCAAAGGTAAGTTTTCACTTATCTTCTTCTTTACTTTGGAGCTTTCGAAAGGAAGAGATTTTCCTTCCAAAGCTATCTTCTTCTTCAATTTCTTCTTTTTCTTCTCAAAAGTGTTCTTCTTAGTCATGTGGATAGTACCTTTGGGATTGTAGATGTAATCCTTAGCAAAGTGAGAAGTACTACCATAAATGATGCATTCAGTTGGCATGCTTCTGAGTGTCTTCTTCTGAGTAGGAGGCTGAGCTTGATCTATTTCCACTTCCTTCTTCATCTTCTCAGATGATGCAGTAGGCTTCTTAGGGTGAGGCTTGCTCTTAGAACTGGATGGTTTAGGCTGTGCGGCAGTGGTGCATATTTGATCAGCCTTCTTCTCTTGACCATTATGATTTGGACATGAACTAGGAATCCTGGTACTAGAGTCCATGGTTAAGTCTTTAGTCTTCACCACTTCAAATCCAGCAGAATGAAAACTTGCTTTTGCTTAGAGTTGAAAGTGGACTAGATCTCTGGGCTTTTTTTTGATTTTCTTTTGGCTGCCCTTATCAAGTTCGTCCTTATAGACTTGGTAATCCCCGGTTCCTTCTTCTCTCTAGGAGAATAATGACTCTTTTTAGGATAACCATTTTCACTAACTTTAGGTTCATCCTTCACTATCTCCTTTACATCTTCATCCTTCTCTTGGATAGGATCAATAAAAGGTAGCTCATCTTGACAAGTTTCACACCTTAGAGATCTTACAGATAATAGTGTGTGTGGAGGTGCTATCTCACTTGACCCTAGTCCTTGTTTGTTCTGATAATAAATCTTTGCATGCAAGGATGAGGGTATTATGTTCTTGAAGGTTTTCTCTTCATGAACACATTTTTCTATCTTGGCTTTGCTGATCACAAGCTTAGCCTGGCATTCAGTTAACTTAGTTATGAGATCCTTGATTTGAGTCCTATAGTTTGTATTCTTATGCTTAAAAGTAGAAATTGTTTTCTCTAAATCTTCAAATTTTAGTTTATAATAATTTTCTGCTCTTTTAAAATTAGCTTTTAAAATATCTAAGGACTCAAGATCAGATCTCACTTCCAAGTTATATGACCTATACATATTAACTTTAGGAATGCATTTAGGAGTGTAAAAATGTTCTAATACCTTGGCTTCTTCATGACCAGCTATTAGTGTTTGGTTTGGAGAAGCATCTTATACCTGAAAGCTCCAGTCAAAGCCTTATTCTTTAACAGCATCAACAACATGTTGTTTTGGTTGGCTTGGCTTCTTAGTTCTAGGAGCTGCATAAGTTTCGTCTGGATTGTGCTTGGCAACCATTTGTCCTTTGTGCCTTGCACTCTCTAGCAAACTGTCCTATTTGGTTAAAGTTGTAACACTTCACCTTGCTTTTATCCAGGCCAAACTTTCCAATGACCATATTGTTTGGGAACTTCCTTCCTGTTTTCTTATAGAACTTCTTGGCTTTATGAGTGAGAAAAGACATCTGCTGGACTATCTCCATGTACTGCAAGTCATCTAGATGGATGCAATCCAAGTCTTCAAGAGTGAAGAGAAAGTTTCCAAAGCTTTCATCAGCAGACACAAAGGCTTAAGCAGAGCTTGTCTCTTAGAATGGGCTTCCTTGGATGTAGCTCTCCCTTGGTGTCTCAAGGAAGGTGATGAAATGACCCTTTTATGAGTTGTCTGGGTAGCAAATGAGATGATATTGTGGTTCTCTACTATCCCTTTCAACCATATGAAGGGCTCAACTCTGCTAATTGTTGGAAGAGCTGCTTGATGGATTTTGCATGTTCATCTCCATCTGGTAGCCACTAAGGATACCATACAGCTCTGTGAGAGTACGAGTAGAGAGGTTTTTAGTTCTCTTAATGGCCACACAATAGTAAGTCCATTGTCTTAGAAGAGATAACATGAACTTCCTCACAATGTCCCTATTCTTAAGTTTTACTCCAACATCCATTAGAGTATACACAATCTCAACATACCTGAAGTATTGTTGAGTCATGGTTTCACCTATCTTGTAGGTGAAGTTCTCAAACTACTGTTTCATGAGGTCTTTCTTGTTTTCCTTGGCTTCCTCATACCCCTCATACATAAGCTTAAGTGCATCCCAGAGCTGCTTAGCAGTTTTGCACTTCTTGAAGCCTATGTAGATAGAGTTTGGAAGTGCAGTTTGAAGAGCAGTCATGGATTTTTGATCTACATCAATTTTCTTCCAGTCTTCCTTAGAGTAGTCAGCCATTTCCTTTGGAATCATCCTACCTCTAGCAATGGCTGAAGAGGTTAGGATGTGAGGTCCTTCAACATCAGATCTCCACATCCTTCTATCCTGAGACTTGATGAACCCTTCCAGAAGTTGGCAGCAAGTATCAAAGTCATTGGGAGTGATCAATGGAGACTCTATCATGGTACCGGTTTCTATATCAGCCTTAGAGTTAGCTACCATTTGAGCTGGTAAGTGTTTTGTGAAACTAAAGAGATCTAAGATGGTGAGATCTTACAATCAAGAGCCTGAAATGCTCTAATACCAATTGCAGGACCGATAAAGGGAGGTCAATGCTATAGTTTCACAATGTTAGGAGAGTGTTAGAACACTAAAAAAATCAAATAGGGAACTGTTTTATGATGAAACAAAGAACACAAGTAAAGAACAAGAACAAGAACAAGAACAAGAACAAGAACAAAGAACAAGATAATATGGTTTTCAAGAATGCTGTATATTGCTCTCAAGTTCTTACAAAGTGTTACAAAGCTTATCTTCTAAAGTTACAAGTACTTGAGATACTTTATACTACATCCTACAGCCGGCCATACTTTGAAGGCCAGCTAGAAACACTAATCTAGACAACAAGATCAATGTAGAGTCAAAGGCAGACTGCCTTTTGACTAGTGACTATGACATGCCATAGCTCACATACTAATATATTACAAAAAGGATAAAAGTACAAGAGTAGAAAGTTATAGACAAAAGACCTTAATCTATAGTTTGAAAAAAGTAAGGACTTTTCACCAACTCATATAAGTTGGTGAGTCATCAGAAGTGGCAGCGGAAAGTAGTTCAACTTTTGTCAAAAGGTGATTTAGAAAAAGCATGTCTTCTCTGTTTTCGAAAGAAATCAGTCTCTGGCTTCGGAAGACTTTGTCTTTCAAGCTTCGAAAGACTTCATCTTTTGGCTTTAGAAGATTTGGTCTTTTGCTTTGAAAGATTTGATACTTAGTATAATTCACTGAGTTATATCAAATCTTCCGAAGTAACTTCCTTGTAGTTTCACATGTGCATGTTGAGAGCTCTTTGGTTGCATAAAGCTCTAAGTTTGATCCTTATAGATTCTTACTTCTTGGAATGTGCTACGTTCTATGAGAATATTGTAGAAGGTATAATCCCTAACAAGTTATCAATTTTCCAATTTCAATTACGATCCTTAAATCCCTGATTCTTTTATACCACCGCATCTTGGACTCGGATTTCACAAGAAGGATAACCTTACTGGCTTGATTTAACGACTACAAGGCTATCTGCCATTGAATCAAATTAACAAAACTTGTACGTGTTATCACCACTATAACCACCGTGTTCTTACTCTTTCATCCCTGCATTCTGTATCCTCAAAGAACCCCTCTTGGACCTCCACATTGTAGAACTTGATTGTTGCTACAGTTGTAATCGATAGCATTCAAAACCCTAGTTGTCATTTGTGTGGTTATTTGAACTGCTTGTGGTTGATCCGGTTATGTTTATTAAACTTGCACAATTTTTGCATTTTGATGAAAGAGATTTATAAATACATTAAGAGCTATATGCGGGAAGATTATGAAACAACAAACGGTTGGAGATTGAGATGAGTACAATGTTTTCATTATATTGTAATTGACACTTTGTGACTATAATGTTATCTATGTATGGATGAGTATGTTAAAACACACTATTTGACTATCAATGTCATGTATGTTATTCTTGTTTGATGTATTTGTGATTAAATGCATCTTTTTATATTATAAAGTTGTAGTTGAGTGTAAAAGATGTCGTTTTATCATAATTAAAATCATAAAAATGTTGCATTCGCTATAAAAAAGTTTGCAGGACTGGTTAAGGGATGGTCAATATAATTAGTCTGACAATGAGGAGAGTCTTAGAATACTTAACAGATCAAATAGGGAACTAGATTTATATAAATGATACTGAGAACACAAGTAAACAATGAAATAGAACAAAGAACAAGAACAAGATAAGTATGGTTTTCAAGGATGCTGTATATTGCTCTCAAGTTCTTTTACAAGTGTTACAAAGCATGAAATGAAATACAAGGACCTGAGATACTTTATACTACATCCTACAGCCAGCCATACTTTGAAGGCCAGCTGGAAACACTAATCTAGGTAACAAGATTAATGTAAAGTTAAAAGGCACATTGTCTTTTGACTAGTTTCTATGACATGCCATAGCTCACATCCTAATATTACAAAAAGGATAAAAAGTACAAAGTAGGAAGTTACAGACTCAAAACCATAATCTATAGTTTACTAAAGCATGGACCTTTTCACCAACTTGTATAAGTTGGTGAGTCTTCAGAGTTGCAGCGGAAAGTAAGTCAGCTTTATGTAAAAGTACATCAAAGAAAGCATGTCTTCTCTCTCTTCGGAAGAAATCAGTCTTCACTTCACTGGCTTCGGAAGACTTTGTCTTTAAAGCTTAGAAAGACTTCATCTTTGGCTTCAGATGATTTGATCTTTGGCTTTGAAAGATTTTACACTTAGAATAGTTTCTGTGATGAGTGCAAAACTTCTGAAGTAACTTCTCCCTTGTACATCAGTGCATGCATGCAGGAAGCTCCTTGGTTGTTTTTGCTTCTTTGGTTGCATCAGCCTTCTAACCTAACCTTATAAACTCCCCCTAGGCTGATGCTACCAAAACAGAGAAGTTATTCAGATGTTGACAGTCCTCATTAGGATTAAGATCATACCTTTCTTAATCATCTGGTCAGGATCCATCAAACTCTTATAATATATTCTCATGTCATGGAGATCATGTAGAGGAAGATCAAGCATGTCTTGCTAGAAATAGACATCTTGACCTCCTTGATCTCTGATGACATACCACCTGTCTAGATTAGTAGAAAAAGACTAGGATAGGATGGGTCTTCCAGTTGCAAGAGGCTCTACTTGAATTGGAGTTGGTTGAGCAACATCTTCTTACACTACCTCAGTATGCTCTAACTCATCCTGAGGTGTAGAGGTGGATGCCTTTGACTTCTTCTTAGAAACACTTTTTCTGGCCATCCTTTTCCTCCTCTTTGAAGTCTTTAACTAAGAAGACTGGCTTTCAGCACCATGTTGACTTGTTGTGTCTTTCTTAGTTGGGTCCTCTTCCCTCACAAGGTCAGAAGTAGAGGGATTTGGACCCTGCTATGGATTAGAAGATGAAGTTGGCTTAGATGCAGCTCTAGGCTCAGGTTGTGTTGTCTCAGTGGGTTCAACCTTTAGCTCAACTTCAGGTTGAGCTTGACTTGATGGAGAATCCAAGTCAACAAGATCTCCTTTTTTAATCTTCTGCTTGATCACTCTTGTTGGACTCAACAAGTGCATTAAGAATTAATGCATAAAAGTATGATGCTTGCCATATCAGACATATAACAAACATAATATGTTCTAACATCCAAACAATCATTTACTAACACATTAGCATCATTAACATTCATTACAAACACTAATATCTGTTAAAGATTTCTTTTGCAGATTTAAGATAAAAGAATTTTTTGCTAAGTGTCGGCAGCGGATGAAGAGTTTTCCACAGCGGATGACTAAGAAGATGTAGCGGATGAAGATCAAGTCCAAGTGCCCACAACAGATGAACAACACACATAGCGGATGCCTAAGTCCACAGCTGATGAACTCTCCACAGCGGATCTTCATCCACAGCAGATGAACATTCCACAGTGGACAACATACAAGCAAACACAAACAAGTGTTCACAGCGGTTGTTCATCCACAGTAGATGTACATTCCACAGCGGATAACATACAAGCAAACACAAAAGTGTTTACAGCGGATGTTCATCCACAGTGGATGAACATTCCACAGCGGACAACATACAAGCAAACACACAAGTATTCACAGCAGACAACATCCACGGCACAGCGGACATGTTATCTGACTTCCACAGTGGACAACTTAACATCCACAGCGGACAGCTAATCATCCACAGTGAACAGCATATAGACTTAGGATTATTTTATGTAATTTTCATTTACATAAGGGTAGTTTAGTAATTGTATATAGCTATGTGTGTAGGCTATAAATAGCATGCTACCCTAATCCTTTGTAAGCTTTAGAACGAATTCAATACAATCAAGCAGTTTATTTGATTGTGCTTTTGCACACACACCACACATACACAAACACACACACACACACACTGATTTCATACTCTATTATCATGGGTTTCCGCACCATGATTCTAGTGTGTTGAAGTTTGAGAGATATTGAAAAGATCCTTGGGGGAATCAACCTTTTATTCATGTTTAATATGTTCATGTTCATCATGAGTTTAAGCTGATTTCATCAGGTGGTATCAGAGCCTTGGCTCAATCATTCATAGATTTTGATCCTCTCATTCAACAAACATGAAATCAGTTGATCATTAGCTTCAAAACAAACATTTCCAAGCAGCAAAATCTTCAAACTCATCTTCTTCTACTCATAACATTTATTAAATGAAAACAAACATGATTTCAGAATCGGTTTGCATTTTGAAGAAGTGTTTTTGAATTTCTAGCTTGAAACATCACACATACACAAGATTTCTGTTGTTTTAATAGATAAAACAATACACTGGTATTTTTTATCTCTTGTTAACATCATTCAATAGAAGGAAACAAAATCATCAGCAAAACCTTTAAATCTCATCAGTTTTAAAGGGTTTTTGCAAACATTCTCGAATACTGTTGAACACTGTTTCATTGGTTTTCTTCGAAACAAACAGTATTTGAACATTTTGAACCATCAGATTGTTCATTATCATCACAAACTGGTGACAATCTCACTAGAAACACATTTTTGTTCTTCATTCAACAATCGGTTTTGTTGAAAATTTGAAGAATAGTTGAACCGCAAAACATCAAAAACCTAGAAAACCCTAGGTTTTTTATCTGAAAATACATTCACAATTCAAGGGAATTGTGTTTGTTTATTTGAAGAAACGAAGAAGAACAGTATTCTTCTTTTGAAATTTTTCGAAAAACTACTTTTTGATCCAAAAAGTAACTCACAAAAGACAAAACTTTTGTTTTTAGGGTTTTTGACCTTTTTCTGAGTTGACCACACATTAATTAAAAAGGACAAACATTTCTTTTTACAATATTCCTTTCTTGTCACCGTGGCATTGAAAGCAATATTACATAGGAAAATTAATTAATTAATTAATTTCCTTTATTTGGTAAACAATTAAAAATGTTTAACAAATATCAAACAAATCCTAGAGACAATTAGGATTAATCAAATTTTAGAAATGGGCTAAAATTTAATCAAACAAATTTCACTTAAAAAATTCATTATTAAGTTAAAATTTAAACAAACATGGCTGACGATATGTCTGGTTCTAACAATGGATTAAAACCTCCCAGGTTGAAGAACAAGTTAGATTTTAAGCAATGTAAGATAATGTTCAGAAATTGGATTATTTTTCAAGATCCTGATCTATGGACATCTATCACTGAAGGTCCTTTTATTCCTTTGACATTACGACCAGATTACAACATCCAAAAACCAGTTAGTATGAAGAGTGTAGCTGGTGATGACCTGAACGGGTCAAAACAGACATGAAGGCATATAGCATTCTTGCTATGACACTGCCTTTTGAAATTTTAACTCGTGTTGAAAATTTCAAAACAGCACACGAATTATGGAAGGTTCTTCAAACTATGTATGAAGGTAGTGAAGAGATATGGGAAATCAAGAAAGAAAATCTGAGGACCCAGTACGAGACCTTTCATCACATACATGGGGAATCCATCCCTTAACAGTTGCATATATACGTCCAATTGGTCAATGAAATGATAGTTTATGGACTAAAATATGACACTGTTGAAATAAACAAGAAAATGTTGCACACATTGCCTGAGAGTTGGACTCAGTCTGTATCTCTCATGAAAGCAACATTGGACTTAGAAGCCCTATCCCTTGACTCACTAGTAGCCAAGGTTGAAGCATTGGAAATGGATGAAAAATCCAGGAACAATAACCAAATCAGACACGTAGAGGCTTATAAGTTCAAGGAAACCCAACATACAGACAGTGCTTTCCTCACAAGCACTGGGGAAGATGAAGAAGAAGAATTCTTGGATTCTATTGACACTTTATTCTTCTCATCTTCAGAAACATCCAGTACCAAACACAAGTCTAAGAAGATTGGTGTGCATGCTTCTCATGAAGCCACTCCCCAAAGCAAGCACCACACTCACCCTTCAGCAACAAACAAACAATCACAGCCACAACCAAACATTCACAGACTTGAAAAACCCATGGATGCTCTCACCATCATTCTTCAAAGTGAAGAACAAAAGGCAGCATATACAGCCTTTTCAACCAGTTTTGAAGCATTCCTAGGAGCAAGTCTGACTCCTTCACAGATCATCCAACATGATTTGGATGAACTTCCACCTGATATGGTAAAAGAGATGGATCTGTAATGGTCCATGGCCATGATAGCATACAGGTCCAAAAGGTTTCTACAAAGAAATCAAGGGTTAAACATGGACAAAAAGACAAGAATTGGTTTTGATAAAACCAAATTTAGGTGCTACAACTGTCAGCTTTATGGGCACTTTTCAAGAGAATGTCAACAACCCAAAGTTGACAAAAACACAAATCAGGCACAACCATCCAGTGGATATCATTCAAACAGACAAGTGCCACCACCCATCAGCATTCTAAGTGGACCTACACAACCCTAAATCACACAATTCAGTCCAACTCAACATCCAAAATCTTTAGCAATGATTATCAAACAAGATGGAGAGTGTGAGTGGAGCCTTTATGAGGCTGGTATACCATATCTTCAGATCATGCCCATATGGAAGATGTTGAAGACAAACTGACAGAAATCCCGAAAGAGGTAAAAGAAAACCTCTGTAGCCAAGCATGCATCGATGAGGTAAATAGGTATAGATAGCATGCTGATAAACTGTCAAAGAAAGTTATAGAAACAAACATTTTAAATGAAAGTTTAAAATCTGAGCTGAAATAATATGCAACTAAAATACTTTCATTACAAACAGATTTAGGGGCTGTTTGATTACCGCTGACTCGGTAAGATCTGAATGAGTCAGAAGCTGACCCAGTTAGAAGTTCTGACTGAGTCTGCATCTGACTGAAACTTGGCTGTTTGATTCAGTATTTGACTGACTCTGCTGAATGATAAAAATAACCATATTGCCCCCCGAAGTTCTAACGAGTTTGCTTTTAACTTGTGTTGTATAATTAATAAAAATAGCCAAAATTTAAAATAACACAATAGCTTAAAATTTAAAATGTCATACAAAATACAAGTTAAACATAAAATCAAACATAATCCAAATAAACACATCGAATTTCAAACATATTATAAGAGTTTTCATACAAATCTAAATTGAAGCATTTGAAAGCAGTTGATTAGCAATTTGGTCATGCAAAGTAGCCATGTATTCAATGCCTTCTGAACCCCACTCTATCCCTTGTGTTTTTTCACCCTCACTTTCTCCACCTTCACCATCAGGGGTAACCATAGTGTTCACGTCAAAGTTTGTAAATAATTCATCTTGAATTTTGTATTTCCTTATAAAATTATGGACTGCAAAACAAGCAATGACTACGTCTCTTTGCACTGGAAAAGGGTAAGGAGCCATTTGTTTTAGGATCGGGAATCTTTCCTTCAATACACCATAAGCACGGTCAATAACATTTCTAAGGCAAGCATGAGCATGGTTGAATCTTTCTTCCTTAGTTAATGGCCTTTGTCATCAAAAATCGGCTAACCAATACCTAGTACGGTATGGAGTCATAAATCCACGAGTGTTGGTATATGCAGCGTCGCAAAGGTAATATTTATCTGTGAATGCAAGTGTGACATCTATTATATAAAGAATACAAATAATATATTTAATAATAAAAGTTATAATTATATTATAAACCTGGTGGAGGGAATCAAAATCTAGATGTCGTATTAAATGCAACTTCTCTCAAAACTCGTGAATCATGTGCTACGCCTTCCCATCCAACCCATACAAAGGTGAATATCATATCAAAATCACATATTCCTAACACATTTTGATAACATTCACCTTTTCCTCTTCTCCTAAAACAAGTTTGTTGATTAGCGGGCATAACTGCATGTACAAGTATTCCATCTAAAGCACCTATTGCTCCGGGAAATATTCCTTTTAGTCTTTGAAGTCGTTCTGAGGTATTTGTAGTTTCATCTGAAGATGTTGGGACTATAATTTCTTTAGCAAAAGACATCATTGCAGCCAGAACCTCGTGAAAACATTTATGAACCGTTTGATGGAGTGTTGAAATTGCCGTTTAATCACTCGAAAACGTTCATTATACCCTATAATATGTAAGAACATAGCCAGCTTCTCTTCAATGCTTATCGTCCTACTAGGTCGCAACCAATTTCGTTGTGTAAAATGATTGAATAATAGTACAAATGCCTCGCGTGAAAGTCTCATCATTTCTTGACATTGTGTAGAAGATCCATGTAGTAATTCATGTGTATATGCATGCCCAGTTAAAGCAGAATCATTATCTCTTATTCTTTCAATACTACTCTCTCGTTTCCTTTTTCGGGCTAACTTCAACCAATACCATGAAAGGATAAAAAAAAGATAAAATTTCACCATCCGTATACATATTTGACCTATTAGAAGTCATTCATATCATTACGAAGGTCATACATAAGTCATTCAAAAATCATACAAAAGTCACACACAAGTCATACAATAGTTATACAATAGTCTTACATAAGTCATTCAAAATTCATACAAAAGTCATACAAAGGTCATACGCAAAACAACCTAATCAACTGAATAATCCAAACTTTCTCCCAGCATTTCTCACCCATGACTCGCAACTCATCGGTTTAAGACGTAACCAAACTTTTCTAATATTAGCACTTTCACCAAATAGCAAAAGAGCTGTGTTGTATCTCGGATTCTTCCCCCCATTCCATTTTTTCCAGCATTTCCATGCATGCGTCCATTTCATTATCAATATTATTTTTTTCCACCAACATCTTTGCAACATTTATAATTTCATTCCCAACTTCTCTTAAGTCATCATCTATTGTTTTTCTATGAACTTCTTTGCTAGTCTTAGTACTTGCCTTGCATTTTGACCGGCCAGAGGATTCATCACTTACAGGTGGGGGCTCTGTTTCCATCTGAGTGCACTGAACATCATCCAAATCATGCTCAGAGAATCCTTCAGTTGGATGAGGAATTGTAGAAGATGGCCCCCAACTGTGAGCGCCGCTCTAGGTCACCCCCTCAAACAGTTTGGTACAAAGATCAGGGTAAGGAAGGGGCGCATTTCTTAACTTTTCCACAAACTTGTTTAACTGTTTGAAAATTTTTATAGATATGATCAAGCTACAATAGAAAATAATCTTATTCAAAAGGTTTTCATATTAAAAAAATACCTTTGTCTCCGCTTCCCATTCTTCATCACTCATATTAAAAGTGTTGGTTATAGGATCATAAATATTCCCCGTTTTGTTTTTCAGTTTCACCCAAGCCCCGTACTTTGATTTCAGGTAGTCATATTGATTTTTCATTTGTTTATGGTCAACAATGAAATTATGATCATTTTTTAGTTTTTCCGCAACAACTTTCCATGAGCATCCTTTTAAGCTACTACCCTCCCGACCGTTGTTTGTTATTTCATGTATACATGCTTCAAGAAATGTTTTGTCGACACACTCCAACTTCCAATTAACTCTAGCTTTTTTTTCTGTCATGCCTATAAATCAAGATCTAATATCAAAACATATATCAAAACTTATTTTAAGAACTCATATAAAGCAATACTAATATCAAATGCATCATACATCCAAGTGCCTATTGCTTCAAACACTCCATAAGAAAACAAACATTTCCTAACTTCCTATCCCAAATCATTTGAAATCATTCGAATTCTAGCTTAAGGATCGGCAATTTTTATAGATTTGTGTGAATTGTGGACATGTGAACGGTGTTCGGTAGATTTGAACAGAAGCCTTTGCTACATAGCCTACACTAGACATAAAGCCTGTTTTTCACTTAAGATTTGAACAGAAAACATATATTATATTTTGTAGGAAACAACATGAAAATGAGATATAGCACCACAAATTCACAGAAACACACACTCATACGTCATATACACGCACAGAGCTGAAATTTCACCAACATAAAGCCCTAAAATCGTGATAATCCCAGATAACAAAGATAACAGATCAGAAATTGAAGATTAATAGATCAGAAAAATTGTGATAATCCCACTCAAGCACACACTCATACGTCGAAAGGTTATTAGATTGAATTCATAAATCAACAGGGGTTGCCCTAATTTTGAAGAAGGGAAGTGGGTAACCCAGTGGGTACCCGAAGCATAGAAAGCAATCAAATCACTTACCGGTGAGGAAATGGGAGTCGCGAGGTGCAGCAGCGGAGGAAGGGAGGGCGGGAGTCGCGAGGTGCAGCAGTAACTGACATCGATGGGAGTGGCGAGGGCAATGAAGAGGACCGGGAGAGCGATGAAGAAGATGAAGAAGATGAAGAGGACCGAGAGGTGCAGCAGAAGAAGTTGAAGAAGATGAAGAAGATGAAGCGGAGGGCGATGAAAGGCACCGGTGGGAGATGAAAGGCAGGGGAGGGGCGGAGGCCGATGAAGAAAAAGAAGAGGGCTATTCGACCGGGCCAGTGATTAGTAAGAAGAGGACTGGGTCAGTTAAGGGAGATCGGGTCAGTGGCATTTGGAATGCAAAATAAACGGGCTAAATGGGCTGACCGAGTCAGCCGGTCAGGGTCATCCCCAGTCAGAAGTAATCAAACACAGCCTTAGACATATTAATGTCTGAGAAACTGACTTTGGCAGCTCAGGTTGAGCAACTCTCTATCTCATTAACTGAGTCAAAATCACTACAAGCTGAAACTGAAGTGAAGCTTCCGAAGTTTCAGGTGAGCAATAAGAAGTTCGAAACGGACTTTTAAGGACCCATCAGGACTTGGATATCATAAGGTGAATCCACCTTATAATGATAACTATATTCCTATTCCTGATTCAATGACCAACAAACAAGGTGAATCTCTTGATCCTCATGAAAATACTGAGGACTCCAAACAATCATCATCATCATCATCAAAATCACCTTTGATAAAGTTTGTTAAAAGTTCAACACTTCAACCAATCAAATCAACTGACTTTTATTAAGGGGAAAACATTGAATTTGATGAACAAACAACAGATGATGATGAGGATGATTTATTAGATGATGAGCCTGATCCGCCAATTACTGAAACTCAAAAGGTTTCAAGTGTGGTTGATACATCAAACAAACAAATGAAACAGAGTCAAGGATTTGATATCTATTCCGGTGGAAGGAAGGCTGTATCTTCCACTGCCTCTCCCAAACAGGCAAACAAAGGGAAAGGCAAAGCAACCTTTCAGCCAAAACAACAGTCAGTAACTTTTGAAATCCCATCAAAATCAAATTTGAAAACTAAAGTTATCAATAAACAATCAAAATCAGAGTTGCCATACTGTGAGTGGTGTGATCAATTCACACACACCACTGAAAAATGTAGATATGGTAAGTATGGCAAGTACTGTAAGATGAATAATTACAGTACAAAATCATGTCATTTTCACAATTACTGCTCAATTTGTGAAAGAAATAACCATTGTACTGCAAAATGTTTTTTCAATAAGAAGAACAAGAAACAAAACAAACAAGCTCATGTTGAGAAAATAACTGAGAAACAACAAATTGTTCAGAATAAGAGCAAAATGGGAGTTCCTAAACAAACTCCGCATCAGAAAATTGTTTTAGATAATGATAAAACTTTTTATGACAATTTTCAACACACATCAAGGAGACATAAGTCTCAGAACAGACAAAACACTGACATTAGCTCACAAAAGAGAAAAGGACAAAGCACTTCTCCCAATAGAGCTAAAACAAATCAAAGGAAATCTAGTGTTTCTAGAGTTCCAAAACCAGCAGACACTGCCGCTTTGGAAGAAATTTGCGTTGTCGGAAAAGACAAAAAACCCAAGACCATCTTGGCTTGGGTTGCTTCAACTAACTGATTTCTTCTATTTTATAGGGACATCAAAGAAGGCCTGACAACATATGGTATGTTGACAGTGGATGCTCCGACATATGACCGGCAACTGTTCCCTCTTTCGGGATTTTAAGAACAAACATGGAGGCAATGTAGCCTTTGGAGGAGATAAAACAGGTGGGAAGATAACTGGTGAAAAAACAGTAACAAATGGGTTGATTAGTTTTGAGAATGTCAACTACTGCTCCAATCTTCAGTTCAATCTTCTGAGCATATCCCAAATCTATGACAAGGGATATGCCACCTTATTCGACTCCAACAACTAGTACATCCTTAAGACGGGTTTTCAGATTCTAGAAGAACATATCCTTTTGAAAACTCCCCGTCTAAACAAGACATACATTATTGATATGAACAATGTTTCAGCATCAACCCCTGAAACTTGTTTATTATCAAAAGCATCAGAAGATGTTTCCCAATTATGGCATAGACGATTGGGTCATTCTAATTTTAACAGAATGCTCAAACTTGTTAAAGGTGATCTAGTCATAGGTCTAACACAAAAAAAATTCTTCTGTACAGACCACTGCACAGCATGTCTGAAAGGCAAACAAAACAGAGTGTCCCATAAGTCTAAATTGGTAAACTATAATCAAACATCACTCAAATTGCTTCATATGGACCTTTTTGGCCCAACAAACATCCTAAGTATAGGAAAGAAGCAATACTGCCTTGTCATAGTAGATGATTATTCTAGATTCACATGGGTTTTCTTTCTGCTACACAAGAGAGAAATATCACAAATCATTACATCCTTTATCACAAAGATTGAAAATCAACTTGACCTTAAAGTTAAATCTTTAAGAAGTGATAACAACACTGAATTTAAAAATGACTACATTTCTTCTTTTTGTGCTGAAAAAGGAATAAGTCATCAATTCAGCGTAGCAAGAACTCCGCAGCAGAATGGAGTAGCTGAACCGAGAAACAGAACATTAATAGAAGCAGCTAGAACCATGCTAGTTGACTCTCTATTGCCCATATCCTTTTGGGCTGAAGCCATAAACACAACTTGCTATATACAAAACAGAACATTAATCATTAAAGAACATTCCAAAACACCTTATGAATTATTGTAAAAAAAAAACCATATATCAGATTTCTTAAGGCCTTTGAATGTTCTGTATCAATATTATACACCAGAGAACAATTATCCAAATTTTCTCTAAAAGCAGATGATGGATTCTTTGTTGGATATTCGGGAAACTCAAAAGCTTACAGAGTATACAATCCAAGACTGAATAAAGTGGAAGAAATCACAGATGTTGTTTTTAATGAACATTCTTTCACTAAGAAAGTCATTGGATCAAGCTGGTTGTTTGATATTGATGCTTTAACTAACTCATTTGACATATCTTATTTTGATGTTTTAGGTACCAAGGATAACAATGAGTATCCAATGGTTCCACCAGCACCCATTGATGTTCCGTTGATTGCTGATCCTCAAAGGAGATCTACTAACACTCCTTCAAGTACAATAGTTTCAACTCCACCCGATCAACCAAACACATCAAGAGGAACATCATCAACCTCACCAGTATCTTCATCTCCTGCACCCAACCAACCACAAGAAACCAACAAACCAAAACAACATCAACCACACACTGTTGATGAGGATGAAGATTACCATTCACTACTAGACACACGTCATGAAGATGAAATCTTAGATTTCTTTCATGATTCCCCACAAACATTCACTGAGATCCCTCAACCAGACAATCACACATTAGCCAATACTCTTGCTCAACAATCATCATATGATCAGACAATCACTAATCTTGATTCAACAATTCATGTTGATCAGATCACCAAAACAAGAGTTCACAAAGATCATCCAATAGAAAACATCATAGGTGACCTCAACACCAGATTGACTCGTAGTCAATCTGATACAGGAAACATTTGCTTGTATTCTTGTTTCTTATCCTTAACTGTACCTAAAAACATTACTGAAGCACTTAAAGATAATAGTTGGATAGAAGCCATGCAAGAGGAACTACAACAATTCAAAAAGAAAGAAGTATGGAAGCTGGTAGATCTACCTGAAGGTCAATATGCAATTGGCACAAGGTGGCTCTTTAGAAACAAAGCAGATGACAGAGGGATTGTCATAAGAAACAAAGAAAGGCTTATAGCCCAGGGTTATACTCAAGAGGAAGGCATTGACTATGATTATGTCTTTGCTCCCGTAGCAAGACTAGAAGCCATCCGCGTATTCCTTGCTTATGCCTCATCACAGAAGTTCACTGTCTACCAAATGGATGTCAAATGCGCATTCCTTTATGGTCAGATAGATGAAGAGGTATATGTTGCTCAACCACCATGGTTTGAAGACCCAGAATTTGCTCACAGAGTCTAGAAGTTAGATAAAGCTCTGTATGGTCTTCATCAAGCACCCAGGAAGTGGTAGTAAACTTTATCAAAGTTTCTACTACAGAATGGATACTCCCATGAGAAAATTGACCAAACATTGTTCTTAAAAAGAAAAGAACAAGAGTTGTTAGTAGTGCAAGTCTATGTGGATGACATAATATTTGGCTCCACAAACACACAGCTTTAGAAAGAGTCTGAAACTCTTATGCAATCCAAATTCCAAATGAGCTCAATGGGAGATTATACATTCTTTCTAGGTCTACATGTTCATCAATCAGCAGAAGAAATTTTCATCAATCAAAGCAAATATATGAATCAGATCTAGAAAAAGTATAACATGTCTGATTGGACATCAAGCAAAACACCATTCGTAACTAGATTGAAGTTTGGACCGGATCCAGAAGGAACGTCAGTTGACTAGAAACTTTACAAATCTATGATAGGTTCACTAATGTACCTTACAGCAAGCAGACTAGATATCATGTATGCAGTATGCATGTGTGCAAGATATCAAGCAGATCCCAAAGAATCACACATTAATGTAGTGAAGAGAATCTTTAGATACTTGAAAGGCAAACCAGCACTTGGTTTGTGGTATCCCAAAGGTGGAGATTTCTTTTTATATGCATACACAGACAGTGATTATGGGGGATGCAGCAATAACAGGAAATCCACCGGTGGAGGCTGTCAATTTCTTGGATCAAGATTGATCTCTTGGCAGTGCAAGAAAAAAACCAATGTCTCTGTGTCAATAGCCGAAGCAAAATACATAGCTGCTTCTGCATGCTATTCTCAAGTGTTATGGATTCAAAACCAAATGCTTGACTATGGCTTTAATTTTCTTAAAACACCCATACACATTGACAATTCTGCAGCTATGTTTATAACAGACAATCCTGTTTAACATTCAAAACCAAACACATAGAGATCAGATATCATTTTCTGAGAGATTGCTCAGAAAAGGGTCTGATCAAGTTGATCAAGGTCCATACAGACAATCAATTGGCTGACCTCTTTACAAAACCATTTGACTCAACAAGATTTGAATTTTTGGTTCAGTCACTTGGTATGATCAACTATGAATCAACAAATTAATGTTTTTCAAAACATTAAAATCAAACATGCTTGATTTTGTCAAAGTCTTAGATTAACACCAAACTTACCTTTTCCAAAATCAAGAAATCATGCAAATCATTCATTTTTAATATTGAATCACACATACATCTCATGAGAAATGATAGTAAACTAGCTTAATTATTTACTTGAGTCTTTTTCTACTAATAAAGACTGATACTACTTTGTTTGATATGTGTATAGGCTCAGCATGGGACACCTAACATCACATACAACAGTGAAGAACTAAATTCTCATGATTGTGTGGTCAACAACACATCTTGGCTTATGGTGAGTATTAATCTATCCAATATAGGTTGCTTTTAAAGTAACTACAATACACCAAGTGAAACAGTTTATAACTTGCTCAATCATACAAGTGTCTCATCTGTTAAGATAATCATAGACCTGGGGTACACCTAGGCATTCTTTGTTGTGCTAAGCACAGACCTGAATGACCTACATCATGATCCAAAAAGATTCCCAAAGAGGAACACATCCAGTTTGGATGAAAAATTAATAAAGTCTTTAGACTACATTCCTTGTGAATGAATCAAAAGAATCCCAAAGAGGATCACCTTCCAAAATGAAGTGAAAAAGAATTCCAATGAGGATCAAACATCCTGGATTAAATTGAGCATTTATACTCCTAAGTAGCTAGGTTTTAAGTATTGAAAGTGTTTTCTAGCATATCTTGAGGAGGGTTGTACCAATCATACAATCAGATGTGGGGTACATACAACTCATGTCAATCAACTCAAAACATGATAATCACTATCTGTTTAAATCAACCATTAATACCATGCTTGAGTTTAAGTGGATAAATATATCTGCAATCAACATTGTACTTGTCTATGTCTATTCTCAAAACCATACAAACAACTCGGTGAGAAATGTAAACTAGTATGATCTCATGGTATGTGCAAAAGATTCATGTGTAAAACATGATAAACATTCATTTTTAGTAAGATAATATCTTCTCTTGCTAAATGATTAACAAACAAGCAAATTGGACTTTGATAATTTCCATATTAAAACATATAATTTTTTGTCATTTTATAAAAGGTTTTTATAATATGAAAATAGGGGGAGAATTTGAACATGGAATTATCAAAGGCAGCAGAATTATGCATTGTCACACATTTCAAAACTTAAAATTTTCAAATTTTGAGTAATAAACAAAGCCAAAGTCAAGCCAACACTAACAAACAGTAGGTTGACACACATACATTTGTTTATTTTATTGCACAATATTGCTTGTGAGTGATATGTTCATTCATATATTGATCATGTTAAAATTTTAGCATATTAACATACATTTTAAATCAAAGATTTAAACAAACATTTTGATTTAAACAAGTTTCATCAAACAAATGTTCTTTCGAAAGAAATTTTATCAAACATATGCTTCGGAAGACATTAGTTCAAAACAAACAAAAATCTAAAATTTTTGAAAAACAAACATACATCCGCTGTAGCTACAGTAACCATCATAACATGCAAAATACACCAAGTGTATATCGCGGACAAAACAAACAAACATCCGCTATGCACTTGTGAACATACAAGTGTTCACAGCACATGATATTGGTAAGGCATCCGCTGTGAATACAGTGCCATTCCACAGCGCATGACTAACATAAGTCATCCGTTGTAGAAACAGTGCAAGTCTATACAGCGTATGCACACAGGTAATCATACGCTGTAAACATTCACACATCACATCCAAGTGTCCACAGCGCATGAACAAATGTCCATCCGCTGTGAACAATCATCAAATCATTTCATGTGTCCACAACGCATGAACAAATGTTCATCC
This sequence comes from Flaveria sonorensis, assembly GCA_025506505.1. Classification (NCBI taxonomy): domain Eukaryota; kingdom Viridiplantae; phylum Streptophyta; class Magnoliopsida; order Asterales; family Asteraceae; genus Flaveria; species Flaveria sonorensis. The sequence continues at coordinate 18,170,626 of CM046427.1, read as the reverse complement.
ACTGTGAACAAACAATCAAATGTTTCAAGGATCCACAGTGCATGAACAAATGTTCATCCGCTGTGAACAAACAAACCATTTCAATAACATACAATCATGCAATCAAATAGTTTAAGAGATAACACACAATCAGTACAATCAACCATTGATAACAAAACTCACACACACATTACTAACAAACAAAATAGTAACAAGCAAACATAAAGAGTTGGCAACATCATACTTAGGGGGAGTATTGTTGGACTCAACAAGTGCATTAAGAATTAAGGCATAAAAGTATGATGCTTGCCATATCAGACATATAACAAACATAATATGTTCTAACATCCAAAACAATCATTTACTAAAACATTAGCATCATTAACATTCATTACAAACACTAATATCTTTTAAAAATTTCTTTTGTAGATTTAAGATAAAGGAATTTTTTGCTAAGTGTTGGCAGCGGATGAAGAGTTTTCCACAGCGATGACTAAGAAGATGTAGCAGATGAAGATCAAGTCCAAGTGCCCACACAGCGGATGCCTAAGTCCACAGCTGATGAACTGTCCACAGCGGATGTTCATCCACAGCAGATGAACATTCCATAGCGGACAACATACAAGCAAACAAACACAAGTGTTCACAGCGGATGTTCATCCACAACGGACAACATACAAGCAAACACACAAGTGATCACAGCGGATGAACATTCCACAGCGGACAACATACAAGCAAACACACAAGTGTTCACAGCGGACAACATCCACGGCACAACGGACATACTATCTGACTTCCTTAGCGGACAGCTTAACATCCACAACGGATAGATAATCATCCACAGCGGACAGCATATAGACTTAGGATTATTTTATGTATTTTTCATTTACATAAAGGTAGTTTAGTAATTGTATATAGCTATGTGTATAGGCTATAAATAGCATGCTACCCTAATCCTTTGTAAGCTTTTGAACGAATTCAATACAAACAAGCAGTTTATTTGATTGTGCTTTTGCACACAGACCACACACACACAAACATACACACACACACCCACACTGATTTCATACTCTATTACTGTGGGTTTCCGCTCCAATTCTAGTGTGTTGAAGTTTGAGAGATATTGAAAAGATCCTTGGGGGAATAAACCTTTTATTCATGTTGTATATGTTCATGTTCATCATGAGTTTAAGTTGATTTCATCAACTCTAATATGCTCATCCATAGTGGATAGAGCCATTGGACCAAGCCCCTTCCGGAGAATCCGTACAGCTTCAAGAAGCTCATCATCCTTTGCCTATCAGCAGACTTCTTTTGACTCTTTTGGATGATGGCTCTTGACTTTATAGCTTCTTCCTTTATTTTTCTCTTAGCAGCCTTTCGTTCGTTGGTAACTTGTTGCTCCAACTGCTTAAGATACTCGAACTCAACATATTTAGATGATAAAGGAAGAAGTGCAGATGCATGATAGAGACCTGTGGCACTCAGGTAGCTAATCATGTTTTGTCTATCAGCTTCCTTGTCTACCTGAGGTTGTTTAGTTGCCATAGCCTCTTTCATAGGACTTTCCTGAACAAGGGAGAGGATAGGAGCATGCTTGTAGAGACTTTTCTGTCTCCTTTCTTCCTTGATTTTTAGGAGCAATTCTGCATCCTTTGCGTCCTTTCTCTCCTTTAATAGCTTTGTGTATGCCAGTTCATTTAGTTTCTCTAATGGAAGAGAGATGATTTCATCTATGTTGTAGTTCCTGGTCCCAAGGTAGTTTAATCTGGCTACCCTCAACTTATCATCCTAAGTGTTTGACCTGGGGGCAGCCCTGATAGTAGCTTCCATGAACCCTAGAGACCTTTTTGAACTCTCTCCCCTTAGCTTCCTCTTCCTATCTCTCTCCTCCTTGATCTCCTCAGAGGTCATCTTCCTCTTCCCTTTGTCATGCATAGGCATTGATGACTCAGGGTGGAGAGAGCTTTGGCCTCTATTGCTTGGTTCAGTAGTTAAGCTCTAGCCAGAGAGAGGTTGTGAAGCACCTTCACCAGCTGGTGCCTCACTGAGGGTTGATGATGTTGAAGTAGTTCTTGTAACAAGGTTCATAGGGTCTATCACCAGGCCTTCAGTCAAGGTTTCCCCTTCGAAGCTAATCTTAGGTTCCACCTCAACATCCAGTTGATCAATGACAATGCCTGTTAGCCTTTGTCTTCCGCTTTGTCTGAACTCTTCAACAATCCTATCTTGAATCCTCTCAGCCAGTCTGCCAGCTTACCTGTTTTGACTAGGATTGGCAAGTGGCATGTGGACTTGAGGAAGACTGTCATAGAACTTCTGGTCTAAAAATTGAAAACCTCTTGCTGCCCCTGAAGACTATGCAAAATTAGATCTCTCCTATCAGCAACATACCTCCACCCAAGTATTTCATTCTCAACATCATGGGGTGGGGTAGACATAGCTCTTGGAATACCCTCCTCAGACAGACTTTGAAAGAGTGAGTCCATATCAATATGTACTTGAGGAGGTTGCTGAGTATGGATAATTACAAGTGAGGTTGGTGAATCCTCAATGTCCATACTTTGTGAAGAACTCCCAGGTTCTATGATTGCTTGGACTTTCTCCCCCTTTTTGGTAGCATCACCTACTTGCATAGGTGAGCTAGGGGTTAGGTTTGTCATATCCATAGGTTCATATGTTCCTTGTTGAGTCCTCCTTAAAGGTCTCCCAGCTAGTTGTTCCTTGTGATTAGAAATCTCAAGTTGCTGATCAATGACCTATTTTAGCAAGGTAGTCACCTGAGATTCCAAGTGACTTATCTTGGAGACTAAATAGGTGCATGTTTAAGTCAGCTTTTGCACTTTTAGTCTCATATTCCCCTCATCTTCATTAGAAGAATCACGGGGAGATGAGAGAATAGGACCTAAGTCTTCTTCTTTATCACCAGCATTTTGTTCTTGGTTGCTGGATTTCCCCTGCACCATGACAGCTTCAAGTGAAATGTCAATGGGTTGGGTTGCCATGGTCGAGGTCTTAATGATGTAATCACTTGCTGAAGTGAAAGCCTCTTCCATATGGACCTCTCGAACAAGTTCAGGAAGATCCACCTTAGTAGTAGGTGGATGATGTAGGCTAGACATAGGAGAACTAGGAGTACTCATCTCTCCTTTAGCAGGGGAGGAGAAAAGAGACTCATGATACTCACTGAATCCCATGTCTTCATCATCATAAAATTCTAGGTTTGGAATGGGTTGGTTTAGATCAAGAGGCTGGAGATGGTAACTATCCCCTGAAGGTTGTTCACTAGAGTGTTGAGACTCTGAGTTAAGGCTTAAGGCTTGGGGGTTATGAGATCATCAGGCTAAGCATGAGGAACCTCATCACTAATCATTGGTGAGATGGGAGTGGTTTGCTCCTCAGAAGAAGTGGGAGCTCTAGTGTCTACTTCCTCCTGTGTGGGTAGTAATATAGGGGCCTACACAAACTGAGTAGCATGTGCAGAGGTTTGTTTGGATTTTCTTTGGTAGTTGATGGTTGTTTGTGGGTGTATAGGGGGTTGAGAAGTAGAAGGTGTGGGTTCAACACTAGCTGGTGCTGCTAGGGTGTCACCTTGAGCAATGAGCTCTAACATTTTTGGGACAAGGGCTATTTCTACCCCTAAGAAGCCAACAGTTGGATTTCTTATAGTCTTGAAGATGTTGGGCTTCATCTGTCTCAATTTTAGAACATTACCTGTTCCCATCAACTGTGAGCCCAGTTTATAGATGAGAATGTGCTGGACATGTCTATGGAACATGTAATATTCTAAGGAGTCCAAGTTTGCAAGTAAATTAATGTACACAAAATGTGAATACCTGAACTTGACTCCCTGAACCATCCCATGGACTATGTAGGAAAGGTCCTCTGGAACTTGGTCCCATCTGCCATGCTTGTTTATTAGACTGTGAATGACGACATGGAGGAGGTATTTCCATTAAGAGGAAACCTTCCCTTTCCTGAAGGTTTTGAAGGAGAAATCCCCTTCATAGCCTATTTGACCAAAGGTATGGTTAACAGCAGACTTGGGGAAGGACAAATCACCTTTAACATCATCCAGCCTTAGATGTGAGTTTATTGATGTTGGAGTGATGAAGATTATCCTCCCCTGCACTATGGCAGACAATACCTTCTCCCCATCCATGGTGACCTCTTGACAGGTCATCCAAAATTCCAACAGCTAATCTTCATAGAGTGGAGGATCGATGGTGAGGGAGGTGAAGTAGTTTGATAGGGTAAGAAAGTGACAAACCTCTGAGAAACTAGGATCTTTCTCAGAGTTCAACAGAGTAACTTGATTATGTTGCCTGTGAAGTTGCATGGAGAAATCGGGTTGGTTTCTACAATGAAGGTTGGCCATTTTGAGGTAGCTTTGTTGTGAAGGAAGATAAGAACAAAGGCGGTTTGTGGGTGAATTTAGGTTAGAAGATTTTCAGATGAAGAAGATAGTGAAAGAGGGAAACCGTTGAGAGAGAATATATATGAAATGGATTTGAGATAAAGTTAATACAAAAGGATAAACTTTGAAATCAGAATGTCAGTCCCACCTTTAAAAAGTGCCCAAAAATGTAGTTTTCTTGGAAGTCAAAAATTTTCCGAAGGTATTTTTGTCTTCGGAAGTTTTAAGAAAAGCTTCCAAAGCCAAATTGGCTTCGAAAGATATTCGTAAGATTTGTGAAAATTTAGCTTTGGAAGGAAAATACTTAGAGAATTTTGCTTCCGAGACATGTTTGGTTTTGAAGAAATCAGAACTTGGAAGTTTTATTCATAAGAGAATAAATCTTCTGAGACTTAATTGTTTTCAAAAGAAAATTGTCTTTCAAATACATGTAAGTACTTAGAAGCATATTTATGCTTCGGAAGATATATCAGAATTTCTTTCGAAGGTAAATGTCTTATAAGTAGTTATTTGTTTTGAAGATATAATGTTCTTCTGAAGACAACTTGATATCTTCCAAAAGAAAATATGGTTAAAACTTTAAAAAATATAAGGAATAGGAAAAATTTTCTTCCAAAGGAAATTGGGCTTATGAAGATGATAAAATAGACAACTTAGGACACACAAGTTTTAGAAATAGAATTGATTTAAGTTTAACAAAAATCTATTCAAAGTTAATCATCCCAATAGCTGATACAAGATATTTAAATCTTTGTTCCTCAAAAGCTTTAGTGAATAGATCAACATATTGTTCATTTGTGTTAACTTTAACTAGTTTGATTAATCCTTTTTCAAAATTATCTCTAATCAAATGATACCTGATGTTGATGTGTTTTGTCCTTGAGTGTTGTATAGAATTCTCTGTAATACAGATAGCATTGTTATCATGTATGTGGATGAGAGTCTCTTTAAAGTTGAATCCATAGTCCAGCATTTGATTCTGAATCCAAAGCACTTGAGCACAGCAGCTTGCAGCAGCAATGTATTCAGGTTCAGCAGTTGATGCAGACACACATGATTGTTTCTTGCATTGCCATAAGACAATCCTTCCACCAAGGAATTGACACCCTCTAGATGTAGACTTTGCAGTCATGCTGCAGCCACCATAGTCACTGTCTGTATAGGATTTTTATTTGATTCCTGTCGTTGGTATGTTCATGCTTAAGAGTTGAAATTGTTTTCTCTAGATCTTCTATTTTAAGTTTGTAATTATTTTCAGCTCTTTTGAAATCATCTTTTAAAATGTTTAAGGACTCAAGATCAGACCTCATCTCTAAGTTATAGGACCTATATCTATTAACTTTAGCAATACACTCAGGTGTACAAAGATCTTCCAATACCTTGACTTCTTCATGATCTGCCATTAGTGCATGGTTTGGAGATGCATCCTCAACCTGAAAGCTCTAGTCAAAGCCTCCTTCTTCAACAACAACTGCAGCTTGCTGCTTGGGCTTCTCATTCTGGGGAGCTCTATCAGTGTAGTTCGGTCTGGTTTGTGCTTGGCCACCATTTATCTTTGGTGTCTTGCACTCTCTAGCAAAGTGTCCCATTTGGTTACAGTTGTAACACTTCACTTTGCTTTTGTCCAGCCCAAACTTTCCACTTGTTGCATTGCCAGAAAACTTCCTCCCTGTCCTCTTGTAGAACTTCTTGGCTCTGTGAGTGAGAAGAGCCATTTGCTGGACTATTTCCATGTACTCCAGATCATCTGGATGGATACAATCCAGGTCTTCAAGGGCAAAGAGAAGGTTGCTTATGCTTTCATCAGTAGACATAAAGGCTCATGAAGAGCTTGTCTCTTGGAATAGGTTTCCTTGGATATAGCTCTGTCTTGATGTCTCCGAGATGGTGATGAAAGGACCCTTTTGTGAGTTGTCAGGGGTAGCAGATGAAATGATGCTATAGTTCTTTGCAATCCCTTTCAACCACATGCAAGGCTAAACACTCCTGATTGTTCAAGTTACCAGATGGATTTTGCATGTTCATCTCCATTTGGTAGCTACTAAGGATACCATATAACTCAGTGAGGGTAAGGTTCTTGAGGTTCTCAGTCCTCTTGATGACCACACAATAGTGTGTCCATTGTCTGGGAAGAGAGGACATGAACTTCCTCATAATGTCCCTGTTCTCAAGAGTTACTCCAACATCCATTGGAGTGTCCACAATCTCAACATACCTGAAGTATTCTTGAGTCATGGTTTCACTTGTTTTGAAGGTGAAGTTCTCAAACTACTGCTTCAAGAGGTCCTTCTTGTTTTCTTTTGCCTTAGTGGACCCCTCATACATAAGCTTCAGTGCATCCCATAGTTGCTTAGCAGTCTTCCACTTCTTGAAGCCTTTGTAGATGGAGTTTGGAAGAGCAATCATGGCCTTCTGATCTATATCTATCTTTTCCCAGTCTTCTTCAGAATAGTCAACCACTTTCTTTGGTATCATACCACCACCACCAGCAGTTGAAGAGGTGGATGGTATATAAGGTCCAGAGACAACAGATCCCTGAATCCTGGAGTCTTAAGACTTAATGAAGCCTTCCATTCTTCGGCACCAAGTGTCAAAATCATCAAGAGTGATCAGTGGAGATTTTGTCATGGTACCAGTTTCCATATCAGCCTTTGTGATAGTTGCCATTTGAGTTGTTAAGTGTTTTGTGAAACTGAAGGGATTTCAGATGGTGAGATCTTACAATCAAGAACCTAAAATTCTCTGATACCAATTGCAGGACCAGTTAAGGGATGGTCAATACAATCAGTCTCATAATGAGGAGAGTGTTAGAACACTTAATAGATCAAATAGGGAACTAGATTTATATAAAAGATACTAAGAACACAAGTAAACAATGAAACAGAACTAAGAACAAGAACTAGATAAGTATGGTTTTCAAGGATGCTGTATATTGCTCTCAAGTTCTTTTACAAGTGTTACAAAGCAAGAAAAGAAATACAATGACCTGAGATACTTTATACTACATCCATAGCTCATATCTCAAGTTCTTTTGAAGACCAGCTGGAAACACTAATCTAAACAACAAGATCAATGTAAAGTCAAAAGGCAAATTGTCTTTTGACTAGTGACTATGACATGCCATAGCTCACATCCTAATATATTAGAAAAAGGATAAAAAGTACAAAATAGAAGTTACAGACTCAAAACCATAGTCTACAGTTTACTAAAGTATGGACCTTTTCACCAACTTGTATAAGTTGATGAGTCTTCAGAGTTGTAGCGGAATGTAAGTCAGCTTTATGTAAAAGTACATCAGAGAAAGCATGTCTTCTCTGTCTTCGTAAGAAATCATCTTCACTTCATTGGCTTCGAAAGACTTTGTCTTTGAAGCTTTGGAAGACTTCATCTTTGGCTTCAAAAGATTTGGTCTTTGGCTTCGGAAGATTTTACACTTAGAATAATTTCTATGATGAGTGCAAACTTTCGAAGTAACTTCTCCCTTGTACATCAGTGCATGCATGCAGGAAGCTCCTTGGTGGTTTTGGCTTCTTTGGTTGCATCAGCCTTCTAATATAACCTTACAAAGTTGCATTTATATAACTATTCTATAATAAAGGTTGCATTTAAACATAGAGAAAGTTACATTTGAATGTAAAAAGGTTGCATGTTGGTAATTAAAATATAACAAAAGTTTCATTTGAGAACTAAAAAAGCTGCATTAGGTTATAAAAAAGGTTGCATACATAAAGGTTGCATTTGAATAATAAATGCAACACTTTCTAAAAAGGTTGTATTAAGCCTTAAAGAAGTTGTGTTAAGTCTAATGCAACTGCATCTAATGCAGCTCCTGATAAAAGATTGCATTAAGCCTAATGCAACATTTTTAAAGTCTAGTGCAACATTTTACCAAGGTTGCATTAGCTTCATTTTCTTATAGTGAGCGGAAAATTTTTAAGGTCGTTTGACTAATGTAGTAATAATAAATTTTTTCAGTCCATATCAAGTTGGGTCATTACAAAAGCATAATAAAACCACAATAATTAAGATTGTTCTTTACGATGTTTCATTTCTTAAAATATTTACACCACACCGCACCGCACCGCACCGATTTGGTGGGGGCACTCACACTACACCATATCACACCATAATTTTTTTAAATTATTTCATTAAAATTAAAAACTACATTAAAATTAAAATAATGCAGGAAAGATAACAACAATAAAATTCCGCATCCGAAACCATGATATCCACATTCTCCGCAACGTGAAACAAGAGATCAAATCCAAGTCTAAAATGTGTGTTCTCATCGTGTAACTCCAAAATTGTATTTTTATTCTCAACTAGATATGTCGGTGGATCTCGAATATGCACGGGAGATATAGCGTTGCCGTAATTTTTTATAATCATATTATGGAGTATAATACACCCGTACATTTGACTTCTCATTCTCTTGATCTTCATTGCTCTAACCTGTTATGCAATTATTTGCCATCTTGCTTTTAAAACACTGAAAGCTCGTTCAACGTCCTTTCTTGCCGACTCTTGCACCTTTTTAATCTTTTTTCTTAGTATTCAACTCGATAAGAATATGACTTCACAAAAGTTGACCAGGAAGGATATACACCGTCGGCTAGATAGTAACCACATTTATATCAATGTTGATTAACATCAAATGGACATATCGGGGCGGTTCCATTCAATTCTCGCATGAAGATTGGAGATTGATTGAGAATATTAATGTCGTTATTAGAACCGGCTACACCAAAATAAGGCTATCAAATCCGCAAATCTTGTGACACCACGGCTGCAAGAATCATCGTTGGACCATCATGATCACCTCAAATATATTGTCCTCACAAACACACTGGACAATTTCTCCTTTCCCAGTTAGTGTAATCAATGCCACCAAGCATGACCGGAAGGCCATGTCTATATTGATGTGTAGCGTACAATAATACAATGTCATGACTAGTGGGCCTTCGTAAATGTTCATCAGCCTATAAATCAATAAAAGCATTGTAAAACTATTCAAGACATTCACGAGAAGTCCTAGCTAACATAGCTAAGTATTTGTTGTATGTGTCGGGTGAATTACCTGTTATGAGTTAACCTATTGTCGTAGTGCACTTTTGTATCACCGTGAAACTTTCGTTCCACCTCCCATCGATCCTTTCTTTAAATCATGGAAAGTTGTTGTGTATATCTTCAACAATACGTATAAATAAATCTTAAGGTACCCAAAAACTATATCTAAACATCTCGTCAGTGTATTTTGGGTTCTCCATAAAATAATCATTCATAAAAATGTTATTAGCCCTAACACAATCAGATTTCAAGATCTTTTTTCTCAAACATTCAGCTTCGTTGACGTGTTCGGCAAGAAGACTAAAAAATTCCAACCCGTCAGCCTAGGAACCATCCAAAGAGGATGAGGAGCAAACAAAAATTAAAATATCACGTAACTTTGTAAGAGTAACCTTAGAGGCTGATGCAAACCAAAGTTCTCTCAGCAAGCATTTTGAAATACGAAAAAGTTACTTCGGAAGATTTGACAATTACACAACGAAATTCACTAAGTGTCAAATCTTCGAAGCTAAAGACCAATTCTTCAGAAGCCAAAGATGAAGTCTTCCGAAGCTTCAAGACAAAATCTTCCGAAGACAAGAGACTGATTTCTTTCGAAGACAGAGAAGACATGCTTTCTCTGACTTGCTTTTGACAAAAGCTGGACCACTTCTCGCTGCCAACTCGATAGACTCACCAACTTATACAAGTTGATGATATGTCCATACTTTTGTCAACTGTAGATTAAGGTCTTAGAGTCTGTAATTTTCTACTCTTGTACTTTTATCCTTTTTTTAATAGATTAAGATGTGAGCTATGGCATGTCATAGTCATTAGTCAAAAAACAATCTACCTTTTGACTTTACATTGATCTTGTTGTCTAGATTAGTGTTCTAGCTGGCCTTTAAAGTATGGCCGGCTGTAAGATGTGATATAAAGTGTCTAATGTACCAGTCCTTAGGACTAAACTTTGTAACAATTGTAAAACGCTTGAGAGCAATATACAATATTCTTGAAAACCATTACTTGTCTTCTGCTTGTGTTCTTTACTCTTGTTCTTTGTTTTATTTGCTGGTTTCCTATTTGATCTGTTAGATGTTTGATCTCTCTAACCTTGTGAAACTGTTGCATCACCCTTAACCTGTCCTGCAAACTTTTTTAAAAATTGTTAGTGAGTAGAGTGAGGAGATGAAATTTTTTTGAATTGGTGTGTAGAAATTTTGAGTTTTAGGTTAGTATTTATAGTGTAATTATTTTTTTATATTTTTATTTTTTGTATATAGCCGTTGAGGGGAGGGGTGGGGTGGGGAGGGGTGCGGTGGGGGTGTAATGGTAAAAAAAAAGACCATTTGGAAACGGTCAAAAGTGGCAAAGGGCGTGGTGGGCATAGCATGTAGTCGCGGTGTGATGTGCATTTTATGCGGAGTAGGGGACCAACAACAGTATTGTCACGCGGTGCCGCCGCCCATGCGTGCTTCCAATGTTTACGCCCCCACCACCCCTAAAGTTTTCATCAACCATTAAAGCCATCAAAGACAAACACGTCTTTTGATCTCCAAAGTACTCCTTAAACAAGTAGCAACGTAAACATTATACACGCACATTTGTTATATAATACAACCCTCTAGGATAAGCATCGTATCAACTTTCATTAAAACATCTTAACTCTTTACCAACCTTTGTTTATGGAAATACTATACCTGTAGGTTAACATGGCTCTCTAAGTAAGTATACTCTCCTAATTTTATCTCGTATATGATGAAAATGATTTCCGATCGATCAGGATATGATTTTATTTGTGTTTTTACTCTAAACTATGATTTCGTTGGTTAATCAGTTTTAGGTTTTTAACAAGGAGACACAATGTCTATCGAATTTAGTTGCTTCAATTGTTTGATTGTTAGAAGATACAAAATTTGTTTTGAAGCAAACATATATTAACTTACTAACTTAATGCCCCGTGTTAAATAAAGCATAAAATATTAAATAAAAAAGTATGATAATATGATCTACTTTACGAGTAGAATAAATAATTTAATGTTAAGGTAAAAAGATGTTCACAACTTATATGATATAACTATATATAATTTTAGTATGCAAAAGCAAATACGAAACATATATCACAAAAATCAAATTGTTGTGCCACAAGATAAATTATTATTATTAAAATAATTAAAAAATCACATATTAAATTTATTTATAAATACTTTAGTAAACGAAAATTTGACATTGCACAAAACTAGTCAAGTTATATGTTAAGAGAAAACATATAGTTAATATGACCTTCAATTGTGTGCTTTAATTTGTGGAATATCTTGTAATGTTACCTAACCGCTTGAACTTGTTTACTTTATAATCAAGCTAATTAAAAAAAATTCTAAAGTGTTCAATATAGAGGTTTTTTTATAGTAGATGGTAATAAAACAATATTCACGTTTTAATAAAAGTAGATCAGTGGAATGCAACACTATTGTTTTTCAAATCAGTGTGGATTTGAAAGCCAACATATATTCTAACTAATTTTTAAAAAATTATAAATGTTTTATTTTGAAAATAATTTATAATATAATATTAATATTATGAAAAATATGATATTACAAATTTGTTTTTTATTGTAAATAATCGCAGGGAAATTATTCATTACAATATTGACGAGTCAATAGTTTGAAGATATTTAGAAACCAAAGTTGAGACATTAAAAACTAGCATTACATCTCCGCTTTACGATAGGGCCTAAAACGAAATGTTATTGTAAATCTGGTTGTTGAAATGGGGATGGGCGCAAGATTGTGAAGAAAACTAGCATTTTATGATCTCGCTAGTTGAAAAGTGACAATGCCACTATAAGTAACATCATGTAAAAATACAAAATTGTTACATTGTTAATACAATTCAAAACTTTAGATAAAAAATAAAAATGTTACAAACTGGTGCCTTATGATGGGTATGTTGATAATAATTAAAAGTTAATATAAGAACAACTGCTAAAATTTCACGTCTAAACGTCAATAAAGTAGGCGTGTCGCAGCCACAAAGAACGTAATAGTTATACACACTGACGTTTGATATAAATAAGCACATACAATATAAGATTTTATAATAGCATGTTTTAAAAGTTTTAGAAGGCAGAGAAAACTAAATTGTATAAAAGTCGATGACTTGTATATTGAGTTTTGATCATGGCTTGTACGTTTGTACTACAATACTTGTACATCGTGATACACAAAACTATTTTAAATAAAATTTACATTTATACAAACATAAGCATGTCGTAGTGACACGTTTTAAAATTTCTAAAACATTAAAATTTTAAACTTAGAAGACGAAAACAACATAACAACCAAGAAACTGTATATGGTTAAAAAATAAATCATATGTTTAGGGTATAATATATGCTATAGATTTTTTTTTCCAATTTTAAAACGGCTAATTGGATAACTGACGAACAACTTACCCATCCGATTAACTCCATTACTCAATTACGAAACTTGAGACCACCATCAGCAACAAACTCATATTATGTGAGAAAACCGCTAGCCCACCTGGATCCCCCTTTATTTTTGTTACAATTGAAACTTGAACCCAAGACCTCCGGTACTTTTATGATAAAAGACAAAAAAACCTATGCGTTAAAAGAGAGTACCCTATATTTCAACAAAACATATTGTAAAATAACGATATGCACAGAAAAAACATGAAGCATCATGTACAATATAATTATGCATAAAGAACTTGATAATTAGAACTATGTAAATATACTTGCATTATTTATAAAAAATAGTTACAATCAATAATAATTACATTTAACTATTGAAGTTATAACATATTTAAGTAACGAATGTGTAGGTATTGCAGATCAGATAAATATCAATAAACTAACCAAAAAATTCGATATAAGTATATAATAATAACCATTTAGCAGAAAGATAAAGAAATTAAAATGCAATGTAGAAAAGTTAAAATATGATTAAATAAAAACTTAAAGGTGTGATTCATAAAAATAAAAGGTAAAATAAAGGTTAGTTTTGTTAGAAAGATCATTTTGACTAATGTTAGAAAATTAATATGTACATGAAAAAATGTTTGATCTTTTAGACATTTGGTTAATGTTAAAAAAGTGTGATAGTGAATATAATAAGTGCCATGAAAAAATTACGGTTGATCAAATTAACATCTAAATGTATGAAAGTTGATTTCACAGTATAAAATAAAAATATTATACGTACTTGTGAGGTTTAAGAACAAAAACAAATAAATACTTTAGTGTCTTGCGAGCATAAGACAAACTACAAAAATAAACCATTGATGACATATCTAATATAAGATCGATCTATGATTGTTGTAATAAACTTCAAATAAATTGCAAAACGCGTTGTTGAGAGTTGTTTGTGAAAGCATGAAGAAATATAACGCTATAAGGTATAAATGAGAGAATACGTCATTTTCATGTGTTGTGGTAGGTACTATGTTAACATGTTAGAAGTTGATGTAATTTGTCAATAATAAAAAAAAAAGATTTTACATTAAAATATACATTTAAATTTGGTAGTGAATATCAAGATAATGTCTTTCAAATTAATAATATGAGAAATATTTATAAAATTTGTTAAGTTTGAATAGGTTAGAATATGTAATCGTAAATATTGATAATTAATTATAATAAAAATCATATTTTATTAATCACATTTAAATTATGTTTGAATATGAGAATTGAAAATTTTGAATTTCAAAATAGTTGAATGATAATTGAAAGTTTAACTTAAATGAATTATTATTGTTATTTAAAATCATGTATGTCAAAATTAATTTTTAAAATTTGGAAGTTTTTACATGATTTTATACATTAAATGCAATTTATATATTGATGACTCCAAAATAATAAATATCAAAAAGAAACTTTTTTTAAGTAGATTTGGAAAAATATAAGATTCAAACACCATCATCTTAAGGTCTAAAAAATTTAATATTATTAAAAATCATTATTAAAATTTCAATTTGGAAAATTATTATTATATTTACTTATATGAAATGTAAACATTAAGAATTGAGTTGTGGTTATTAAACAACTAAATATTTTGATCATTGGGATTTATTTACACATTAAATATAATTTGTTTATATAAAAATGTTAACAACTTTGTAAATTTGACATAATTGATTTTTCATTCATATTCTTTGAAATGATAATTTCTAATTTGGAATTAAATTTTGGAAGTTTGTTATAACTGATTTGCCTTAAAATAATATATTTATTATGATTATGACACCAGACAGATCTTAAGTGTACACTCTAGGAAGAAGTCATGTAAGACCCTAGTACCTAGTTATTAATATGTATAGATAGTTGTTTAAATACAATATGGAGAGTTAGTATTAGTTGGTAGATGTTGTTGGATATATCTATGAACAAAGGACCTTTTATTATTAAACCTATCTTCATTACACTACTAGAAAACTGAGTATTATAAATCGAGGTTTATCGAAGACTGAAATTTGACAGGTTAGCGATTGATCCTGAAAAAGATTAAAACTAAAATAAAAGAGTAAAAATTATAATGTAGTCCTTAGTTAAATATCAACAAATCCACGACTTGTAGCATAACTAGAATAAAGAGACCCCCCATCGATCAGCGGATTAGCAACTACGTTATAATTTCTACTCTTTTTCAGGATCAATCGCTAAGCTGTCGAATTTCAGTCTTCGATAAACCTCAATCTATAATACTCAGTTATCTAGTAGTGTAATGAAGATAGGTTTACTAATAAAGGTCCTTTATTCAAAGATATATCTAGCAACATCTACCAACTAATACTAACACTCTATAATATATTTAAGAAACTATTTGTACATATCAATAACTAGGTACTAAGGTCTAACATGAATTCTTCCTAGAGTGTACACCTAAGATCTGTTAGGTGTCATAACCATAATAATATATTATTTTAAAACAAAATCAGTTATAACAAACTTTAGATTTCCTACTTAAATGACATTGAAAATTGTAACATCTTGAAAATGTCATGCATAAAATAATAACTTTGACAAGATTATAGTTAGAAATGAAAATTTTGAGGAATTAGGGTTTTGACCCAGGTCGCTGATCTCGACTAGGGGGACTAACGGTTTGCAATAGACTGAATTAGGGTTTCAGGGTTTCGGATAGCACAGCGGAACACTATGCTACCTTGTAACGGTCTGCCCTACGTGTTCACCAAGCAAAACCCCCGTGGATTGACACGTGACTTGCTGATAGGGTCCGAGAAGGTGACACGTGTCATCTTGGAGTGACACGTGTTATATGACAAGGCATCCGAAAGTGACACATGTTGATACATGTCAAAATCTAATTGTTTTGCAAAGATTCTTGGGCGCCTAGGTTGCATCGCAGATCTGCCTAACCAGGCTATAAAAGCCCACACTTTTCAGCCGAAAGTTATACCTTTTCAGAAGTTCCTTTACACGTGTACCGCTATAATACCCCATTTAAGCTAGTGTAATACCACGTTTAGCTCGAGGTGTATCGATGAAGGTGTTACCAAGATTCTGGGAATTTTATGCTGTAATTTTAAGCTTAACATTAAATGTGAACATGTTTTCTAAACTTCATTTGCATGCTATATCTAGGTCCACAAACGTTTAAGAAATTATTTTTAGGCATGTTTATGAAATGTTGATTTGCTAAAACCGTATGGATTGACAAAAACTAGCATATGACTATATTTAAATTTATAAAGCAATAGTTTAAGTGACAATGACACAATTTACGTATATCAATCAAGATACACGCATTGATGGGTAACTATATATTATGTTATAATGTGGTAGAATTTATTTCAACATATATAAATCAGATGAGTACAACCGGCTACCCGATATGGGCCTTGTTGACAAATGAAACAACTACAAAACAAGTTGTCTTAATAATTGTTAATATTGATCATGTTTTTATGCTATTACAAAATGTCTGGTAATATAATTCACCAACGTTAATTTTCAAACTATTTCAGGTAAATGATCGTATGTGTATGTTTTAAACAAGGTTTATGCAACAAGCAAACCTTTCATCGTAAGAACAGCCAATGAAGTATATGCAGACTAAATAATTAGACTTTGTGGCTCTAACCAATGTGTATCATTTTCAAAGTCTAGTGTTTTGAAACAATCTAAACAATTAATAATTTCTGTTAATCCTTATTTTAATATATGGGTGTTTGAATTTAACTCCTAGTGTTAAAACATCACACTTATGAGGATCTGATTGTTTGATTATTTGATTAATCAATAACATTGATCATCGAAATCTTGAGACATAAATTGTTTTGACATGTAAAAGGTGAATCAATCGACAGAGTTGATCATTGACAAAAAGTCAAAAAGCATTTTATAGACTTTCGTGGAATTTGAAACTCTGATTGATTTTTATTAAATAAAGGGACCTTTAATATGATACCAATCGATTTGACTCGCATGCCCAGGTTGTCCTGAATCTGGGGTATGACAAAAATACAAACATAAAGGTAACATATTACCCTAAAATACCTCAGAAAGCCCATGGTTAACGTCACCATCAAACCATCCATCAACAATATCATCTCTAGAGAAGTTCTAGAATTTAACAAACAAGACCAAATAATGTTAAAATAATTACACGTCCAATAACAAGCAATAATCATGATATTAGCTCAAGAGTATATTCCCATAAATGTAAAAGTTTGTTGATAAATGTTTTATAAAAGAAAACACCTTTCTATAAACATCTATTCATAAAACATTTTCCATACAAACAATATTAGGGGAATCTCCGTTAAGGGAAATAATTTCATAAAACTATACAAGTCAAACCATTTTGTCTTAAGCAACTTGGAGAATGACATTTCAAGGTGGAAAGAGACAAATGGAAAATTGGATTGTAAAAAAAGACGCTTAACGCATTTGTCTCTATCATTGCTCAAGACAAAGTTCATATCAAAATCTCTGGTTTTTGTCATGATTAAAGGTTGCTCAGTTAGTCAAATCATTATTTTCAAACATGTGCGGATAGATCTATTTTAGAGACAAAGAAACAAAGACAAAAGCTGTATGATTGATATCTAGTCGAGTTTTTCATGAATAGTCTGATCACACGGCTATTTTTAGTGTCCCTCCTTTTTCCTGGTTTAAGCGACCTGTTCTCAAACCTTTGATGTCACCTCTTGTAAATGAAAGTATATAGAATAATTTTACACTCTTTAGTGAATTCATTGATAAATTTCAAGCATCAAACTTATCAAGCAATGAAAGAATAGGTTTTAAATATATAAAAATATTTTAGCCTACTCACAACATCATTTGTAATCTTCATGTATTGGCGATCCATTTGACAGTAATTTCTTGGGTTCACGAGGAGGTGAACTTAAGGACCAAGTCATGTGTAGGTGAGCTTGGAGTGTCAAATATGTTAGGTTTTGATATGTATATAATCGTAGATATATTTAATATATTTCAATCCTTTGTTATCCATTGATTGTTTGAGGATCTAGTATAATTTATTTTAAATTAGAATACTTTGAATGATTAAGAAAAATTAACCACTAGATAATCATACAAGAAAAAACTAGAAGAAAAATGAAGAAATGATCAAACAGGAGATCAAGCACGGGTCATCCTCATCAGGGCACACCCCCCTGTTCCAAGACTAGAAAACAAAGCCTCCTTTCCAAAGACATTCACATGATTTTAGTTTCAAAATTTTGAGGGTTTTCATCTGATAACGATCATTGAAACTTTCTAATATTGTTGAGGGGACTAACAACCTTAAAGGTATCTTTTTCATATAATTACATGCAGGACCGTGTGAAGGGTAGTCAATACAATCAGTCTTACAATAACTAGAGGTTTAGAACCTTAACAGTTCAAATGAGGAACTGGGTTTGAGTATGATGATACTAAGAACACAAGTAATTAGTGAGACAGAACTAAGAACAAGAACAAACAAGTACAGTTTTCAACGATGCTGTATATTGCTCTCAAGTTCTATTACAAGTGTTTACAAAGCATATTGAATTACAAGGACCTGAGACACTTTATACTACATCCTACAACCGTCAATACTTAGAAAGACAGTTGGAAACACTAATCTAGACAACAAGATCAATGTAGAGTCAAAAGGCAGATCGCCTTTTGACTAGTGACTATGACATGTCATAGCTCACATCCTTTTCTAATATAAAAAAGTTTACAGGTACAAAAGTAGGAAGCTACAGACAAAGACCTTATTCTACTGTTTACAAAAGTATGGACTTTTCACCAACTCATACAAGTTGGTGAGTCTTTAGAGTTGCAGCGAAAAGTGTGTCAGCTTTCTGTAAAGTAGGCCAGAGAAAGCATGTCTTCTCTGTCTTCGGACGAAATCAGTCTTCACAGCAAAATGGCTTCGGAAGACTTTGTCTCTGAAGCTTCGAAAGACTTTGTCTCTGAAGCTTCGAAAGACTTCATCTTTGGCTTCGGAAGATTTGGACTTCGGCTTCGGAAGATTTGGAGTTTGGCTTCAGAAGATTTTACACTTAGAGTATTTTCTAATGTAGAGTGCAAAACTTCCGAAGCACTTCTACCTTGTACGTCCAGTGCATGCATGCAGGAAGACCCTTGGTTGTTTTGGCTTCTTTGGTTGCATCAGCCTTATAATCTTCTGATATTACCTTACATTACACTAACACACATTATCACTATACTTCATGAGCTACTTTAGGCACATAATTTAGTAAGTTTAGTTGGAGCCTTTTGTAGCTTTGATATGGTGATCTTTTGAGAATCCATACTATAAAATTAATTAATTGTATCACTGAAGGGGAGTTAAACTCAAGTAACTTATCTTTGTGACTGATTATCTTTATGATTTGTTTTATCTTATATTTAGTTCATCACTCACACATACATCTTTTGTAGTTGAGTAAACAATGACTGGCATCCATTATTAAGAGCCCTTATACCCTTGGATTATACCTGATATCTTTCCTAAGCGCCACTATGCACACGACGGGAGCACTTGTCCTAAATGTGTTTTTGAGTGAACATAGAATACCATGTTTATAAATTTAAAGCTTAAATTGTATTTAAAATCATCAATATTCATATACCACTCCAAACATATAATGGTTTTGGCATTGTTGTTAGGGATTGAACCAAGTCTCCGATTTCACATACGAAAATACTAACCATTATACTACATTGCCTTACATTCTTTTGATAACTTAGCCAAATTTTTTATCATTCTAGATTATTAAATGATTTAGTCATTATCTCTTGGAACTAATAACTCCCTTATATCATTATAAACAAAAGCTAGAGCAACATTTTAAAAAGACATATTTTGAATAACATGGCTTAATATATTCCTTGTTTTGTTAAATATATTTATAATGGTGACACTATTATTGATTATAGTCTTAGCTTTAGTCTAGTGCCTTACTCCATTTTTGAGGAACTAGAGATAGGTCACGTAGTTCCTAGCCATTTACCTTTCTTTCTTACCGATCAAGTGGTATGATCCATAAAAGGCATTATAGACGTTATTTTGGTTTGAGTTGATAGTCTGGCCATATTAACCAATATTATGATCCTGGATGAGACCCACCTCTTGTTTTAGGACATTCGGCTATAGCTACCACTCGTACCTTGTGGAAGGAGAAAAATGCGAAATCCTGTTCTAGTAAGGAAATGAAAATAATGGTTGAACTAAAAAAATCCATGCAATACCAATCTACCCATGGTGACTCATTCTACCTTCATGAGATCACGGAGGAATATGAGAACATTTCCCTGAAGAATAAAATTACATACAAGAATTATCTTCTGAACAGTTTGAAATATGAAGGAATAAAGAGCCAAAGGCCAAGCCATTAGTTGAGGAACCACCTTCATTAGAGTTAAAAAGGCTACCTGGAGACTTGAAGTATCCTGCTTTCGATGAAGATTCGAAGCTTCCAGTGATCATTTACGCGCATCTAATAAAGAATAACAAGGGAAAGATACTAGATGGTCTAAGGTATCATATGATATATATCACGTGGAAACTAAAATATATAAATGGAATTAATCCATCTATATGAAAACACTAAATCCTCATGGAAGAAGATCACATGCCTGTTCTCTAGCACTAATGAAGACATAACCAAAATTTTAAAGACGTAGTTAAAAAGGAAGTTATTACACTCCTTTATTGTATACTGACCAATCCTATCTGACATAGTCTGTGGGTAAGTCTTATGCAAGTGGTGGATACAAAAAGGGGAATGCATTTTGTCACACATGAGAAAAATAAATTAGTTTCTACTCTCTAGTTGGAGAGTGTGCATCAATTACCGCAAACCCAACGATGTCACAAGTAAGGATCATTTCCCTCTCCCATACATCGATCAAATGTTGTAGCGTTTAGCCAGGTATATGTACTATTATTTTCTCAATAGGTTCTATGATTACTTTTTAAATTCCCATTGCACCCAAGGATCAGGAGAATACTACGTTTACTTACCCCTATGGCATTTTTGCCTATTACCGCATGCCCTTTGGGTTATGCAAGCTCCAGCCACCATTCAATGATGTATGTACGCCATCATATATGACATGGGCGAAGATTACATGGAAGTATTCATGGATGATTTCTCCATCTTTAGGAAATCTTTTGATCATTTCCTTGAGATTTTAAAATATTGTCATGATTCGAAGAAGCCAATCTAGCTCTAAATTTGGAAAAATGACATTTTATTTTAAAAGAGGGTATTATGTTAAGACAAAAGATCTTAAAAACTGGTCTTAAGGTAGACCATGCATAAATTAATACAATCTCATGTTTTCCACCCCTGTCTTCTATATTAGGAATTTACTTTGCCACGCAATTTCTATCAAAGTTTTATCAAGGACTTTTCCATGATTTCTCAACCTATAATCAATCAACTCAAAAATAAGATCCCGCCCATCCTAGGATTACCTTTTCTAGCTACATCACTAGCAATAGTAAACATGATTGATGGATGTTTGAAACTTCAAGTTAGTGATGAAGAAATGAAGTTATTAGTAAGGTGGGATGTAGTAGACGAACTTTTGTAATCTGAGGAATGAATGAAAGTTGAATGGGGGAAAGGCACCTTCAATGAAAGGTACTTGATCTACGAGTCTAGGTCTAGCCAAGGACCCATAAATAAACATGGTGCCTTTTAGGAGGCCATTTGGGTTATCGTTAAAAGCCCAGATGAGGTAGGTAAAGGTGTTTAGTTTCGACTTGATTTATGGGTGAGCGTGGACATTATTTGAGTCTTGAGCCATTTAGTAAATTCCATGCACTAAATGATGTGATATGAGTTATGAGCCGTATCATCCTTTCTGAACCTTTGCTTACCTAATCAACCTGCACTACATAGTTTATCCCTCCTAGCTTTTACTATGTATTAAGATTTCAGTCTGTCTAGCATATTTTTAACATCTCATTTACTTAAACACTTTTATGTCATTCAAGGCATTGACATGTAACCAAACCCCCTATTGACTATTCTGTATGTTTGTTTTTCCTTTTATTCTATATTTAATAACTTGGTACTTTAGCTTGTGGGTAGGGTATTTACAACGCTGGGTGGTTGTGGGTTTCATCCATGCATTTTGGGCACGCCATAATCATGGGATTAAAAGTTATTCCTTATGTGAGAAAACATTGGGTATGCAAAAACTTTTGGATGTGAGAACTTGAAGCCTAAAGCGAGGACTTGTATTGTAGTATAAATAGTTGTTTTGCTTAGCTTTTTAAAAACACTTGTCATTTCACACTTTGTAAAGCTTTAAGTAACTAG
Organism: Flaveria sonorensis; assembly: GCA_025506505.1. Taxonomy (NCBI): domain Eukaryota; kingdom Viridiplantae; phylum Streptophyta; class Magnoliopsida; order Asterales; family Asteraceae; genus Flaveria; species Flaveria sonorensis. Next base: position 18,148,365 of record CM046427.1, on the reverse strand, counting down.
AGTATTCAGAGAAAAACTTTTATTTACTTTATTTTTCTTTTTATTTGACTTGTGTGATTATGTTCACCATTTTAATCCTCATTCATTCATTGTTTGATAGATTGAGATCGATCTTATTGTAATCCTACTATAGAGAATCCTAGATTTTATAATTGTTATCAGGGATATGGTGCTCTTGATCGATTTTGTGACATAATTGAGCTTGACTCGAAGGATTTGGTGCTTGTTTTTATTAGATTTATGGATGTTGATCGAATTTTGGTTGAAATGGAGCCGATTTTTGAGAAGAAATGGTCCAGGTTTGAGTTTTGAGCATTTGGATTTGAAAATTGGAGAATACGAATCATTGAGTGACAAATTGGTTGTTAATTAAACTTAGTTAACTTCATCCAGACTCTAAATAGGCTTCTGGACAAATTGGTCTGATAAATTAGTTGTTTTCTGGCTGAACTGAAGAAGTTGTGACCAGTAAAAACTTTGACAAAATTATGAACAGGTGTGAAAACTCAATGTTCTCGCACCAAAACTAGTAGTTTTTGCATAAAACGGTTATTGGGTAAATATCTAACATAAGGTGGTTATTTACTAAAAGTTTTTGTTTGTTGTCCGCGAAATCTTATGAGTTCGTATAGTCAGGAAATTTTTTGGTTGCTTGGTGCGAAAACTTTTGAATGGTTGCGAAAACTTCTGGGTTTTGAGAAATCTATCAAAGTCGATTCGATTTCTCAAATGGCAACTAACATCAACATGAAGAATATCAATGCTTCGTTGAATTTGGATAGAATGAATTTCAGAGATTGCTTAATGAAGATGACTATGCTAACTAGGCATGTCGTTTTGAGAATCATATAATTTATAGTAAACCGCGTATGTGGAGGTCAATCAGATCTGGATTTTATGTGTCTATGTATAAAAATGAAAAAGCAGAGATGATAAATATTCCCAAACATCTATGGGATGAAAAGGATAAAAAGAAGTTTGAATTTGATGATAGAGCATATGCTGCTATCACAATGGCATTATATACTAAATTTTGTCACAATTGGAAAGAGTTTAGTGAAGCCAAAGTTTTATGGGATCCTGTGGAAGCTAAGATTATGGGAAACAAAGATATGCATGAGATTAAGAAGGATATGTTTAAACCAAGAATTTAACATGTTTAATTATGCTAGTAGAGAAAACCTTGAAGCTCAAATTGCTAGGTTTGTAAAGCTTATGACGAAATGAAGAGTGTTGGATTTGTATTAGAAAATGTTACCATAAACTATCTGATTTTTCAATCATGTAAGAAATCAAGGAACCTCAAGTTCCTCGGTTGTTATCATTTGCTTAAGCACAATATTCTCCAGCCCAATCACAATAGAATGTGCATCAAGCCTACATTGCCAAACAAGCTTCTGCTATGCCTAAGCAAACTATTCAAATTACTGTACAACATTTAGCTTTGTTTACTACATTCATGTCTAGTTATAAACCTTGATGATGTAGAGGAGAATGACATCAAGTATCAGATGAGCATGATGGTTTATAGAGCAAATAAATTTGTAAAAAGAACTGGAAGGAAGATGTTTAGTCTTTACAACACCAGGAATATCAATTTTGATAAGTCTTCACTTCATTGTTAAAACTGTGACAAACCATGGAACTATGATTGGGAATGTAAAGAGCCTAGGACTAATGAAACTAATAATAACAAGAAAATGGTAACTATTGAATTTGAATCTGACAAAGGAAACTGTTCAAGTAACAACAAAGCACTTGTATCACAAAAAACTACTAATTATGATTGGTCAGACCAGATGGAACTACTTGAAATGAATATCAATACTGCATTATTTTCCGAGGTCAAGAAAGAAAAAAGTGTAAGATAATATTAGAAGATTATAAGACTGATGAAATCAAAGAAGCCAAAACAACCAAGGGTCTTCCTGCATGCATGCACTGAACATACAAGGTAGAAGTTGCTTCGGAAGTTTTACACACTCCACAAAAAATACTCTAAGTGTAAAATCTTCCGAATCCAAAGTCCAAATCTTCCAAAGCCAAAGATGAAGTCTTCTGAAGCTTCAGAGATAAAGTCTTCTGAAGCCAATTTGCTATGAAGACTGATTTCTTTCAAAGACAAAGAAGACATGTTTTCTATGATCTACTTTTGCATAAAACTGATACACCATCTGCTACAACACAGAAGACTCACCAACTTGTATGAGTTGGTGAAAAGTCCATGCTTTTGTAAACAGTAGAATAAGGTCTTTGTCTGTAACTTCCTACTTTTGTACCTGTAAACCTTTTAATATTAGAAAAGGATGTGAGCTATGGCATTTTATAGTCACTAGTCAAAAGGCAATTTTCCTTTTGACTTTACATTGATCTTGTTGTTTAGATTAGTGTTTCCAACTGTCTTTCTAAGTATTGACGGTTGTAGGATGTAGTATGAAGTGTCTCTGGTCCTTGTAATTCTTTCATGCATTGTAACACTTGTAATAGAACTTAAGAGCAATATACAACATCCTTGAAAACCATACTTCTCTGTTCTTGTTCTTAGTTTTGTCTCACTACTTACTTGTGTTCTTAGTATCATCTTATATAACTCAGTTCCCCATTTGATTTGTTAAGTGTACTAAAACTCTCCTCATTATGTGACTGATTGTATTGACCACCCTTCACATGGTCCTGCAATTGGTATCAGAGCATTTTAGGCTCTTGATTGTAAGATCTCACCATCTTTAATCCTTTCAATCTCACAAAATAGTTAACATCTCAAATGGCAGCTATCACTAAGGCTGACATGGAAACTGGTACTATGACTTAGTCTCCACTGATCACTCCTGAGGACTTTGACACTTGGTGCCAAAGAATGGAAGGCTTCATCAAGTCTCAGGACTCCAGGATGTGGGGATCAGTTGTCTTTGGACCTCATGTTCCATCCACCCCTTCAGCTGCTGGTGGTGGTGATATGATACCAAAGGAAGTGGCTGATTATTCCGATGAAGACTAGAAGATGATTGATATTGATCAGAAGGCCATGACCGCCCTCCAAACTGCTCTTCCAAACTCTATCTACAGAGGCTTCAAGAAATGCAAGACTGCCAAGCAACTGTGGGATGCACTGAAGCTGATGTATGAGGGGTCAAATGAAGCTAAAAAGAATAAGAAAGACCTCTTGAAGTAGTAGTTTGAGAACTTCACCTTCAAAATAGGTGAAACCATGACTCAATAGTACTTCAGGTATGTTGAGATTGTGGATACTCTAGTGGATATTGGAGTAACTCTTGAGAATAGGGATATTATGAGGAAGTTCATGTCCTCTCTTCCTAGACAATGGACATTCTATTGTGTGGTTATTAAGAGGACTGAAAACCTTAAGACCCTTACTCTCACTGAGTTGTATGGTATCATTAGTGGATACCAGATGGAGATGAACATGCAAAATTTATCTGGTAACTCCAGCATCCAACAGAGTTCAGCCCTTTATGTGGTTGAAAGGGACTGCAGAGAAACACAACATCATCTTATCTGCTACCCTGACAACTCATAGAAGGGTCCTTTCATCACCTTCCAAGAGACACCAAGAGAGAGCTACATCCATGGAAGCCCATTCCAAGAGACAAGCTCTTCACAAGCCTTTATGTCTTCTGATGAAAGCACAGGAAACTTCTTCTTCACCCTTGAAGACCTGGACTGTATCCATCCAGATGATCTAGAATATATGGAAATAGTCCAACAGATGGCTCTTCTCACTCATAGGGCCAAGAAATTCTATAAGCAGACAGGGAGGAAGTTTCCTAGCAATATGTTAAGTGGAAAGTTTGGGCTGGACAAAAGCAAGGTGAAGTGTTATAACTGTAACCAAATGGGACACTTTGCCAAAGAGTGCAAGGTACCAAAGACAAATAGTGGCCAAGCACAAGCAAGGCCGAACTACACTAAAGGATCTCACCAGAATGAGAAGCCCAAGCAGCAAGCAGCAGTTGCTGTTGAAGAAGGAGGCTTTGACTGGAGCTTTTAGGTGGAGGATGCATCTCCAAACCAAGCACACATGGCAGATTATGACGAAGCCAAGGTATTGGAACATCTCTATACACCTGAATGTATTGTTAAAGTCAATAAATATAGGTCCTATAACTTAGAGATGTGATCTGATCTCGAGTCCTTAAATATCTTAAAAGCTGATTTCAAAAGTGCTGAAAATGATTACAATTTGAAAATAGAAGATTTAGAGAAAACCATTTCAACTCTAAAGCATGAACACACCAACTACAGGACTCGGATAAAAGATCTCATCATTAAGTTAACTGAATGCCAGGTTGACCTTGTGATCAGCAAAAAGCCAGGGCAGAAAAACTTGTTCTTGAAGAAGAGACCTTTAAGAACATGATATCCTCATCCCTGCATGCATAAGTTTGTTATCAAAATAAGCAGGGACTGGATCTACTGAGATAGCTCATCCACACACTCTTTTATCTGTAAGATCTCCAAGGTGTGGAACTTGTGAAGATGAGCTTCACCTCATAGACCCCATTGTTGGAAGAGGATAAGGAGGAGATAGTGAAGGATGGTGAGAAGAGTGAAGAAGGCCATCCTAAGAAGGGTCACTATTTTCTGAGGAGGAGAGAAGGAAGCTAGGATGACCAAGTCTCAAAGGAAGAACTTGATCAGGAGAGCCAAGATAAAGTCAAAGAATGCTCAAGAAATCAAGGCCACTTTAAACTCTAAGCAAAAACAAGTGTTTATCTCTGCAAGATTGAAGTGGTGAAGGCTGAAGACTCAACTATGAACTCTAGTACAGGAGTTCTAGTTCAGGTCCAAATCATTCCAGCAAAAGAGAAGAAGGCTGATCAGCTGTTACCACTGCTACACAGCCTGAAACCATCTAGATTAAGAGCAAGCCTCTCCCTAAAAGCTTGTTGATAGCTAAAGATGAAGATGGAGGTGGAAAGTGATCAAGTTCAGTCTTTCTCTCAGAAGAAGACCTCTCAGAAGGAAGCAAATGGACTGCATCATGTGTGGTAGTACTTCTTATCTTGCTAAGGATGTATCTACAATCTAAAAGTACTATCCACATGATCAAAGAGAAAACTTCTAAGAAGGAGAAGGAAAAAACTAGCTTCGGAAGGAAAATATGTTTCCTTCGGAAGCTCCAAGGTGAAAAAGAAGACAAGTGAAAACTTGCCTTCGGAAAGGAACTCCATTACTACTACCCTACACTTATTACATATGAATCTCTTTGGCCCCACTAGTGTAATGAGTTTAGGAAGGACCTCATATTGTTTGGTGATCACAGATAATTTCATAAGATTCACTTGGGTCTTTTTCCTTAAAACTAAGGATGAGACTCCTGAGATCTTGAAGACCTTCATTCTGAAAATTAAGAATCATCTGATCACAAGGTCAAACCATAAGATGTGATCAAGAATAGAATTTATGAACAAATCCTTGATTCATTTTATGATGAAAAGGGTATTACAAGACAATATAGTGCTCTAGGACTCCTTTGCAAAATGGTGTTGCTAAGAGGAGAAACAAGACACTTATTGAGGCTGCAAGAGCCATGCTGTCTGACTCTAAACTGCCCATCACTTTCTGGGCAGAGGCAGTTAACACAGCCTGCTATGTGAAGAACAGAGTTTTAGTAGTTAAGACTCATGGTAGGACCCTTATGAGTTGTGGCACAAAAGGAGACCATTCATTGATTTCCTCAGGTCATTTGGATGTCCCCGCACCATCTTGAATATTAAAGACCAGGTAGCCAAGTTTGCTGAGAATGAGAAAGATGATGGTGTATGATGGTGAAACATTTTTATAAAGGAAAGTCGATAAAGGCCAAGAAAAGTGTAAAATAAATAAAAGTCAAAAGTCAAAAGTGTATAAAGAGCATGGTCGCCCATGCTCTTTCTGCTGCTGCTTTCGAAGAAGAAAAGAAAGAAAGAAAGCTGGGTTTTGTGTTTTCTCTTGGTCGAATTGTGAAGAAGAAGAAGAATATTCAAGGTTAGTAGGTTTTTGTGATTAATTGGTTCGGTTTCTTTGAGGTTTCAACCTTAGAAATTGATTCCTATGTGTTCTTGTGTGTTTGGGTGTTTGTTTTGGCTTGTTCTAGGTGTTTGAACTCTTGTGCACGCAAGTTGGGAAGAAATTCACTTGTTTGCTGCAATAGGTGAGTTCTAGGACCCCGATTCTATGTTTTTAAACTTCTTTGGGGCTGAAAATGCATTTAAAATGTTTTACAACTGTTGTATATGATAACTGTGTATGTATGTGTATGAACTTCTATGTTCTATGAGGTTGTAAGCTTGTCCTAAGAGTTTAGCATGATAGATCGATGTTAAGAATGTATGAAAATAAGGTTTTAGAACTGGTTATAGCATAAGTCTCATTTACAAGTCTGATGGTTCGTCCGCATTTACACTGTGATAATCGCCTAAGTGTTTTGTTCGCCCGCATTTACAGTTGTTCACCCGTATTAGCCTAAATTCAGCCTAAGTGTCCATCAGCATTTCTTTTTATACATGCGCATTTGCTACAGTGTACATCAGCATTTCTTTTAAGATAGAATAATTACCAAGTGTTCACCCGCATTCACTTTTGTTCATCCGCATTCACTTTTGTTCATCCGCATTTGCAAGTGTTCACCCGCATTCATTTTTGTTAATCCGCATTTGCAAGTGATCATCCGCATTCACTTTTGTTCATTCGTATTTGCAAGTGTTCACCCACATTCACTTTTGTTCATCCGCATTTGCAAGTGTTCACCTGCATTTCTTTAAGACTTAAGGAATTTTCTGGAATTTTGGAAGATCAAATTAGGGTTTGACCATGGTTGACTTGATGCTTGTACCTGATTATCTTATGCATGTTGTGGGTTGTCCTTATATGCCTATTATGATATTAACATGTGACTTTATGTGGTTTGCCTATGATCATAAAGTATTATTATTAATCAAGTGAAAGATTAATATTAACAAAAAGTGGAACATAAAGAATGAAAAGACTTGCAAGTAAAAATTTACAGGAGGTGCACGACCATGTTGTCGTTAGCTCAACTGTGTACGGTTTAGCTAACCCAAAGGATGTACACAGGGTCAATCTTTAAGATTGAGGGGACCACTGTTGCTGCCCCGGTACTGGTGCCAGCACATGTGCACCACTGATGGAGTCTATTTATAGACTTCAAGGCCCAGTACCAGGTTTATGCGCATTATATGGGGGGTATAGCACTTTGGTCCATATCGACAGTGAAAGATAATAATAAATAAGCAAGAAAGAGAATGGTGATGATGTAATGGATATGATTTGTATGTATGATGTGTGATCACATCCGAAAGAAAGATAAGATATTTTCTTTAAGGAGTATTTTGTATACAAATCTATCAAGATATTTTTATGATTTTAAAACTAGAACTCACTCAGCAAAGCTGACTTTTATGCATTTTCAGTTGGCAGGTAATTTGCTGAGGATGGCACTCGGGGAGGCTACTCGTCGGGATTTGGCTGACATCCATTCATGATCTATAACATTGTTGTTTTGTAATGCAAATTAAGGGTCTTTTGTAACTATTAACAAACCTGTATTGCTTAGCAACAACATTTATAAAGTTAATGAATGGCTTCTAAATGTTTAAATTCCGCTGCATTGTGATAATGAATTATGAAATGTTTTATGAATAGTGCTGTGAATGTCCAACTGTGAGGTCTCCGGGAACGGGGCCTTACAAGTTGGTATCAGAGCCAAAGTTTAAGAGAAATGGGTAAATATTTTCAAAAACCTAAGCTTAAACTGAAAATGGGACCGAATGGAGGGATGCCAGCCCGAGTAGCTACATGCCATCAGGTATTTCCTTTCATTATGATAACCGGTATTATGTATGCATGCTATTTGATTTATGTGCTTTAGTAGATTTGAATACTGATGTAGTCAGGATAGGAAATGCTCGGGGAACGAACAGTAAAGTAAGTGGCTAATCACAACTGGCCACTGTAATTAGGGACTTACTATACTTAACATTAACTGAGCTATTACCTTGAATGACCGTGTGAGTGTTTGAATCTTATAGTGTTAGAGGATGGCTGGAGGTAGATCATCTAAGGCTTCTAGAGGTGGTGTACGGGGTGGTCGTGCTGGTAGACCCCGGGCCGCAAAGAACAAGAAGAGAACTACAGAGACTGCTCCTACTGAGCCTGAGCTTCATCACCCGGAGGGAGTGGATGAGAGTACCAATTTGAGGGCCTCAGTGAAAGAGGCAGTGGTGGAGGAGGTTCAACAAGTCATGCAGACGATCCTACCGTCTGTCGTGACTGAGGTGATCCGAGCCGTAAGGAAGGATGAGAGGAAAGAAAAGGAGGAAGAGAGAAGGGCTGCTGCTGGGAGAAGGGAGAATGAGGGAGATCATGATGATGAGGAGGAGATAAATGTTGAAAGGGGAGCCTCCAGTGATGAAGAAGATGTAGAGGTGCGGGAAACCGCGAGGGGATGCAGCTACGGGGCATTCCAATGGTGTAAACCCCTACTTTTGACGGCAACGGTGATGCTGCTACTGCCCACCACTGGGTTAGAGAGATGGAGGCAGTGTTGGATATTAGTGAGTGCAGGGAGGATCAGAAGGTGAAATTTGCCACTCACTCATTCATTGACTCGGCACTGTGTTGGTGGGACAATCTGGTCCAAGCCGAGGGCAACAAGGCTGTCAGGAGGATGAGATGGAGTGAACTGAAAAAGTTAGTGATTGAGGAATTCTATCCTCATCGAGAACTCGACAAGATAGAGAGAGAGTTCCTACAGCTTGAGGCGGGAACCATGACCCACTAGCAATATACCACCAAATTCAATGAGATGGAGAGACTGGTGCCCGAACAAGTTACACCGGCTTCAAGGAAGATCAAGTGGTATATCCAGGGGTTACCAACTGACATTCGCAGGTATTTGATCACTGCTCGACCGAGCACTTTTAGGTCGGCAATGGATTTGGCGGGAACGCTATATGATGAACGAGACGTAACTGTGGTTGAGGTGAAGAGGACTGGTGGGGGTGACAAAAATTGGAACGGGAAGAGATTCGGGCGTGGTGGTTTCACGCCGAACAGTAAGAGGCCGAGGGCGGATGATCGCCGAGTGGTTACTGCAAGCTCGGGGTTGAAGCGGTGTGATAAGTGTGGGAAGGAACATAGCGGGGAATGCCGCTTGGGAATGAATGTCTACTACAAATGTGGCAAGCCCGGTCATATTTCAAAGATGTGTGGAGCCCCACGGTGCTTTAACTGTGGTGAGATCGGCCATATGAACAAGGATTGCAAGAAGCCAAGGGCTGAAAGTTCTGGGTTGAAGAAGAGGCCGGAAGAAGGAGGGTAGAGAGCAAGTGCAAGAGCCTTCACGATGACCCGAGAGGAAGCTCGGGTAGACCCGGATGTCGTGTCAGGTGTGTTTCTAGTAAACCAAACTTGTGCCTTTGTATTATTTGATTCTGGTGCTAGTAGGAGTTTCATATCTGCTGCCTTCTGTGCTAAATTGCCTGTTAGTAGTAGGAGCATCGATGAACCTTTTGATGTAGAAACTGCTATTGGTAAGTCTACCAGAATTCTGATATGATTGAGGATTGTGGCATAGAGTTAGAAGGCCATAGGTTCTCTGCTAAACTATTTGTGATGCCCCTAGGCATGTTTGATGTAGTTCTGGGGATGGATTGGTTGGCAGCCTATGAGGCAAACATCGTGTGTCAGAAGAAGATGATTCGGTTGGTTGCACCCGATGGGAGTTCAGTGATAGTTTATGGTGATCGCGTCACTACAGTTCCGAAAGTGATTTCGATGGCAGTGGTAGAGAAGTGTATGAGGCGCGGATACTGTGCCTACTTGGCATACGTGAAAGATGTGGACGTGTCGATACCACAATTATCAGAAGTGCCAGTGGTACGTGATTTCCCGGATGTGTTTCCCGAAGATCTACCAGGTGTGCCACCGGACCGTGAGATAGAATTTCAGATCGATCTGATACCCGGTGCACAACCCGTTGCCAAGGCATCGTATCGGTTAGCTCCGACCGAGATGAAAGAACTGATGGATCAACTACAGGAACTGATGGATAAGGGGTTTATTAGACCGAGTATCTCTCCTTGGGGTGCTCTGGTATTATTCGTAAAGAAGAAAGACGGTAGTATGAGAATGTGTATAGACTACCGGGAGTTGAACAAGTTGACAGTGAAGAACAGATACCACCTACCAAGGATTGATGACCTGTTTGATCAGCTTCAAGGTGCCAGTTGGTTTTCTCGAATAGATCTCCGATCGGGTTATCATCAGTTGAAGGTAAAGGAACAAGATATCCCAAAGACAGCGTTCCGCACGCGTTATGGACATTACGAGTTTCTTGTCATGTCATTCGGTTTAACCAACGCGCCAGCTGCCTTTATGGATTTGATGAATCAAGTGTGCCGGCCGATGTTGGATAAATCAGTGATTGTGTTCATTGATGATATCTTGATTTATTCAAAGAGCAAAGAAGAACATGCCGATCACATACGTGAAGTGTTGAAGACACTTAGGAGAGAAAGGTTATATGCTAAATTCTCTAAGTGTGCTTTCTGGTTACGCGAGGTTCAATTTCTGGGTCATGTGGTGAATACCGAAGAAATTATGGTGGACCCGGCAAAGGTTGATGCAGTGATGCAATGGAAGTCACCAAAGACGCCATCCGAGATTCGCAGTTTCTCGGGTTTGGTGGGTTATTACCGAAGGTTCATTCAAGACTTTTCCAAAATAGCCTCACCTTTGACTAAGTTGACACGCAAGAATGTGAAGTTTGTGTGGGGACGAGAACAGGAGGATGCTTTTGAGGAGTTAAAGGCAAGGTTAACTCGAGCTCCTATTTTAACATTGCCCGAAGGAAGTGAAGACTTAGTGGTGTATTCAGATGCATCTTATTCGGGACTGGGTTGCGTGCTAATGCAACGTGGACGAGTGATAGCTTACGCGTCCCGAAAGTTAAAGACCCACTAAGTTAATTTACCCACTCATGACTTGGAGTTGGCTGCAGTGGTTTTTGCGTATAAGATTTGGAGGCACTACTTATACGGGACAAAGTGCACAATCTTCACCGACCACAAAAGCTTAAAGTACTTCTTTGAGCAGAAGGATCTTAACATGAGGCAAAGGAGGTGGTTAGAGCTGATCAAAGACTATGACTGCGAGATCCATTACCACCCGGGCAAGGCCAACGTAGTGGCCGATGCCCTTTGCCGGAAGGAGAGACCCGAACCGATTCGGGTAAAGGCGTATCAGTTGGTGATGACCTCAAGGGTGATAACGCAAGTTAAAGAGTTTCAAAATGAGGCATTAAAAGAAGATCGCCTCAACTCCGAACGAATGAGAGGTCTAGTTGCAGAATTGGGGGAGAATACTCACGGTGTTTAAACCCGCTTTGGGCGAATGTGGATTCCTCGATATGGGAATCTACGTGGGCGAATTATGGACGAAGGTCATAAAACTCGATACTCCATTCATCCCGGTGCTACCAAGATGTATCAAGACATGAAGAAAGACTACTGGTGGCCGGGTATGAAACGTGACGTGGTAGAGTATGTAAGTAAGTGCCTTGCTTGCTTGCAAGTGAAGGCAGAACATCAGAAACCATACGGGAAGATTCAACCGTTGGATATACCCGAGTGGAAGTGGGAGCACATCACTATGGATTTTATCACGAAGCTACCCCGTACTGCAAGGGGGTACGATGCTATTTGGGTGATAGTTGATCGGTTGACAAAGAGTGCTCACTTCCTACCGATCATCGAGACGTATTCATCTAAGAGATTGGGGATCTGTTCATCAAAGAGATTGTAGCTCGTCATGGTGTGCCGGTGTCTATCATGTCGGATCGTGACACCCGGTTCATGTCAAAGTTCTGGAAGAGATTTCATGATGCCATGGGGACGAGGCTACATATTAGCATGACTTACCATCCTCAAACAGACGGTAAGTCTGAGAGGACGATCAAGACGCTCGAGGATATGCTTCGTGCTTGCGTGATCGACTTTAGGGGAAATTGGGATGATCACTTACCGTTAGTAGAGTTTTTGTACAACAACAGTTATCATGCCAGTATTGGTATGCCGCCATACGAGATGTTGTAAGGTAGGAGGTGTAGAACGCCCGTGTGTTGGGGAGACATTGGGCAGAAAGAACTGGGAAGCATCGAAGTGATTGAGGCTACGACTGAGAAACTAGAAAAGATCAAAGCCTTTATGAAGGCAGCCAAAGATAGGCAAAAGTCGCATGCCGATAAGAGGCGTAGACCCATCAAGTTCAACGTGGGTGATAAAGTCATGCTAAAGGTCTTTCCTTGGAAAGGGATCATCCGATTCCGGAAGAGGGGCAAGTTGAGTCCAAGATACATAGGGCCTTTCCGAATCATTGCATGAGTAGGAGAGATGGCCTACCATCTAGAATTGCCCGATGAGTTAAGTGGGATTCACCCGACATTCCATGTATCTCATCTAAGAAATGCTTAGCTGACGAAGATATGATTGTACCATTGGATGATATTGAAGTGGATGAACGGCTCAATTATGTGGAGCAACTAGTGGCAATCATCGACTGAAAGGAGAAGAGGTTGAGAAATAAAGTGGTTCCACTTGTGCGGGTACAGTGGAGGCATCGAAAGGGTTCAGAGTCTACGTGGGAGACCGAAGACGAAATGAGGCAGCACTACCCTTAGTTATTTGAAGAACGACAGGTTTCGGGGACGAAACCTCTTTAAGGGGGGTAGACTTGTAACACCCGAAATATTTTTATAAAGGCCAAAGTGGAAGGGTGAAAAGTGTAAAATAGTACAAAAGTCAAAAGTGGGTGTATAAAGAGCATGGTCGCCCATGCTCTTCCTGCTGCTGCTTTCTGAAGAAGAAAAGAAATAAAGAAAGCTGGGTTTTATGTTTTCTCTCAGTCGAATTGTGAAGAAGAAGAAGAATATTCAAGGTTAGTAGGTTTTTGTGATTTATTGGTTCGGTTTCTTTGAGGTTTCAACCTTAGAAACTGATTTCTATGTGTTCTTGGTGTTTGAGTGTTTATTTTGGCTTGTTCTAGGTGTTTGAACTCTTGTGCATGCAAGTTGGGAGGAGATTCACTTGTTTGCTATAATAGGTGAGTTCTAGGACCCCTATTCTATGTTTTTAAACTTCTTTGGGGCTGAAAATGCATTTAAAATGTTTTACAACCGTTGTATTTGATAACTGTGTATGTATGTGTATTAACTTCTATGTTCTATGAGGTTGTAAGCTTATCCTAAGAGTTTAGCATGATAGATCGATGTTAAGAATGTATGAAAATGAGGTTTTAGAACTGGTTATAGCATAAGTCTCATTTATAGGTCTGATGGTTCATCCGTATTTACACTGTGATAATCGCCTAAGTGTTTTGTTCGCCAGCATTTACAGTTGTTCACCCGCATTAGCCTAAATTCAGCCTAAGTGTCCATCAGCATTTCTTTTTATACATGCGCATTTGCTATAGTGTCCATCAGCATTTCTTTTAAGATAGAAGAATTACCAAGTGTTCACCCACATTCACTTTTGTTCATCCGCATTCACTTTTGTTCATCCGCATTTGCAAGTGTTCACCCGCATTGACTTTTGTTCATCCGCATTTGTAAGTGTTCATCCGCATTCACTTTTGTTCATCCACATTTGCAAGTGTTCACCCGCATTCACTTTTGTTCATCGGCATTTGCAAGTGTTCACCCGCATTTCTTTTAGACTTAAGGAATTTTCTGGAATTTTGGAAGATCAAATTAGGGTTTGACCATGGTTGACTTGATGCTTGTACCTGATTATCTTATGCATGTTGTGGGCTGTCCTTATGTGCCTATTATGTTATTCACATGTGACTTTATATGGTTTGCCTATGATCATAAAGTATTATTATTACTCAATTGAAAGATTAATATTAACGAAAAGTGGAACATAAAGAATGAAAATACTTGCAAGTAAAAATTTACAGGAGGTGCACGACCATGTTGTCGGTAGCTCAACTGTGTACGGTTTAGCTAACCCAAAGGATGTACACAGGGTCAATCTTTAAGATTGAGGGGACCACTATTGCTGCCCCGGTACTGGTGCCAGCATATGTGCACCACTGATGGAGTCTATTTATAGACTTCAAGGCCCAGTACCAGGTTTATGCGCATTATATGGGGGGTATAGCACTTTGGTCCATATCGACAGTGAAAGATAATAATAAATAAGCAAGAAAGAGAATGATGATGATGTAATGGATATGATTTGTATGTATGATGTGTGATCACATCCGAAAGAAAGATAAGATATTTTCTTTAAGAAGTATTTTGTATTCAAATCTATCAAGATATTATTATGATTTTAAAACTAGAACTCACTCAGCAAAGCTGAATTTTATGCTTTTTCAGTTGGCAGGTAATTTGCTGAGGATGGCACTTGGGGAGGCTACTCGTCGGGATTTGGCTGACATCCATTCATGATCTATAACATTGTTGTTTTGTAATGCAAATTAAGGGTCTTTTGTAACTATTAACAAACCTGTATTGCTTAGCAACAACGTTTATAAAGTTAATGAATTGCTTCTAAATGTTTAAATTCCACTGCATTATGATAATGAATTATGAAATGTTTTATGAATAGTGCTGTGAATGTCCAACTGTGAGGTCTCGAGAAAGGGGCCTTACAGATGGACACTTTATTGGATACTCTTCCCAAGCTAAGGCTATAGAGTATACAATCTCAGAACTATAGTAGTTGAGAAGTCAGCCAATGTGACCTTCAATGAGCACACTCCCAGTATGAAAGGTTCTGGTCGGATTGGCTATTTGATCTTGATTTAGTTACTAACTGTTTTAACAATTCTTGTGAGAATGTTTTAGGATCTACAGGTAACTTATCAACAGGAGATCTTGACCCAAGATTTGTGCTGAGAAGACCAAGCAAGAATAATACTTCAGCTCCAGTGGTAACTAACCTAGCAAGTGAAGATCCTATTAGGACAAACATGACAAATTCAGCTGATACATCTGAGATGCCTTCAAATTCTAGCTTAGAGGTTCAAAACTCAGGTGAAGGAGCTTCAAATGTAAGAGGAAATGGAGGTGGTGACAGTGATCAAGAATTTCTTGATGCTGATAACCATTCCATAGAAGACAACATAAATGATGTCACACACTCATTGGATCAAGTCTATCTTGATAAGTATGCTGATGTGGTGGGTGATACTCCATTGCCAGATCTGAATTTCTCTAATTTAGATCTTTCCAATCAACTTGCTGTGATCCCTCAACTCAGGATCCACAAGTCACACCCTACCATAAACATCATTGGAAATGTTGATATAGGGGTGAGAACAAGAGGACAAACCCATGACAAAAATGTTTGTTTATACTATTGCTTCTTGTCCCAGATAGAGCCAAAGAAAGTTGATGAGGCTTTGAAGGATGGAAGTTAGGTTGAAATAATGCAAGAGGAGCTGCTTCAATTGAAAAGACAAAAGGTTTGGAACCTATGTCCACTTCCTCAAGGGAAGACTACCATGGGAACCAAGTGGGTTTTTAGAAACAAGAAGGATGATAGAGGACTTTGCATCAAGAACATGGCCAGACTAGTTGTTTAAGGGTACACACAAGAAGAGGGAATTGACTACACAGATGTTTTTGCTCCTGTCTCAAGACTTGAAGCTGTAAGAATATTCCTGGCTTTTGCTGCATCTAAGGATTTCAAGGTCTACCAACATGATGTCAAGTGTGCTTTTCTATATGAGGTGATTGATGAAGAGGTGTATTTCAAGATCATCCTGATTATGTCTGCAAGCTTGATAAAACTCTTTATAGGTGCACCAAGCTCCAAGAAAGTGGTATGAGACACTATCTCAGTATCTTTGTCAACATGGTTACAAGAGGGGTACTATAGATGGAACTCTCTACATCAAAGGAACATGGAATGACTTAATACTCGATCAAATATATGTAGATGACATTATCTTGGGTCAATAAATCCAAAGCTCTATAAAGACTTTGAGAGGCTGATGAAGAATAGATTTGAAATGAGTGCCATGGGGGAACTCAATTTCTTTCTGGGAATTCAAGTGAAGCAAGTTGACAATGGCATCTTTATAAGTCAGTCAAATATGTACAAGACTTACTTACAAGATTCAACATGACTGAGTGTAAGGTTGCTAAGACACCTATAGGCAGAAACCACTCCTTTGGACCTGATCTTGAGGGGGTGTGTGGGGATGAACATCTTTATAGGGCTATGATTGGGTCTCTTATGTACCTCATAGCCAGCAGGCCTGATATCATGTTTGCCACATGCATCTGTGCAAGATATCAAGCCAACCCTAAGATGTCACACCTGGTTGCTGTCTAGAGGATTATTAGATATCTCAAAGGTGCTCCTAAGCTTGGTCTTTGGTATCCAAAGAGTTGTGACATCAATCTGTATGCCTATACAGATAGTGACTATGGTGGCTACAACATGACTGCAAAGTCTACATCTGGGGGTTGTCAATTCCTTTAGGGAAGGATTGTCTCATGGCAAAGCAAGAAACAATCCTATGTGTCTGCATCAACTGCTGAAGCTCAATACATTGCTGCTGTAAGCTACTGTGCTCAAGTGCTTTGGATTCAAAATCAGATGCTGGACTATGGATTCAACTTTAAAGAGACTCTCATCTACATAAACAACAGTGCTATCTCTATTACAAAGAATCCCGTGCAGCACTCAAGGACCAAACACATCAACATAGGTATCATTTGATTAGAGATAACTTTGAAAAGGGATTAATCAAACTAGTCAAAGTTAACACAAATGAACAATATGTTGATGTGTTCACTAAAGCTTTTGATGAACAGAGACTCAAATATCTTGTATCAGCTATTGGGATGATTAACTTTGAGTAGATTTTCATAAAACTTAAATCAACTTTATTTCTAAAACCTGTGTGTCCTAAGTTGTCTATTTTATCACCTTCATAATCCTAGTTTACTTTGGAAGAAAATCTTTAAAATGATATTCCTTAGATTTTTGAAAATTTTTCCAAAAATATTTTCTTTCAGAAGATTCAAGTTGCCTTCGAAAGAAATTTATGTCTTCAAATCAAATAACTACTATAAGAAATTTACCTTCAGAAGAAATTCTGAGAATATCTTCCAAAGTTTAAATATGCTTCTAAGTACTTACATGTATTTGAAAGACAATTTTCTTCCGAAAACAATTAAGTCTTGGAAGATTTATTCTCTTTAGAATAAAACTCCCAAGTCTTAATATCTTCCGAAACCAAATATGTGTTGGAAGAAAAATCCTCCAAGTAATTTTCTTCCGAAGCCAAATTGACTTCGGAAGCTTTTTCTTAAAACTTCCGAAGCAAAATTACCTTCGAAAGATTTTCAACTTCCAAGAAAACTACCTTTTTGGCACTTTTTTAGAGGTGGGACCAACATTTGGATTTCAAAGTTTATCCTTTTGCTTTAATTTTTTTCTCAAATCCATTTCATATATATTCTCATAATGGTTCCCCCTCTTTTCACTCTCCTCTTCATCTGCATTTTTCTCTAACCTAATTTCACCCACAAACCGCCTTCGTTCTTATCTTCCTTCAACGTAAAGCTACCTCATATGGCCAACCCTGACCGCAGAAACCAACCCGATTTTTCCATGCAACTTCACAGGCAACATAATCAGGTTGCTCTGTTAGACTCTAAGAAATATCCCGGTTTCTCAGAGGTTTGTTGTTACCTTTCTTTGACAAACTACGTCACCTCCCTCACCATTGATCCTCCTCTCTATGAGGATCAGTTGTGGGAATTCTGGAGGACCTGCCAAGAGGTCACCATGGATGGGGAGAAGGCAATATCTGCCACAGTGTAGGGGAGGACAATCTTCATCACTCTGGCCTCCATAAACACTCATCTTCAGCTAGATGATGAGGAGGTGATTTGTCCTTTCCCAAAGCTGCTGTAAACCACTCCTTTGAGCAGATGGGCTATGAAGGTGACTTTTTCAGTCAAGACCTTCAGAAGGGGAAGGTCTCCTCTCAGTGGAAGTGCTTCCTTCATTTTGTCATACACAGCTTATCCAACAAGCGTGGAGGTTGGGACCAGATTCCAGAAGACCTTTCCTTTATAGTCCATGGGATGGTTTAGGGGGTCAAGTTCAGGTATTCACAATTTATTTATACCAATTTACTTGCAAACTTAGACTCTTTAGAGTATTACATGTTTCCTAGATATGTCCAGCACATTCTCAACTGAGAACTGGGTACACAGTTGAGGGGAACAGGTAATATTCTAAAACTGGGACAGATGAAGCCCGACATCTTCAAGACCATGAGGAAGCCAACTGTTGGCTTCTCAGGGGTAGAAACAGCCCTAGTCCTACAAATGTTAGTGCTCATTGCTCACGGTGACAACCTAGCAGCACCAGCTAGTGTTGAACCCACACCTTCTACTTCCCAACCACAAATACATCCTACAATAACCATCACCTACCATAGAAAAACCAAACGAACCCTTGCACATGCTACTCAGCTTGTGCAGGCCCCTATATCCTCACCCATGTAGGAGGAAGTGGAAACTCGAGCTCCCACTTCCCCTGAGGAGCAAAACACTCCCATCTCTCAAATGATCACGGCTGATGATCTCATAACCCTCATAGCCTTAAGCCCTCACTCAGAGTCTCAACACTCTAGTGAACAACCTTTTGGGGACAGTTACCATCCCTAGCCACTTGATCTAAACCAACCAATTCCTAGCCTTGAATTCTATGATGATGAAGACATGGGCTTTAATGAGTACCATGAGTCTCTCTTCTCCACCCCTACTTAAAGGGAGATGAGTACTCCTGTCTCACCAATGTCTAGCCCATATCATCCACCCACTACTTAGGTGGATCTCACTGAACCTATTCAGGAGATCCATACGGAAGAGGCTCTCACTTTAGCAAGTGATTACATCATTCAGACCTCAACCATGGCAACCCAGCCTCTTGACACTTCTCTTGAAGTTGTCATGATGCAGGGGAAATCCAACAGCCAAGAACACAGTGCTGGTGATGAGGAAGAAGACCTTGGTCCTATTCTCTCATCCGCGCGTGATTCTTCTAATAAAGATGAGGGGAGTCTGAAACTAAAGGTGCACAAACTGACTAAAAGTTGCACCAATTTAGTCTCTAAGATTAGTCACCTGGAATCTTAGGTGACTATCTTACAAAGGAGGGTCAATGACCAACAACTTGAGATCGCCGATCTCAAAGGCAAGTTAGCTGAGAGACCACTTAGGAGAACTCAACCTGGTCCACAAAAACCTGTAAATGTGACAGACTTAACCCCTAGCTCACTTATGCAAGAAAGTGAGGCTACTAAAAAGGGGGAGAGAGTCCGAACAGTCACAGAACCTTGGAGTTATTCTCAGAGTATGAACTTTGAGGATTCATCACCCTCACTTGCAATAGTCCATACTCAGCAACCTCCTCAAGTCTACATGAATATGGACTTACTTGCCCAAGTCCAAATTGATGTGGACTCGCTCATACATAGCTTGTTTGAGGAGGGTATACCCAAAGCCATGCCTACCCCATCTCTTCACTCTGAGAACCCAATCATGGGATGGAGGTACGACACAAAAAAAAGGGTTCTTATCATCTCTAGAGCTCAGGGTCAATAGGAAATCTTCAATTTTTCAAACTTGAGTTTCTATGAGTGTATCCATCTGGTTGATCTTCCACTTGTCAATCCAAGTGAAAACAGACAAGTTGCAAGATTAGCAGATTGGATTCAAGAAAGGGTGCTAGAAGAGTTCAAGTTGAGATCAAAATTATATAGACAGAGGCTAGAAGGTGAGATTTTTGGTCAACTGGATGTTGAGGTGGACCCTAAGATTAGCTTCGAAGGGGAAGCCTTGACAGAAGGCCCAGAAGTTAAACCTGTGAACCTTGAGACAGGATCTCCTTCAGCACCCAGTACCCTCAGTAAGGCACCAGTTGGTGAAGGTGCTTCACAACCTCTCTCTAGACAGAGCTTGACTGCTGAACCAAGCAATGAAGGCCAAAGCTCTCTCCACCCTGAGTCACCAAATCCTGTGCGTGACAAAGGGAAGAGTAAGATGACCTCTAAAGAGATAGATGAGGAGAAGAGAGAGAGAGAGGAAGAGAAAGCTAAGGGAGAGAGTTCAAGAGGGTCTCCAGGCTTCATAGAAGCTGCCATCAGGGCTGCCCCCAGGCTAAACACTCAAGATGATGAGTTGAGGGCCGCCAGGCTAAACTACTTGGGAACCAGGAACTACAACATTGATGAACTCATATCTCTCCCCTTAGATGAGTTGAATGAACTGGCTGATAATGAATTATCAAAAGAGAGGAAGGAGGTAGAGGATGTAGCATTGCTCCTCAAGATCAAGGAAGAAAGGAGACTGAAAAAGCTCTACAAACATGCTCCTGTCCTCTCCCCAGTTCAAGAAAGTCCTAAGAAACAGGCTGTGGCAACTACACAACCTCAGGTAGACAAGGAAGCTGAAAGAATGAACATGATCAACTACCTGAGTGCCACAGGACTCTATCTGGCATCTGCACTTCTTCCCTTATCATTTGAGTATATTGAATTTGAATATCTCAAGCAGCTGAAGGAACAAGCTACAAAAGAAAGAAAAGCTACTAAGAGAAAACTAAGGGAAGAAGCTGCAAAGTCAAGAGAATCATCCACAAAAGCCAAAAGAAGTCTGTTGACAGACAAAGGATGATGATCTTCTTGAAGCTGTATGGATTCTCCGAAAGGAGACTTGGTCCTATTTCTCTATCCACTATGGATGAGCATATCTGAGTGATCAAGAAGAAGATTAAGAAGGGAGAGCTTGTTGACTTGCATTCTCCTTCAAGTCCAGCTCAACCTGAAGTTGAGGTAAAGGTTGAACCCCTTGAGACAACACAACCTGAACCTAGAGCTGCATATCATCCAACTTCGCCTTTTGATCCACAGCAAGGTCCTCTTCTCTCTCCTTCTAAACCTGTGAGAGAAGAGAACCCAACTGAGAGAGACACAAATAGAACAACCTGGTGTTTAAGACCAGTCCTCTCAGTTAAAGACTTCAAAAAGGAGGAAAAGGATGGCCAAGAAAAGTGTTTCCAAGAAGAAAAAGACCAAGGCATCTACCTTTACACCTCAGGATGAGTCAGAGCATCCTAAGGTAGTGCCTGAAGAGGTTGCTCAACCAACTCCTATTCAAGTAGAGCCTCTTGCAATTGGAAGACCCATCTTGTCCTAGACTTTTGCTGCTGATCCGGACAGATGGTATGTCATCAGAGATCAAGGAGGTCAAGATGTCTACTTCTGAAAAGACATGCATGATCTTCCTCTACATGGTCTGTATGACATGAGAAGATACTATGATAGTCTGAGGGATCCTAACCACATGATGAAGATAGGCATGGTCTTGATCCTAATAAGGACTGTCAACATCTGAAGAACTTCTTTGTTTTGGTAGTATCAGCCTAAGGGGAGTTTGTAAGGTAATATTAGAAGATTATAAGGCTGATGCAACCAAAGAAGCCAAAACAACCAAGGGTCTTCCTGTATGCATGCACTAAACGTACAAGGTAGAAGTTGCTTTGGAAGTTTTACACACTCCACAGAAAAATACTTTAAGTGTAAAATCTTCCGAAGCCAAATTCCAAATCTTCCAAAGCCAAAGATGAAGTCTTCTGAAGCTTCAAAGACAAAGTCTTCTGAAGCCAATTAGCTGTGAAGACTGATTTCGTTCGAAGACAGAGAAGACATGCTTTCTCTGATCTATTTTTGCATAAAGCTGACACGCCATCTGTTGCAACTCTGAAGACTCACCAACTTATACAAGTTGGTGAAAAATCCATGCTTTTGTAAACTGTAGATTAAGGTCTTTGTCTGTAACTTCCTATTATTGTACATGTAAACCTTTTTATATTAGAAAAGGATGTGAGCTATGGCATGTCATAGTCACTAGTCAAAAGACAATCTGCTTTTGACTCTACATTGATCTTATTGTCTAGATTAGTGTTTCCAACTATCTTTCTAAGTATTGATGGTTGTAGGATGTAATATAAAGTGTCTCAGGTCCTTGTAATTCTTTCTATTGGGTTTCTAACAAGTTTTATCAAAGATGTTTAACCATTTAAACAACAAAACGCAGCGGATATAAGAGGTTAAAACTTGTTTTAGATTTTGAAAATAAACCATTTATATGTTCAAGAAAACAAACCCAAGAACAAGGATCATATATGTGAAAAGAAATGCTATCAAAACCGAAAAACAACAACCATAGGATGTTCTTAAAACTACCTTTCAGGAACATGGTTATGTAATATGGATGAGAAGAAGGAGATGATGCTCTTGAACGGCTAGCGTTCAAAAGAGAAGCCCTCAAGCTTGTATACCCACAAGCTCTTGCAAACACCCAACTTGTTAGGAAGTTTGACACCAAAAATCTTCTTGAAACCTTTCCTTTTTCCGAAAATTTGCAAGGAGAAAAGAAAGAAGAAGAACTTTTGCATGTATGAGAGAGAGAGATGGTTGAGTGTATGAATGAACTAGTTAATGTCTTGTATTAAAACAAGACAAAAGAATCCCAAGGCCAACCACCAAGGGGGTGGCCGAAAATTTCAAATGGGTTCCCACCCATTTGAAATGTCTTTGATTCATTATTTGTTATATGTTTATAAAATTAAACATCCTTTTAATTTTATAACTTAACCACACACTATTATTTGTTGTTATTTAACCTATTTAAATAACAATACAAACAATATCTCATGAACAAATATCCATATAATTGTTCTATCTCAAATGCAATAATTTAGAAAACCCATTTTCTAAATTGGTGTCAATATTTATTTGCTTGATCATATCAACAAATAAATATTTATTGGTGTTTGCCTAGCTTGTTATTGGGTATGACCCGACTTGGATCATAACTTACTAACCACATCAATCTTGTATGTGTCTTGGGCATATAAGATCCAACAATCTCCCACTTGCATAAGATTCATAAAAGATTGATGCAAGTAGTAAATACCGCCTAACAACGGTTTACTACCCTTAATACGTATGACTAAGAGCCATTCAATAACATCATCCCCTTAAAGTATCTTACTCGAAAATGTTTTAGGTGAATCAATCATCTATCCTTTTGTCATAGATGTCATGTTAAATTCTAGAGACACAGAATGATCATTCTCCATTGATTTAACTTTAGCAGGCCTTAGACATCTTGCTCTCAACGAATAAGAGGGACAAATCCCATCTTGACTACATACGTCTCTCACAATCACCTCGTGCTATACCTGAATTTAGTCTTATGTATTGTCATGTTTCAGAACAGCGAAGAACTAAGTCAAAGTATAATACCTGGTGAATATCAAGACCCAATATGTATCTCAGGTCAGAGTATACCAAATGATATTCGCCTTTACTCAAATTTACTTATGATCAATCAAGAAGATTCCATGTAGTAATATTTGAGATGCGGGTCAGTCCAATATTTGTATCCCACAAATATCTATGAACTTTGGCTGCAACCCTTTGCTCTATATTCATCCATATGAATATCCACCAATCCAAGTTCATAATAGTCTTATCCTCATACTTGTTCCCACAGGTATGAACGATTATGGACGTTCAGAGTAAATGATTTACTCATGGATTAAACATGCAAAATTGGAACATTAGCTGAAACATTATAACCATATAAATAATTCAAGTAATAAAAGGTTCCAATATCCAAATACAAAATTACAAGATCAAATCCAGTCACTAGAATATCGAAGTCCCATGGCACAAGTATGACCTTCATGCTTTGCATTTTCAAGGAGCTTTGTGAGTGAATCCACAATGTTCTGATCCGTGTGAACTTTGCGAATACATATTTTTCCCTTTTCAACTTCATCCCTTATGTAGTTGAATCTCCGCTCAATATACCTAGTCTTTTGATGTGCACGGGGTTCCTTGATTTGAGCAATTGCACCCTCGTTATCACAAAAATTTCTAGGGGGTCCTGAATGGAATGGACAACCCCTAGATCGGCAATGAATTTCTTCAACCATGCAGCTTCTTAAGCTGCTAATGAAGCGGCGATGTATTCTGACTCTGTAGTTGATAATGCCACCACATCTTGTTTAGAGCTCTTCCAAGAGACTGCTCCTCCATTCAGGATGAAAATGTATCCCGATTGTGATCGTGAGTCATCCCGATCAGTTTGGAAACTCGCATCCGTGTAAACTTTTACCACGAGTTCCTCCTCACCAGATCCATAGATTAGGAACATATCTTTAGTCCTCCTTAGGTACTTAAGTATGTTCTTAACAGCCATCCAATGACTATTTCCAGGATTTTACTGGTATCGGCTTGTCATACTCAAAGCGCATGACACGTCCGGCCTAGTGCATATCATTGCATACATGATGGATCCTATAGCAGACACATACGGAATTCCGTTCATTTTATCTTGCTCATCCTTTGAGCTTGGACATTGAGTCGTACTCAATATCGTTCCTCTTTGAATAGGTACCGTACCTTTCTTAGAGTTCTCCATCTTGAACCTTTTCAAGATCTTATCAATGTATGCACTTTGATTTAAACCTATCAACCGCCTTGATCTATCCCTATAGATCTTTATTCCCAAAATATAGGCGGCTTCACCAAGATCCTTAATGGAAAAACAGCTTCCAAGCCAGGTTTTTACACCTTCCAAGGTTGGAATGTCATTTCCAAATAGTAGGATGTCATCAACATACAATACTAGGAAAGTGATGATGCTCCCACTAGCTTTTTTATACACACAAGCCTCATCAGCGTTTTTGATGAACCCAAATTTGATTACCTCTTCATCAAAACGGTGATTCCAATTTCTTGATGCTTGTTTCAATCCATAGATTGATTTCTTTAACTTGCATACTTTGTTAGGATGTTTTGGGTCGAAAAAAACCTTCAAGCTGAACCATATAGACATCTTCCTCAAGATATCCATTTAGAAAAGCGGTTTTGACATTCATTTTCCAAATCTCATAATCATAATAAGCAGCTATGGCAAATAATATCCTAATAGACTTTAGCATTGCAACCGGCGAGAAGGTCTCATCATAATGAACCCCTTGAGTTTGAGTGAAACCTTTTGCTACAAGTCTAGCTTTATAAGTATCCAAGTTTCCATGCATATCGGTTTTCTTCTTGAAAACCCACTTACTTCCAATTATCTTGGAGTTAAGAGGTCGTACAACCAAGTCCCACACTTGGTTGTCATACATGGATTGCATCTCAACGTTCATGGCTTCAAGCCATTTGTCACAATCCAAATTGGACACTGCATCATGGTATGTGATTGGTTCATCGAAATCAACCACATAGCATCCATCTATGAAAAATCCATATCTTTCAGGTATTACTAGTTCTACCAGATCTGCTAATGTTTTGTGTGTATTGATCAACCATTTGATCATCCTCAACATCCTTATGTTGAGTGCTAGTGTCAACCAAACGTGTATCAGGTTGTGGTTCTTGATCCTCCTCAAGATCCACTGTTCTACTGCTAGCTCCTTCCATAAAGAACTTGGCTTCCAAGAACTCACCCTTCTTGGCAACAAACTCCTTTTGTTCCAATGGATCATAGAAATAATATCCCATAAAATCTCTAGGATATCCAATAAAGATACACTTAGTGGAACGACTTTCTAACTTGTTTGAGGTGGGAGTCTTTACATAAGCCACACATCCCCAAACCTTTAAATATGATAGAGATGGAACCCTTCCATGCCATATTTCAAAAGGTGTCTTTTCCACTTTCTTGGTTGGGGCCATATTCAAAATACGAGCTACAGAGAGCAAAGCGAAACCCCAAAATGATAGAGGCAATGAGCTTCTAGCCATCATAGATCGAACCATATCAAATAGAGTTCGATTTCTCCTCTCGGACACACCATTGCGTTATGGTGTTCCAGGTGGAGATAGTTGTGAGACAATCCCACAACTTCTAAGATGATTTCTAAAAGCATCACTTAGGTATTCACCTCCTCTATCGGTGCGGAGAATTTTTATTAACTTGTTGAGTTGATTTTCTACTTCATTCTGGAAGGTTTTAAACATTTCAAAAGCTTCATCTTTGTGTTTTAACAAGTACACATACCCATATCGACTATAGTCGTCGGTGAAGGTAATGAAGTATCTTTCATTGTACCTAGTCATTGGCTTAAAAGGACCACATACATCCGAATGTATGATACCTAATAAATCTTTTGCCCTTTCGGTTTTGCCACTAAAAGGTGCCTTAGTCATTTTGCCTTGTAAACAAGATTCACATACATCAAATGAATCATATTCACTTGCTTTTAAAAGACCATTCTTTTGAAGGGTTTGTATGCGCTTCTTGTTTATATGACCAAGACGGCAATGCCAAAGATAGGTGTCACTCAAATCTAATTTGAGCTTCTTGGTGGTGGTTTGGTACAACGAGCTATCATATAATATGTTTTCACAAACCAATTCATAAATACCATTAATAGGAGTAGCTTTAAAATAAAAGATGTCATTTAAAGAAACATGAATTTCATTTTTAATAAACGTCAAAACATAACCATATTGTCTTAATTGGGCAACTGAAATAATGTTCCTAGTCAAACTAGGAGCATACAAAACATTGTTCAAAATTGCTTCCAAACCATTTGGAAGCTTCAGGTTGTAGTCCCCTCGGGCTTCAACTTGAACCTTTGCCCCATTCCCCATGTAGAGGCTAACATCCCCTCTCTTGAAGTCTTTACTTCTTTTGAACCCCTACAACAAATTGCAAATATGAGTTCCACATCTGGTATACAATACCCATGTTTTAGAGGATATTAAATTGAGATCAATATGAATCATGAAAATTGTACCTGAGGTTTGCCCGGCATCCTTCTTAGCTTTCAACTCTTTGAGATGGATAGGACAATTTCTTGCCCAATGTCCTATCTCCCCACACTTAAAGCATGGGTCATCCGAAGCAACCTTTTGCTTCTTCTCCGCTGGTTTTGGTGGTGGCACTTTTACCACTCCCTTTCCCTTTCTCCCAACATACCCTTTACCTTTAGCAACACTTGCCTTGGATGCGGGGTGAGGCCTCTTCTTGTTCCCACCTTCATTGATGGTGAGAACGGGTAAACCCCTTTTACCCATGGCCGCCTCAGCTGTTTTGAGCATAGAGTGAAGCTTAGTTATGTTCTTGTCCCAACCGTTCATGTTATAATTCATAACAAAATTGTCAAACCTTTTTGACAAAGAGTTGAGGATCAAATCTGTAGCCAACTCTTTCGAGATGGGACAATTCAGCCTTTCAAGGCGGTCTATGTGGCTCTTCATCTTAAGTACATAAGACGAGACCGATTGGGTATCATCCATACTCCAGAATGGCTGGTAATACCACTTAGGCTCGCTCCCTCTTTTTCCAAGAATTCACATGCATGGAGTGCTCGAACCGTTTCAAAGCATGCTACCCTTTCTTGTTGTTGGAACGTTTCCTTCAACTTGGTAATCATGTCGTATGCTCCGTGATGTTCGTACTCCTTTTGGAGATCCAGAGTCATACTTGCCAACATGAGGCAAGACACTTGGAGCGAATCCTCAGTGTATTTCACCCAATTATTGTAGGCCTCCCTATCTTCCTCATTGGGTTCATTGGGAATCGGTTCATCTAAAACATATGACCGTTTCTCTTGCTTGAGAACAATTCTCAAGTTTTGAAACCAATCAATAAAGTTGTTATGGTTTAAACGCTCCTTTTGGAGAATGGTTCTTAGTGATAGGGTATGAGCGGACGGGATATCATTGTTTTCATTGTTGTTGGTGGCCATCTACAAAATTTAACAAAGTTCAATTTTAGTACTTTTGATATTATCATTTTTAATTATTATTACCCTTTTATGTGTCATACACAAATTAAAATTCTAGAATCCAACGTTACATTTAAATAGTGGTTAGGTGACCTTTATCCCATTATTTAAATTAACAAGGTAGTCAACGTTTGACAATTGCAACCCTTTGCAACTTCTAGAGGTATGGGATCGACTTAAACATCATATGTATAGTCGGCATGTTTATCCCATCAACACCTTTTGTAAACCACATTGTAGGTGATCCATTTAACATGGTTTGTAAATCAAGTCACCCTACTTACACACATATGTGAGTCTACCAATATAAGTGGTTAGGTGATCTTTATCCCACAAATATGGCATTCCCACCTCAAATCACAAGTTCCCTCAAAATGGTTAGGTGACCTTTATCCCATTAAGAGTTTCCAAGTGACTCAAGTGTTGTGTAAAAGGACGGTGTTAAACTTGTTTTGAAAAGGAATTTTAAGTTTTCATAATTCTAGTTTAGAAAACTCTATGTACCTTGTATTTGCATGCTCTCAAACACATGGTACCCTATGGTTCTTTTAATAAAATCCTTTTATTTAAAATCATTAATCCTTTTAAAAACCTTTTATTAATCACTTAATGATAAAGAACCATTTTATTTCAGCTTCTTATGTTTATTAATTTGTTTGTTATGCATATCCATATATCAAACAACCAACATAAAATAAACAACCAAACAAGCACAACCATTCAATCACAAGTGCATAACCATAGCCACTAAGGTGACCACACTTGTTTGCCATCACAAGTGTTGTCATTTGGTCTTTCCTAAGGGTTTTAGAATAACACATCAAAATGTGTCCATGAACTCCCACTTGAATCCGCATCCAAATGCTTCAAGTGTCCATGTCTTTTGAGTCCTTCCTTTGTATCTTCCTTTGAGTCTCCAACTTGTGCATCTTCTTTTACAAAAATTATATCCTAATACAATTTTTCTAATAAAATAAATGCACCTAATCTATTTGTTACATAATCAAAGAATAAATAAATTACAACCCAAAAGATACAAACACCAAAATTATTATTACAACCCTTTAATGAATAAAACCAAACATGACAAAATACATACAACCAAATCCAAAACACACTAGGTCAAGGCTATGTTATGCACCAAAACATGTATCTAAATACAACATTCAAGAACAAAATGAACTCCCTTTTAACCTTTAAAGTTTTGGCCAACATAAACCAAAACTTTTAGGGTTTTGTCCAAACAAAATAATCAACCACTTGATATTAATCTTTCAAGGTTTATTCTAAAGCATGTGAATAAAACTTGAAAGATAAGGGATTCATACATCCAAAACAAATCAGCCCCTAAAGGGTTGAGAAAGTCCAACAAAACTAATTTTTCTTGGACTTTTGAAGCAAGTTTTCCATATAACCGGCTCTAGATGCCAATGTTGGGTTTCTAACAAGTTTTATCAAAGATGTTTAACCATTTCAACAAAAAAACGCAGCGGATATAAGAGATTAAAACTTGTTTTAGATTCTGAAAATAAACCATTTATATGTTCAAGAAAACAAACCCAAGAACAAGGATCATATATGTGAAAAGAAATGCTATCAAAACCGAAAAACAACAACCATAGGATGTTCTTAAAACTACCTTTCAGGAACATGGTTATGTAATATGGATGAGAGGAAGGAGATGATGCTCTTGAACGGCTAGCATTCAAAAGAGAAGCCCTCAAGCTTGTATACCCACAAGCTCTTGCAAACACCCAACTTGTTAGGAAGTTTGACACCAAAAATCTTCTTGAAACCTTTCCTTTTTCCGAAAATTTGCAAGGAGAAAAGAAAGAAGAAGAACTTTTGCATGTATGAGAGAGAGAGATGGTTGAGTGTATGAATGAACTAGTTAATGTCTTGTATTAAAACAAGACAAAAGAATCCCAAGGCCAACCACCAAGGGGGCGGCCAAAAATTTCAAATAGGTTCCCACCCATTTGAAATGTCTTTGATTCATTATTTGTTATATGTTTATAAAATTAAACCTCCTTTTAATTTTATAACTTAACCACACACTATTATTTGTTGTTATTTAACCTATTTAAATAACAATACAAACAATATCTCATGAACAAAATATCCATATAATTTGTTCTATCTCAAATGCAATAATTTAGAAAACCCATTTTCTAAATTGGTGTCAATATTTATTTGCTTGATCATATCAACAAATAAATATTTATTGGTGTTTGCCTAGCTTGTTATTGGGTATGACCCGACTTGGATCATAACGTACTAACCACATCAATCTTGTATGTGTCTTGGGCATATAAGATCCAACACTTTCATGATTTGTAACACTTGTAATACAACTTGAGAGCAATATACAACATCCTTGAAAACCATACTTCTCTGTTCTTGTTCTTAGTTCTGTCACTACTTACTTGTGTTCTTAGTATCATCTTATACAAACCCGGTTCCACATTTGATCTGTTAAGTGTTCTAAAACTCTCCTCCTTGTGAGATTGATTGTATTGACCACCCTTCACACGGTCCTGCAAAAAGTATGGAAGGTAGCGAGACTGAAGATTTGTTGACTGAGGTTATGACATGTGATTTGCTAGAAGGATTATTTGATTTAAATATAGAAGAAGAAATTGTTGAAGAAACATAGTTCAATTTGAAGTAGTTGAAGAAGAAATAGCAGGTGGTCAACATGCAAGTGAAGAAGAAATTTTCAAGAATGTTGAGAATTATGAATTTTTGGGAAAGTTCAACAGGATCAAGCTCACAACGAAATCTGATTTTGGAAACTAAAAAACTTTAATACTTAAATAGAAAATACAATTCATATTAAAAAGTTTTTAAAGATAAATTGGACTGAATAAAGTAGTTTATCAATAATAACTGAATTTGCATGACAAAGAATGTGCTAAAATTGATTTAACTCAATGAAATGATGAGCTTGGTTTCGGGAATATACCGACTAAACTGCGAATTAGCTTCTCCTAAGCTTACTGTTGAAAAAAATTAAACTTTCATCAACGGAGGTTGAAGGTATCATAAAATCTCAAATGACTAAGATGATTAACGGTGCATAGAGCAGTGTTGGTTCTGCTAATATTGCTCTATTGATTAATCATGATTATACTTGTATGCTTTCATCTGATGTTAAAAATGAAGAAGACATGGTGTATGGTCTGGGTTTTCAACCAAAAAGTAACCTTAAACTCTCAGTCAATGTGTATACAACTGTTGACCCTAAAATTATAATCAAACCTAAGACTGATAATATTAATCATTGTGTAGAATCGTTAATGGTGGATGGGTAGGCTATATATTAGGGAAGTGACAATAAGAGTGTTATCAATGATAATAAAAAGAGGAAATGTAGTGGCCATGATTCTATATGTAAAACATCTCATACTTTGAATGAAAAAGTTATTGTTTGTGATTTTTAACCATCTTGTTGAAAACCTAAATCAATGCAGCTAGCTAGTCTACAATTCATGTTATTAAAAGGTGTAATAAGTTCGCGACCGAAGCTAACAATGTTATTTATGAATGCGTCGGCCATGTTCACCAATCATGGCAAGAGTAATTAAGTCAATTTAACACGAATTCAACCTTCAATCATGTTAGTGCAGCTAGCCCGGGTAGGGTTTGTCAAACCCAATAGTACTACTCACTCGCTAGTTATCATTAAATAAAGGATCAAAAAGTGAGCACTTAATTGGTAACAACACAAGTACACATGTGATATTATAGTTTTACTAATCCTAGAAAAGTAACTGAAAACATACTCTCTCCCCTAAAAGAGTGCAATAGAAAGAGGGGGCTGTAAAACTCACCTTGGATGCACAACTATAATCATAGCAAATAACCTACTTTAAGTTTAACAACAACCTAACATACATACATACATACATACATACATACATACATACATACATACATACATACATACATACATACATACATATGTGTGTGTGTGTGTGTGTGTATATATATATATATATATATATATATATATATATCTTTAATAGGTTATAACTCAATCTTAATGAATAGCTCATACGGTTTCACGTTTCTAACAAGACTTCGCACCTGACTACTCCCATGTACATACATCAACACTTATATATCATGTACCAACATACGAATAC
This sequence comes from Flaveria sonorensis, assembly GCA_025506505.1. NCBI lineage: Eukaryota > Viridiplantae > Streptophyta > Magnoliopsida > Asterales > Asteraceae > Flaveria > Flaveria sonorensis. Next base: position 18,116,345 of record CM046427.1, on the reverse strand, counting down.
ATATCATACATTAATCACATTTATACACTCTCATCCATGTACAAACCCTTGGATAGATAGTTCTACATCCATATTATAGTATATATACATATTATCACTATATATATGTAAGCATATAACCATGTAAATACATCCACACATCCATCACAATTTACATTCATGCACATTCATACACTTATACTTATACATACACCATGAATATATATATACCCAATCACACACAAAATATACACATAACACAATGCTAGCACATACTAAACCATATCCGTACTTCACACACACCATGCCTGACTACTCACACACACAGCTTCCACACCATTCATGTATACAAACACACGGTCATACTTGAATACACGAAAACCTGATCACACACACACCCGGTCACACACACACACACCAGTACACACGCACACCTAAAACTCATGATTCAACCCTAAAACACCCACAGTCTATACTCACATGCAAAATACTAACGCCATATACACTAACATGATATACGTAGTCAATTCACATACATACATACAAACCAAACGTGAAAATAATACCAAACAATCTAGTGTAAAAGAAACGAGTGAGAATCATACCACAACTGTTCAATCGGTGAAAATTTACATGAAAGAAAGGTTGTCGCTAGTTATTAATTGTTGATAGGAGCGTTGCCAAAGGCCGCTTGTTGTCGGGAGAAAGAGATCAGTGGTAAAGAAGGGGCTGTCATTCAATTGATGGTAATAGGGCTAGGGTTTGCGAGAGAGAGATCGAGAGGGAGATTGAGAGAGGGAAGGCTAGTGTTTGTGGGTGGGGGTGAAGTGTCGAGAGGGATTGAGCCGAGAATAGGGTTTTAAGGTTTGGGTTACGTGATGAGGGGGCAATATGGGGGGCTAGATTCTTATTAATTTACACAAGTTTAACTATTTTGCTTTCTAGTCCCTCAAGTTTTATGAACTTACATCTTGATCCAAAAGTTATATAATTAACTTTAATTACATACCAAGTTAAATAATCACTAAATTATGTGAGAACGTTTAAAATAATGAAAGTTGAGTTAAGGGCGTTAACCTGAATTACAGGGGGTCACATAATTTCCTCTTAGTATATCCTTTTTTAACCAAGTTTCCTTCATTTCCATATAACATAGCACAGGGATCCAGAAATGGGTAAGCAGAAGATCTAGGTTGTTTGGTAGATGACCTGGGAGTAGTTGATGATACAACTTCTTTAGTCTTAAAATCTTGAGACAATTTCTTCTCATATTCGATCTCAACTGTGGAATCAAGAAGTTGTTTGACATTTTTCACTTCATTGGTCATCATCTCATAAGTCATACCAAATACTAAATCAGCATCATATACAGTATAAATCAAGAGCATAGTTGTCACCATCAGATCATCACTTTATGCCTTAACCACCATTTCTTCCACAAAGATTTCTTACTTTGGTGGACTATCTATAGTTTTAGGCTCATTAGAGGAGTTTCAAGCTTTTCATATGCACCAATTATCTCTCCCTCCTCTAACTGCTTACTAAGTTGCCAATTGCTTAGTTGCTTTTTAATGATCTTCCAAGAATGGAGCAAATCCAGCAAGGCTTCTTGGATCTTCCTTCTGTTAATAACTTGTTTTTTTTTCCTTTTCCTTCTTAGCGAAGTTCTCCCTCTTTCTAGAATAAGTTTATATATTAATGGAACCGGTAGAGGTTGAAGCCACCAGATGAGTATGCATCCAATTCTTCTATAAGTGTACTCATGGCCACATCTTCATCATATTCACTTGCCGAAGGGCCAGAATATGGGATCGTTAGAAAGATTCAGTTCTTCAGCAATCATTTCAGACTTGCTTAGGCCAGCTTGAGTTCAAACTTCTTGTCTCTTTTTGGAGATCTTTTATAATTATCATCATCATCACTATCACTAATAAAGATGTCATCAAATTCATCTTTAATACCTTATCTTTATTATCATTATCTTTCTTCTTTCTTTCCACCTTCATCTCATTCATTCTATTAGTTAACTCTCTAAATTTTTTTTTAAGTTATCTATCTTTTCATTTTGAATTTCAATAAATCTTTCTTGATCTTCTATAACTAAGGTCTGTATAGCAATAGTTTCTATATGTCCTGTCATTTCTTCTTTTACATTCTCAATGCTTGACTCTAGCTGGTGAACCTTTTTATCTTTTAGCTATATTTGTCCTGATTTTCAGCCAATTCTTTGTCCTTTTTAACATAATCTTCTCGATTTTGTTGACTTTAAATTGCAAGTCAGATATCACTTTATCATTCTCTGATTCAGTTGTAGTTTTAACGTGAATAGGTGCAACAAATTCTTAAGATTCATAAGAAGGAACATACTCTGATGATAATTGTCTTAATGGTATGTCTTGCTATATCTGAATACCCTCCTCATCAGGTGATGATTAAGTATCTCCAGAAGAACTAGTATATTCACTAGAAGTTGTGGATTGAATAGCAGCAGCAGCCAGGGACATATGGAAAGAAGAGAGATGAGTTGAATAAGCAGGAGATGCATGTAATGGAGATTCATGGGTTGAACATGCAGGAAAGACTATATGTTAGTGGAAGCAATGTTAAGATCACCACCTTCTACAATTTGTGGTGACATTTCTTGTTATTTATTCTTCAATAGGCATAAAAAGATAAGTAGCTTGCTCAATCTCAACCATATCTTCTTTAGCTTCCTCACCACCTTCTTGAGCATCACCTTACCCAATTTGTTCTAACATCTATGGGAGTAGTAGAAAAAAGTTCCACTGTAGTAACTTTTATAATCAGTCTTCTTGATGTAGTCATAGGACTTGACATCCAACATGACAACTTTATCTCAGGTTCAATGCTTACAAGTTTAGGAAATGCTGAGATGAGTAAGCATTAAAGGATGTCATTAGCCATTGAATATATAAGCAGACATGTTGAATTGTCTGTTAGTACATATAGTAGATGTTGTTGTAATAAGGATGTCATTACAACCAGTCTTCCTCCTGGACAAGCAATGCTGGAATATAAGAAATTTCCATTGTAAACCAACCAAGTCCATGGTGATATATTTTTATATAAAACCACTTTCATATCCAGTGTTTGTAATGAAAGTTATAATGTCATTCTTTTAAAGCTCATGGGATTGACCAGCATCTTCCTCAAACTGTATACACTATCTCATAATTTGTTCAGTAATAATAAGCTAGTATTTATCATCTATCATTCCTATTATTATTATTGTATTATCCACTAGTCTACTTTGTAGAGTCAAGAAAGATTTGATGAGGCTCTCATAGATAACTGGCCTGACTATAATAGCATAAGCAATTCTGATTGTCTGGATGAATCTAATCATGTCTCTCAAACCTTCAACTTCAGTTACATCTGAATCTAAGAATCCACTAACATTATATAACTTGCTCCAAGTTAGATTTTCCATTATCTGTATCAAAGACAAATGTATAAGATTTGATTTGTTTTTCAATTCAGAGGTAGGAAACAATTGCCTTATGACTTTTTAGGTCAAACTTTGACTAATAAAGTCATGATTGTTTTATTTGACCTACTGTTTGGTAGAGATCGAAATAAGTTGGTAATCAAAGTAAATCAGGTATGATGAGGGATTGGATGATGAAAGGATGAACACTTTGAAACTTGGGGTTCATCTCTAAAGTCCTGAACGCCTGCATTCAATTTATACTTGAAATTATTTTACCAATCAATACCCTTATTGGTTTAATGCTTGGGTGACCTTCACCCATATAAACTAACACTATTACCTGCATTGAATTTTCACTTGGTAAAAATTCAATGTTTCTAATCTGGTTGATTCTAAATGATGAATGCACCGTATTTATTCTGTTGACTTTGACTTAGATTGTGTTCTGTTTATCAATCTTTACTTGGTTTGATTGTTCAACACTGTGAAACAAATTTCCAAACTTGACCGATCTGAGGCATTTTGTGCAATTTAGCAGGATAGACTAAGACACTATGATAATTCTTTGGTCTTGCATACCAACACAAATATTTTTTATATTCTAGATATTTTCAATTTTAAGAAACTGTACAAAAATGATATCAAATAGTATTATATTTTGTTATCATTTTTCATTGTTTTTGTAAATTTTTAGAATTATTAGTTACTCCGCTTAAAATTTATATCCATCAAGGTTAAAAAACATGAAAGATTTTAAAAATTGAAAATTTTCATTGGCACCATCATTAAAAAATAAACGGTTCACAAAATAGTTTTATATTTTTGGATTTAGATTCTATACAAACATTTAGAATGTTACCTTACATGAAATTAATTTCAATCAGATTCCTTTATAAAGCAAGAACAATTAGTAGAATCAACATGATTATAAACAAATTGATTGTAGGTATGTTTGTTCTTTTAAGCCCAAGCCCATGCATTGGTTTTTCTTTTCCATACTTTGTGATTTTTAACATTGTTTGAGTTGATTTAATATTCACTATGTACCTCACACTCAGAAGCATAGAAAGATCAACCACCTGTACAAAATGCATGGTACAACTTTATCACATCTTACATGACCATGTCAATTAGGTAATGATTTATTATTTTGTTGATGGATCCTTATTGGAAATCTTCTACTTTGATCCTTATTCAATTTGATCCATATTGTGATTCTTTTTCAATCCATTTGGAGGTGATTCTTTTTTGGATTATTTTAATTCATGCACTTTGGAATGTAGTCCAAGATAGACTTTATTATTTTATCAATTTTAGGAGGTGATCCACATTAGGATCCTTTTTGGTAATTTGGCATCAGCATTTTGTGCCTTGTTTACTCCGATATTTGCTTAGCAAAACAAAGGAGAAACTAATGTAAGTGAATGAGGCTTCATAAAATATCATTACTTGGTTTTTAGGTAACTACACACACAACCACCTAGATAAGCTAATACTTATTCATACCCTAAGATGATGGCTTCACAGTTGAATATGTGATTTACTTCATCATAAAAGTATGCATCTTCAATTCCAAGCTGAGCCTACCCATTTATGAAATAAGTCATTTCAGTATTTATTATTTGAGAAAATGCATTATGAATCATGTCTAGACTGAAGTAATATCATTTCTAAGGTATATTCCTTATTAAACAAAAGAAAGACTTCTATTTGTACTTTGCTTGCTTGTTGAATGTTTTTGGCTTTTTTGATATTTGAAAAGATGTGATGGGTCAAGAAAATAATCAAAGTGTTCTATTTTTTTATTTTAAATTTAAAATTAATCATTTCAATTATTTGTACCAAAGGTTCAAACTTGCTAGGGTCAAATATTTAGTAAACAAATTAGCTAGTTGATTATCGGTGTATACTTGAATCAACTTTATTAAACCTTTTTCAGCACAATCTCTCAAAAAGTGATATTATATCTCAATGTGCTTTGTTTTTTAGTGTCCTACTGGATTATAATTTATAAACATAGCAGCTGTATTTTCAATGTAAATTAGTGTGTGCAAGAAATTATACCCATTGTCAAATATCTGGTTTTGAATCTAGAGAACTTGAGAATAGCAAGTGGATGCTATAATATACTTATCTTCTACTATTGAAACTGACATGCTTGTCTTCTTCTTGCACTACCATGACAATAGTCTTGGATCAAAGAATTGACGATCACCAGATGTGGACTTTCAAATAAAGTTGCCTCCCCTGTAATCATTTTCTATGTATGCATAGAGGTTGAAGTCACCTTCCTTTAGATACGATAAACCAAGAGCTGGTTTACCTTTGAGATATTTGAAGATGTATTAAACAACATCAACGTGTGATTCTTTGGGATCTGCCTCATATCTGGCACACCAACAATCTCCAAACATGATGACTGGTCTACTAGCAATGAGATACATAATAGAACCAATCATGGAATGAATAGGTTTGATCAATAGATTTTCCATTTGCATCTAGTCCTATCTTCATTTTTGTATCCATTAAAGTGTAGTACACTAACAATCTACAAGATGGAACTTCCACAGCATAGTGTCAACACACTTTGATTGGTTGATGAAGATCACATCTATTGTTTGTTGCACTTGCAATCCTAATGAGAAGGTGAGTTCACCCATTAGATTCATATAAAACTTGGAATGTATCACGAGTTGTTTGTATGTTCAATAAAGATGATATCATGCATGTAGATCTAAAAAAGCAACAATTCATGCCTTTCTTCTTTCTAATGAAAATCTAATCAATCTTCCCTTTTCATATCATGTTAAAGAGAAAAGATCATAATGTCTCATACCACTTCCAATGGGCTTGATGTGTAACACCCCGAATTTTTTTTAAAAGAAAACAAAAAGGAAGTATCAAGAAAGAAAAGATATTGGGCACAAGTTGAGGGGGGTAAAGTGCAAAAGTGCACAAACTCTATTATTTTAATAATATAAGAGGTATGGCCACCTCTTTAAAAGTAGAGATCTGCTTTTGGCCTTCAGCCAAAGCAGAAAAAGGGTGAAAGCTTGCTGGTTTTTGGAGAAAGAGGAAGAAGAAGCTGCTAAGGTGAGTTCTCCTAAACACGAGTTCGGTTTCAGTTGGGTTTTAAGTCCAAAACCGAAGTTCTTGATGTTTTAGAAGTTGTTATCGGGAATTTGAAGCTGAAATCGCAGGTGGAAGCACCAGGTTTGAAGATCTGCTTCAGGTGAGTTTCTAGACCCCTCTTTTATAGATTTTAAAGTGTTTGGGGCTATTATGCATACTGGGAAAATGTTTTTCAAAGATAACCGTATGTTATGCTTGTTGTTGTTCGACCGTACCTGCTGTGGTTGTGTGTTTGGTTGTAGTTTAGTGATTAGAATTGTTGTTAGGATGTTTAGACGCCCTTAGTATGCTAGATCTATGCTTGGGTAGTGTTAGAATGCCTTTCGGATGATATTTGGTAGTTTAAACAGTTCAGAAAGATCCCATGCGCCCAAACAGTACCCTTTATGCGCCTAAAAAGTTGGCCATGAGCCTAAGTGTTGCTCATCCACCCAAGGGTCCTCATGCGTCCAGGTGGTGGGCCCAAATAGTGTCATGCGCCAAGGAAATGTGCCCAAATGCCTAAGTATAGATGGTGCGCCCAATAGTGCTCATGCACCCAGAATTGTTTCTGTGGCCAAGTGTTGAAACGCCTGAATAGGGCTCATGCGCTAAAATAGTTCTCATGCGCCCAAGAGCCTTTATACTTAGAATTTTCTGCTGATGCGCCTAGAATGTTATGTTGTGCCTAGTTTTAGACTTAGGGCTTTCATAGGGGCTTTAAGAGGTGATGTTTGAGATAGGTCCCGTTGGGATATGGTGGCTTATGCATGATTTTGTGCTGTGGTTTATGTTGTGTGTGTGGTGTGTTGTCTTTCTTCGTTAAACGGTTTTCAAAACGTATGTATTATGTTTTATTATACGTTATGTATGATGTATGGCTTTACGTGGTTTGATGTTGGATGATCGTAAAGTATTATATAACGAAGTGAAAGACAATAATAATGAAAAGTGGAACGTAATAATAATCTTGCAAGCAAGACTGAGGTGAGTGACTGTGTTGTCACAAAAGACTCGTTAGCCATGGTTGAGGTGAGTGACTGTGTTGTCATAAAAGACTTGTATTCCAGGCTGAGGTGAGTGACTGTGTGTCACAACAGACTTGTAAGGGGTTTAATCCAAGAGATTGACCCAAGTGATGTCTTGATGCTCGCCACGGTGCTGTGTCGGTCTTCGAACATGACGCGGGGGTTTGTTTACAGACCCCGACATAGTACCCGTCAGACATAAGTCGGGGGTGTTGCAAATAGAGACGGGGTCCTTGTCGCGTACCCCGGTACTGTGTCGGTCTTCGGACATGACGCGGGGGTTTGTTTACAGGCCCCGGCATAGTATCGGTCTTCGGACATGAGTCGGGGGTATTGCATGAGACAGGATCCAAATTGAAGTGAAAGATAATGATAAAAGTACGAAATGTACGAATTGAACAGTGATGAAGATAATAATAATATTATCAATGTGTACGTATAATGTGTGATCACATACGTTTTCGAAGGGTATGTTTTAACAAAAATAAAGTATTTTATTTATAAAATTAGAACTCACTCAGCGTCATTGACTTTTTGTATGCATAATAGTTGGCAGGTACTTTGTTGATTTTGAGGAGTTGCAGGCATGGATGCAAAAGAAATGTTTATTTTGAATATATTTTGCGATGACGGTCCAGCTATAAGTGTCCAGGGAACGGGGCCTTACAAGTTGGCATCAGAGCTAAAGTTTAAGGGAACTGGGTAAATATTTTCAAAAACCTAATCTTAAACTGAGAATGGGATGAAAGGAAAGGGATGCTAGTCCTAGTAGCTACGTGCCTGGAGGTAAAAATTTTATGAAAAAGTTTCACGTAAAAGGGTTTTATGTAAGTAAATGTTAACCGGTATTATGTGCGCAAGTTATGTGGCTTGTGTGCTTTTGTGTAGATTTAGATACTGATGTAGTCAGGATAGGAAATGCTTAGGGAATGAAGAGTAAAGTAAGTGGCTAAACATAACTGGCCACTGTGATTAGGGACTTACTATCCTTGACATAACTCGAGCTATTACCTTGATTGACCGTGTTGGTGTTTGAATCTTGTAGTGTTTAGATGGCTGGCGGTAGGTCTTCTGAGGCTTCGCAAGGTGGTGGTCATGGTGGACATGGTGTTAGACCGCGTGTCACGAGGAGCAGAGCTAAGACTGCTGAGACGGCTCCTGATGAGCCAGCGCTTCGTCACTAGAACGGTGAGGACGGGAGTGCTAATCTGAGAGCCTCAATGAAGGAGGCAGTAGCAGAGGAAGTCCAACAGGTCATGCAGACAATTCTGCTGACTGTAGTAACCGATGTTATTAGAGCTATGAAGGAGGATGAGAAGAAGGAGAGTGAGAAAAGAAAGACCTCTAGAAGAAGGAGGCGAGGAAGGAGGTCTAAGGGGTAGGGAGCAATCGGGGACTGACATGGTTGTCTCCAGTGATGATGAGGAGGATGAGGAAGCTGTGCAGGAGTCTGCGAAGGGATGCAGCTATAGAGCATTCCAAAGATGTAGGCCTCCTGTGTTTGATGGAAATGGGAGTGCAGCGGCTGCACTACGTTGCGTGAGAGAAATGGAAGCGGTACTTGAGATTAGCGAGTGCCGCGAGGATCAGAAGGTGAAGTTTGCTACCCACTCATTCGTGGATTCAACCTTGTGCTGGTGGGACAATATTTTTCTGGCTGAGGGAACCAAAGTAATATGAAGGATGAGGTGGAAGGATCTGAAAAGGTTGGTGGTCGAGGAGTTTTGCCCTTACCGGGAGCTCGACAAAATTGAGAGGGAGTTCCTGTAGCTGGAGGTGGGGACGATGACCCACCAACAGTACACCACAAAGTTCAACGAGATGGCAAGGCTGGTGCCAGATCAGGTGACGCCTGTGTCACGAAAGATCAAAAGGTATATTCAAGGTCTGCCAGCAGTTATCCGCAGACATCTGATCGCTGCCCGGCCAGGGACGTTTAGGTCAGTGGTTGACTTGGTGGGGAGGCTGTATGACGAGTGAGAGGCAGTGGCGATGATGGATGAGGAGGAGGAGCGGAGATATGTTAAGAGTGGTAGCGGAAAGCGGGATAGTGATGATGGTGAATTTGTGGCTGGAGGTAAGACGATGAGGTTCGATGATCGAAAGAGGATGACTGAGAGGGAAGAGGTATGCAAGAAGTGTGGTAGAGGCCACACGGGGGAGTGCAGAAATGGGGATCGAGCGTCTGTTTCCAGTGTGGAAGAGAGGGCCATAGGGCGAGGGATTGTCACATGGCTAGATGTTACGACTGCGGCGAGACTAGACATTTGAGCAGAAACTGCAAGAAGTCGAGAGCACAGAGCTCTTGTGCAAGGAAGGATGGCAGAGGATGAAGGTCAGAGCATTCTCTATGACCAGGAGGAGGCTAGAGCGGACTTTGACGCGACGTCAGGTACGTTTCTAGTAAATTTAAATTTGTGCCTTGTGCTTGATTTGTGGTGCTAGTAGTGGTTTCATTCCTGCTGCCTTTTGTGTTAGATAGACGTTAGGAGTAGGAATATCGATGAGCCTTCGAGGTAGAATTTGCTATTGGAAATTCCACTAGGTTACCAGATGTCCTAGAAGATTGCATGATAGAATTAAGAGAGCGCTTGTTTCCTGCTAGACTGTTCAGGACAGACATGGATGGATAGACATGCGCCTTCGGAAGGATTGGCTAGTAGCCTATGAGTCAAACACCGAGTGTTGCAATAAGGAGGTTTGATCAATTGAGCCCGAAAGAAGTTCGGTGCCGATCTACAGTGGTGGAGTAACGATGAAGGTCTCGTCTTGGGAAAGGAGATCACTTGATTCAGAAAGTAAGGGAAGCTAATACTGAGGTGTAAAGGACTAATCTGAATTGTTGCTTAGGTAAGAGAAGTGGCATGTCAACTGGGGCTACTCGACGTGTTAAGTGGAGTTATCCAATATTGCATGTATTTCATCTAAGAAAGTGATCAATCGATGAGGGTACTATCGTGCCACTTGAGAATACCAAGATGGACGAAAGATTCAACTGTGTGGAGCAACTGAGGGTTATTTCTGAAAGAAGGGAAAGAAGGGATAAGTTGAAGGATAGTTCCACCTATGCGAGTATAGTGGAGCCCAGAAGGGGACTAAGCCTATGTGTAAGATCAAGGAAGAGGTGAGACAGCGTTCCCCGTAACTGTTCGAGAAGCGACAGGTTTCGGGGACGAAACCTATATAAGGGGGGTCGACTTGTAACACCCCAAATTTTTATTTAAAAGAAAACAAAAAGGAAGTATCAAGAAAGAAAAGATATTGGACACAAGTTGAGGGGGGCAAAGTGCAAAAGTGCACAAACTCTATTATTTTAATAATATAAGAGGTATGGCCACCTCTTTAAAAGCAGAGATCTGCTTTTGGCCTTCGGCCAAAGCAGAAAAAGGGCGAAAGCTTGCGGGTTTTGGAGAAAGAGGAAGAAGAAGTTGCTATGGTGAGTTCTCCTGAACACGAGTTCGGTTTCAATTGGGTTTTAAGTCCTAAACCTAAGTTCTTGATGTTTTAGAAGTTGTTCTCGGGAATTTGAAGCTGAAATCACAGGTGGAAGCACCTGGTTTGAAGATCCACTTCAAGTGAGTTTCTAAACCCCTCTTCTACAGATTTTAAAGTGTTTGGGGCTATTATGCATACCAAGAAAAGGTTTTTCAAAGATAACCGTATGTTATGCTTGTTGTTGTTCGACCGTACCTGCTGTGGTTGTGTGTTTGGTTGTGGTTTAGTGATTACAATTGTTGTTAGGATGTTTAGATGCCCTTAGTATGCTAGATCTGTGCTTGGGTAGTGTTAGAATGCCTTTCGGATGATTTTTCGTAGTTTAGACACTTCAGAAAGATCCCATGCGCCCAAACAGTACCCTTCATGCGCCCAAAAAGTTGGCCATGAGCCTAAGTGTTGCTCATGCGCCCAAGGGTCCTCATGCGTCCAGGTGGTGCACCCAAATAGTGTCATGGGCCCAGGAAATGTGCCCAAATGCCTAAGTATAGATGGTGCACCCAAATAGTGCTCATGCGCCCAGAATTGTTTATGTGGAAAAGTGTTGGAACGCCTGAATAGGGCTCATGCGCCCAAATAGTTCCCATGCGCCCAGGAGCTTTTATACTTAGAATTTTCTGCTGATGCGCCTAGAATGTTATGTTGTGCCTAGTTTTAGACATAGGGCTTTCTTAGAGGCTTTAAGAGGTGATTTTTAAGATAGGTCCCGTCGGGATGTGGTGGCTTATGCGTGATGTTGTGTTGTGGTTTATGTTGTGTGTGTGGTGTGTTGTCTTTCTTCGTTAAACGGTTTTCAAAACGTATGTATTATGTTTTATTATATGTTATGTATGATGTATGGCTTTACGTTGTTTGATGTTTGATGATCGTAAAGTATTATATAACGAAGTGAAAGACAATAATAATGAAAAGTGGAACGTAATAATAGTCTTGCAAGTAAGACTGAGGTGAGTGACTGTGTTGTCACTAAAGACTTGTTAGCTACGGTTGAGGTGAGTGACTGTGTTGTCACAAAAGACTTGTATTCCAGGCTGAGGTGAGTGTCTGTGTGTCGCAACAGACTCGTAAGGGGTTTAATCCACGAGATTGACCCGAGTGATGTCTTGATGCTCGCCCCGGTGCTGTGTCGGTCTTCGGACATGACGCGGGGGTTTGTTTACAGACCCCGGCATAGTATCTGTCTACGGACATGAGTCGGGGGTGTTGCAAACAGAGACAGGGTCCTTGTCACGTACCCCGGTACTGTGTCGGTCTTCGGACATGACGTGGGGGTTTGTTTACAGGCCCCGGCACAGTATCAGTCTTCGGACATGAGTCGGCATGAGACAGGATCCAGATTGAAGTGAGAGATAATGAAAAAAGTACGAAATGTACGAATTGAACAGTGATGAAGATAATAATAATATTATCAATGTGTACGTATGATGTGTGATCGTATACGTTTACGAAGGGTATGTTTTAACAAAAGTAAAGTATTTTATCTATAAAACTAGAACTCAGTCAGCGTCGCTGACTTTTTGTATGCATAATAGTTGGCAGGTATTTTGTTGATGCTGAGGAGTTGCAGGCATGGATGCATACGCTACTGGGGACGTTTTGAGTCTAGCATCCACATTTTGATATGATGATATAATCTGATATGTAAACGATTTATGTAATGTAATGATGCTTTTTTAATTATTAATGAAAGTTTTTAAATTCCGCTGCAAAAGAAATGTTTATTTTGAATATATTATGCGATAACGGTCCAGCTGTAAGTGTCTCGGGATGGGGCCTTATAGCTTGATGTAAACCATACAAAGCTTTGTCAAGCATGTACACCCTATGAGGGAAATTTGAGTCTTCAAAGCCTAGTGGCTAGTTGACGTAGACTTCTTCTTCTATCTTTCCATAAAAGAAGGAAAACTTAACATCCATTTTGTGAATGGTAAACTTCATGTATTCCAAATGTGCAAGGAAAAGTCCAATGGCTTCATGTCTGGCTACAGGTGCAAACAACTAATCATAATCAATCCCTTATTCATGTGTGTATCCTTGGGTGATTATCATGCTTTATTCCTTATCATAATCCGTATATCATCTGTTTTATTTCTATTAGACTACAACAAACACATTAAAAAATAATGCTTTCCTTAATCAAACAAACAAGTTCTAATAGTCAAACAGTCATATACTGACATTTAAACATAAGTATTATCCAAGGACAACACTAATTATCATTTATATTTCTTTTTACAGGATTTCTAAATAGAAGAAATTTTGTCCAAGTGATGACAATGGATGAACACTATCCATAGCTGATGAACAAGTCCGTAGTGGATACATAGATCCAAAGCTAATGATCAACATATACAGAGCATAACATCAAACATATCAAGTGTTCACAATGTACGCCTAACATACACAACAGACAACCAAGACAATCATCCACAGCGGACATTCTAACATCCGCAGCAAACACTTTATCATCCATAGCGGACAACATTAGACTTAGGATTATTATGTAATTTCTGTTTACATAAGGTTACCTAGGTTATATATAGTCATGTACCCTAATCCTTTTTAAGCTTTTGAACACTCATCAATCAAACAAGCATTTTATTATTCTGAGCATTAAATCATACAAAAACACATAAACAAACACATAAACACACACACACACTAGGGATCATATCATTCATCATGGGTTTGCGCGCCATGATGATTGACTATTGATTCTTGTTGAGATATTAAAAGATCCTAGGAGGATCATCCTGAAAAACAAACATCAAGTTCAAATGGGTGATTCCATCAGGTAGTAGCCTTGGCTCAAATCATACATTGATTTTTGATCCTCTTAATCAACATAATGATCTCTACCTTTTATTAGCTTCATAAACATCCACATTGAGCAAAAAACCACACAAGAACATCTTCTACAATTTTGTTCTTCAAATAGTTTGAAAACACATCTTAATATACTATTTTGGTTTTTATTCAAGATGAAACTGTGTTATTGTTAGTAACAAAGCTCTCAAAAGCATTCACAAAATAAATTTTAAACAAAATCATCAAAAATATTATAAAAACCCACCGTTTTAAAGAGGATTTTGGATAAAACAGTACACGTGTACTGTTTTATCTATTTTCAACATTCAAACACTATTTCGGTTGATTTCAACCTAGAAATAATGATAGAACATCATATTTGAGCATTTATAAGTTCTAATCAGTTACAAAAACATCATCAAAACGATCTCAATCATCGGTTTTCACACAAATATGCTTGGCCGCAACTGTTCTAGGATAAACCCTAGTTCATCATCATGAAATCTTCAAAATCTCTAGTGATTTTGTAGATATTAACATCAAAACAAGTGAAGAAACCATTCTTCATTTGAATTTTCAAAAAAAAATCATTCAGAGCATCTTTTTAATCGAAACAGCTGACACATATATTGTGTTTTAAGGTTTATTGGGGTTTTAACTTTCATTGACCAAATTTAAAAGGTTTTGACTATCATTGACTAAATATACCTTATTTTCAAATTTTGACCTTATTGATCAGATCATTTAAAGGTTTGACATTTGTAAACTTACATTACCTAGGGAACAATTAATTAAATTAAAATTTGAATTAATTAATTTGTTTTATTTGGTAATTTTAAGTGTAAAATCAATCAAGCAAATCCTAGTGACTAATTTGGACTTGGACAAATATCACCTTAGGATAAATTAATTTAGCATCGAGCTAAAAATCAACCAAATTAACTTAAAACGTTAAGTTAATCAACCATCAACATGTCTAACAAAGTTTCTAGATCAACAGTGTCCTTAAAACACCAAGATTGAAGAACAAAGCAGACTTCAAGCAATGGAAGATCATTTTTAGAAACTGGATTATCTTCCATGACCCTGATCTATAGACTTCAATTACTGAGGGACCATACATACCAGTTGCTTTGGGTCTTAACTACAACACACAGAATCTAGTTAGCCTCAAGAGTTTAGCTGGTGATGACTTGAAAAGAGTCAAAACAGACATGAAAGCATATAGTATCTTGGCTAAGACACTTCCTTTCAAAATTCTGACCATGATAGAAAACTTCAAAACAGCCAATGAACTTTGGAAATTTCTTCACAACATATATGAAGGAAATGATGAAAATAGAGCTATCAAAAAAGGAGAAGCTCAGAACATAATATGAAACATTTCATCACATCGAAGGTGAATCAATACCATAATAACTTTACAGATTTGTACAATTTATCAATGAAATGATTGTTTATGGACTTAAGTATGACTCAGTGGAGATCAACATAAAAATGCTTCATACACTACTAGAGAGCTAGACACAGTCAGTTTCTCTTATGAAAGCAACACTTGATCTTGAAGAACTATCATTAGATGCTTTAGTTGCTAAAATGAAGGCATTAGAACTTGATAAAAGATCAACAAACAACAACACTATGAGGCATGTTGATTTATACAAATTCAAGGAGATGCAATCAACAGACAACACATTCCTAACATGCACTGGGGAGGATGAAGATGAAGAATTCTTGACTCCAGTGAAACATCATTCTTCTCAGCTCAAGAATCATCCAAGCAAAGATAAAAGTCAAAGAAGACTAGAGTTCATGCTTCCCTTGAAGCAACACCTTAAAGCAAACATCAACTTCTATATTAGCATCAAAATCAATAAGCCTCAAGTTCAACCAAACAGCAACAACCATAAAATCAAAACATCCACAAGATTGACAAACCAATGGATGTGTTGAGGCAACATTTGCTTCCTTTTCAACAAGTTTTGAGGCATACCTTGGTGCAAACTTGACACCATCACACATCATTCAATAAGATTTGGATGATCTACCACCAGACATGGTAGGAGAAATGGATCTTTAACAGTGCATGGCTATGATTGGATATAGATCCAAAAGGTTTCTTCAATGAAATAGGGGTCTAACCATGGATAAGAAAACCAAAACTAGGTTTGACAAATCAAAGGTGAGGTGTTACAACTGTCAATTATATGGACACTTCTTAAGAGAATGTCAATAATCAATAGCAGATAGAGACAGTCAACAACCACAATCACCAAGTGGATATCAATCACTCACGCAAATTCCATCACCAATCAGCAATGATCATCAAATAGGATGGTGAGTGCGACTGGAGCATGTACAAAGCAGAGATCAAATTTCCAAATCATGCCCTCATGGCATAACTTGAAGAGAAACTCACAGAGATCTTGGAGGAGGTTAAAGAGAATCTTTGTACTCAAGCATGCATTAATGAAGTTATAAGATACAAAGAGCATGCTGATAAACTTTGTAGGAAAGTGATTGAAACAACAATTGACCGTCTTAAGACTGAACAAAACCAATATGAAATTAAGAATTTGTCATTTAATAATGATCGAGACAAGTTGTTGTCTAAAAATCTCACACTAACACCACAAGTTGAGCAGCTCTCTGAATCCTTAACTCAATAAAAAATAGCATAGGCTGAAACAAAAGTCAAACGTCAAAAGTTTCAAGTAAGCAATAAAAAGTTTGAAGCACTTCTAGCTCAGTACAGGGCTTTAAAAGACCCTTTAGGCATTAGGTACAACAAAGTTAACCCACTATACAATGACAACTATGTGCCATTACCTAAATCAATGACAAACAAGCATGGGGATTCACTTGATCCTCATGACAGAACTAATGACTCAAAACCTACATCATCATCAAAGTCACCTTTAATCAAGTTTGTCAAAAGTCAAAATTCACCTAAAATTAAATCAACAGACTTCTACCAAGGTGAAAACAATGAATTTGATGTACATACAATTAATGATGATGAGGATCTTTTAGAGTTTGAAGATGATCGGCCATCCTCTTAAACTGCATAAATTTCGAATGTGTCAGTTACTGCTGCATTATCACCCAAACAAACAAAACAAAAGCTTGCTTAGGTGGAAGAATTGTTGAAACTTCTACTGCCTTTCTTAAGAGAATGACAAAAGGAAAGGGCAAAACAACCACTCAAACAAAGCAACAAAGTGTTACTTTTGATGTACCATCAAAAACATCTCTTAAATAAAAGTTGCAATCAACCAAAATACCTCCAATTTACCTTATTGTAAATAGTGTAATCAATGCACTCATAGTACTAAAAATGTAAATTTGGAAGTATTGTAAGTACTGTGACATGAACAACCACAGTACTGAAACATGTTGTTTTAACAACTACTATTCAATTTGTGATAGAAACAACCATAACACTGCAAACTGCATTTTCAATAAAAAGACTAGGAAGCAAAACAAACTATCTTAGATTGAGAAATCAACTGAGAAGCAACCAATTCCTAACAAGAATAAAAGTGGAGCACCTAGATAGACTCCACACACCAAAGTTGTTTTGAATTCCGATAAATCATTTTATGACAAATTTAAACGATCAAATAGAAGATATAAGTTTAAAATCAGGCAGCAAAATGACCTTAGCAATCAAAGGGGACGAGCTTGAAGCACCTCTTCTGAAAGAGCTATGACCAACCAAAGGAAATCTAGTGTACCTAGAGTTCCTAAACCATCAGAAAATGCATCTCTTAAAGACATTTGTGTTTTAGGAAAAGACGGAAAACCCAAGACCATCTTGGGCTGGACTCTACAGGACCGGTGAAGGGAGGTCAATGCAATAGTTTCCCAATGTTAGGAGAGCGTTAGAACACTTAACAGATCAAATAGGGAACCGGTTTATGATGAAACAAAGAAACCAAGTAAAGAACAAGAACAAGAACAAGATAATATGGTTTTCAAGAATGCTGTATATTGCTCTCAAGTTCTTACAGAGTGTTACAAAGCTTATCTTCTAAAGTTACAAGTACTTGAGATACTTTATACTACATCCTACAATCGGCCATACTTTGAGGGCCAGTTAGAAACACTAATATAGACAACAAGATCAATGTAGTGTCGAAATGCAGATTGCCTTTTGACTAGTGACTATGACATGCCATAGCTCATATCATAATATATTACAAAAGGATAAAAGTATAAGAGTAGAAAGTTACAGACAAAAGACCTTAATCTACAGTTTGAAAAAAGTAAGGACTTTTCACCAACTTATATAAGTTGGTGAGTCTTCAGAAGTGGCAGGGAAAAGTTGTTTGGCTTTAGTCAAAAGATGATTCAGAAAAAGCATGTCTTCTTTATCTTCAGAAGAAATTAGTCTTTGGCTTCGGAAGACTTTGTTTTTGAAGCTTTGAAAGACTTCTGTGAGGTATATACTTAAAGACTGATGCAACCAAAGCAACAAAAGAGCTCTCAGCATGCATGCATGAAGTACAGAGTAAAGTTACTTCGGAAGTTTTACACAACTCAAAGGAAATAAGCTATGTGTAAAATATTCCGAAGCCAAATGACAAATCTTCCGAAGCCAAAGATGAAGTCTTCTGAAGCTTCAGAGACACAGTCTACCAAAGCCAAAGTCTGATTTCTTTCGAAGACAGAGAAGACATGCTTTCTCTGATCACCTTTTGACAAAGCTGAATAACTTTCCGCTGCCACTATGAAGACTGACCAACTTATATAAGTTGGTGAAAAGGTCCATGCTTTTGTCAACTGTTGATTATGGTCACTGCTCTGTAACTTTATACTTTTGTACCTTTTATTATTATTGTAATAGATTAGGATGTAAGCTATGGCATGACATAGTCATAAGTCAAAAGTCAATCAGTCTTTTGACTCTACATTGATCTTGTTTTCTAGATTAGTGTTTCCAGCTGGCCTTCAAAAGTATGGCCGGCTGTAGGATGTAGTATAAAGTGTCTCAAGTACTTGTATCTTTTATGTATGGTTTGTAACACTTGTAAAAGAACTTGAGTTCAATATACATCATTCTTGAAAACCAATATCATCATATTATTGTTCTTGTTTTGTCTCATATTTACCTGTGTTCTTAGTATCATCTATACAAACCTGGTTCCCTATTTGATCTGTTAAGTGTTCTAACTCTCTCCTCATTGTGAAACTGTTGCATTAACCCCCTTCAACAGTCCTGCAATTGGTATCAGAGCTATTTCAGGTTCTTGATTATAAGATCTCACCATCTTAAATCCTTCAGTTTCACAAAACACTTAACAACTCAAATGGCAGCTCTTACCAAGGCTGATATGGAAACCGGTACCATGAAAAAATCTCACTGATCACTCCTGATGACTTTGATACTTGGTGCCAAAGAATGGAAGGCTTCATCAAATTTCAAGATAGTAGGATCTGGGGATCTGTTGTCTCAGGACCTCATGTACCATGCACCACTTCAGCTACTGCTGGTGGTGGCATGATACCAAAGGAAGTGGCTCACTACTATGAAGAAGACTAGAAGAAGATTGATGTAGATCAGAAGGCCATGACCGCTCTCCAAACTGCTCTCGAAACTCTATTTATAGAGGCTTTAAGAAGTGCAAAACTAGTAAACAACTATGGAATGCATTGAAGCCTATGTATGAGGGGTCCAATGAAGTAAAAGAAAACAAGAAAGACCTCTTAAAGTAGTAGTTTGAAAACTTCACCTATAAAACAGGTGAAACCATGACTCAACAATACTTCAGGTATGTTGAGATCATGGATATTCTAATGGATGTTAGAGTAAATCTTGAGAATAGGGAAATTATGAGAAAGTTCATGTATGCTCTTCCAAGATAATGGACACACTATTGTGTGGTCATTAAGAGGACTAAAAACCTCAAGACCCTTACTCTCACAGAGTTGTATGGTATCCTCAGTGGATACCAGATGGAGATAAACATGCGAAATCCATCTGCAACTCCTCCAACAATCAATAGGGTTCAGCCCTTCATGTGGTTGAAAAGGACAGTAGAGAACCACATCATCATCTAGTCTGCTACCCTGAAAACTCATAAAAGGGTCCTTTAATCACCTTCCTAGAGACACCAAAGGAGAGATACATTCAAGGAAGCCCATTCCAAGAGACAAGCTCTTCAGAAGTGTTTGTCTCTGCTGATGAAAGCAGTGGTAACTTTCTCTTCACTCTTGAAGACTTGGACTGTATCCATACAGATGATCTGGAGTACATGGAAATAGTCCAGCAAATGGCTCTTCTCACTCACAGGGCCAGGAAGTTCTATAAGAGAACTGGGAGGAAGTTTCCGAGCAATGCATCTAGTGGAAAGTTTGGGCTGGATAAAAGCAAAGTGAAGTGTGACAATTGTAACCAAATGGGACACTTTGCTAGGGAGTGTAAGGAATTAAGAACAAATGGTGGCCAAGCACAAACCAGGCCAAACTACACTGATGGAGCTCTAACGACTGAGAAGCCCAAGCAGTAAGCTGTAGTTGCTGTTGAAGAAGGAGGCTTTGATTGGAGCTTTTAAGTTGAAGATGTCTCTCCAAACTAAGCACTGATGGCTGATCATGAAGAAGCGAAGGTACTTAAACATCTTTACACCCCTGAATGTATTGCTAAAGTTAATAGATACGGGTCCTATAACTTGGAAACGAGATCTGATCTTGTGTCCTTGAATATTTTAAAAGCTGATTTTAAAAGAGTTGAAAATGATTATAAACTTAAGATAGAAGATCTAGAGAAAATTATTTCAACTCTAAAGCATGAGCACACAAATTACAGGACTCAAATTAAGGATCACATTACCAAGTTAACTAAATGCCAAGCTGAGCTTGTGATCAGCAAAGCCCGGGCAAAAAAATGTGTTCTTAAAGAAGAGACCTTCAAGAACATCATATCCTCATCCTTGCATGCAAAGATTTGTTATCAGAATAAGCAAGGACTAGGATCTACTAAGATAGCTCTTCCATACACTCTACTATCTGTAAGATCTCCAAGGTGTAGAACTTCTCAAGATGAGCTTCATCTCATAGACCCATTCATGAAAACGATGAAGATGAAACGAAGGTAGCGAAGGATGTATCTGAGATGAGTGAAGAAGATCATCCTAAAAAGGGTAACGATTCTCCAGAGGAGAGGAAAGAACCAGGTTTCAGCAAGTCCAAGAGAAAGAACTTGATCAGAGCAGCAAAGAGAAAAGCAAAGAAGACTCAAGAGACTAAGGACACCTTCAACTCCAAGAAGAAGCAAGTCTTTATCTCTGCAGGATTTGAAGTGGTAAAGACTAAGGAGAAAACTATAAACTCTAGTACTAGGAGTTCTAGTTCATGTCCACCTCATCCCTGTAAAGAAAAGAAGGCTGATCAAATGCGCACCACTGCTACACAGCCTGACCCATCCCTTTCCAAAGGTAAGCATCACCCTAAGAAGTCAGTTGCATCATTTGTGAATATGAAGATGGGAGTGGAAAGTGATCGATCTCAGCTTTCTTCATAAAAGAAGACTCTCAGAAGGAAGCCAACTGAATGTGTCATGTGTGGTAGTACTTCTCATCTTGCTAAAGATTGCATCTATAATCCTAAAAGTACTATCCACTTGAATAAGAAGAAGACTTCTGAGAAGAAGAAGAAGAAAATAGCTTCGGAAGGAAAATCTTTTTCTTTCGGAAGCTCCAAAATAAAGTTGAAGACAAATGAAAGAAAATTTGGTCTCGGAATAAAGGAATGCTTCCGAAGAACTAAAGTCTGCTGCAGTGAATGTAAGATCTTCCGAAGTTCCAGTCTCCAAAACTTCCAAAGTTATCAAACCTTCCGAGGTGTTGAAGGTCAAGTCTTATCTTCCAAAGATGGTGTGAAAGATAAAGGAAGACCTAGTGACTAAAAGTTCTTCATAAACAACAGCTAATGATCCTCAAAGACTAAATATAGGATCAATTACTATTGCATTGTCTTCAGTTTACTTTGACAAGACCAAGACCAATAAGGTTTGGGTTTCCAAATGTAACTAACCATCTCTTTTTGTGCAGGAATAACTCAAGACCAAAGAAAATGTATGGATCATTGATAGTGGCTGTTCCAGGCACATGACAGGCAATGGCTCTTTGCTTTAAAACTTTGAAAGAATTGATGGAGGGCCAATTGCTTTTGGAGGAGATTCTGGTGGCTACATTACTGGAAGGGGCAGGGTCACAAATGATAAGCTCAACATTGAAAAGGTAAACTTTGTCAAGGAGCTTATGTATAATCTTCTGAGTGTATCCTGTTGGGAATGGTCTGCCCAAGACACATATTGAATTGATGTGGGTAGTACGTTATGATCCAAATCAGGTCATACCCAATAACAAGCTAGACAAACACCTACAATATTTATTTTATGATATGATCATGTAAATAAATATTGACACTTGAAGTATTTAGAAATTAGGTTTCTAAATATTTGCAGAATAAATTATATGGATAATTTATTCTAGAGAGAGAGTATTTTGTACTGTTATTTAAATGGTTGAACAAACAATACAAGTCTTTTTGTCCGCATTTCTTTGTTACTCATCCGCATTTACAAATGCGGATGTGTTTTGAGGAAACGCGGATGAATATTCCTCATCCGCATTTACAAATACGGATGGTGCATTTGTGGAAATGCTGAAGGAATTTCTTCATCCGTATTTACTAAAGCGGATGAGCATTTAAGGAAATACTAATGAAAACGATCATTCGTATTTACAAATGCGGATGTGCATTTGGGAAATGATGATGAACTGTTCGTCCGCATTTACAAATGCGGATGTGCATTTGTCGAAATGCTGATGGAACTACTCATCCGTATTTACTAATGCGGATGTACATTTGGGAAATGCGGATGAAATTTCTTCATCCGCATTTACAAATGCGGTTAGAGTTTATTCATCCGCATTTACTAATTCGGATGAATATTAGAGAAATGCGGATGGATTAAAGGGATGGGTCCCGCCCACTTTTCTTTCACTCTGAAATTCAGTTTTATAGGACATGTAATATATGATTGCAATCAACCACTCTCTCTGATAACTTACAACACACACAAAGGTGCAATCGGTGTTCCTGTTGATGCTCTCTTGATCGGTCGAAGAGAACAGTGAACAGAACTCGTTCAGGTAAAGAAACTCCTAACAACCTGGTGTTTTGTTGGAAGCTTGGGGTAGACAACCCTGAAAAGAATAGTGCTGCCGATCAAAGATCATCCTCCTCTGACCCATTCGAGAGGTAAAATTCTAAACACCCTATGGTTGTTTGTAAGCATGGTTTTTCATATAATGATCCATTACGGGTTTTAACAGATATATAAATTGGTTTATATATATTAACTGTAACAAGTTTTTTCATTCAAATTCCGCTGCGTTTTTCATTTTATAATAATAAAATAACTCTGATAAACTTGTGAAAACCCCAACAATGGCATCAAGAGTCGGTTATATGGGTACATGCTTCATCTGGACTGAATTCTTGGTTTATTCACCAACAGACCAAAAATTCAGGTCTATGTTTCCCCAGTTTTTTCAAGATTCTACTTTACATGCATATTATAATCTTGAAAAATTTAATCATTTGGATGATTTACTTGTTTGGACAAGAATCATGATATTCGGTTTGTTTTTACATTAACCAAAAATCAGTGATTCAAGGGGAAAACTCTTGGATTTTTGCTTACTTATTTGGATATGTATCTTGATGTTCATAACCTAGCCAAGACCTTGTGTTTGGTTGTGTTGTGATTTGTATTTGATTATTCAAAGGGTTGTAATAATTAAATGTATTTGTTCTTCCTATTGGCTATGTAATTTATTTATTTTCATTTGGTATGTAAAATAAATAGATTAGTTGCATTTCACTTTTACTAGAAAATGTAAATAAGATATATAATTTTGTAAAGGAAGATGCAACAAGGATGTTTTTGGTTTGGGCCAATTTTGTTCCCAAAGGGCTTTATAGCTCTTAATGGGATTTAAGCCCAATAACTGAAAACATATTTTGAAGGCCCAAAGGAGTTTGGTGCATATTTTTAAGTCCATATGGAAGCTCAAATAGAATGGGAGAATCATAACTCAAAGTGGACACTTGAAGCATTTGGATGCGGGATCAAGTGGGAGTTCACCGACACAAGTGTTACCCTTAGGAAGGACCTAATAACTCACTTGTTTTGGTCAACAAGTGATGTTAAATTAGTTGGCTATGGTTATGAACTTATTGTTGTATGTGTTGCTTGTATGGTTGATTTAATTTATTGTTCATGTGATATTTGGATATGCACTGTTAAACAATTTCAAATCAGCAACAAGCTGTAAAGGGTTCTTTTGGAAACATTAACATGGGTAATAAAATGGTTTTATTAAAGGTTAATGTTTTCACAATAAAATTGGGTTTTATTAAAAGAACTTTTGAAATTGGTTTCACTAGTGTACCATGCATTTGAATGCATGCAAATGTAAGGTATAATATGTTTGCATAACTAGAATTAATGGAAACAAAATCTCTTTTAAACAAGTTTAACACCATCCTTTTATACAACACTCGAATCACTTGGGAACTATTTGTGGGATAAAGGTCACCTAACCACATTTAGGGAACTTGTGTGTTTCAGGTGGGTTTAACATATTTGTGGGATAAAGGTCACCTAACCACCTGTATGTGTAAACTCACACATGTGTGTAAGTAGGACGACTTGAGTTGGAAACCATGTGAATAGGGTCAACGAAGCATGGCGTACAATGGTGTTGATAGGATTAAACATGCAGACTAAACATAAAGATGTTGAACCGATCCCATAAACTAGAAGTCGCAAAGGGTTGCAATTGTCAAAAGTTGACTACCTTGTTAATTTAAATAATAGGAACCATTATTTGAATGTAACGTTGGATTCTAGGTTTTAATTATTAATTTTATTTGAGATATGAAAGAGTATTAATAATTAATATTTCATTTTTATAAATACTAAAATTGAACTTTGTTTATATTGTAGTAATGGAATAACAACGCTACCTCCCCGAACATCCATAGCCTGTCACTAAGAACTATACTGGAAAAGGTCGTCTAAACCACAATAACTTCATGGATTGGTTTCGAAACTTGAAAATTGTTCTCAAGCAAGAAAAGAAATCATATGTGTTAGACGATCCTATTCCCGATGAACCCAACGCTGATGATGTTGATGCCTATGAGGATTGGGTTAAGCACACTGAGGATTCCGTGCAAGTTTCTTGCTTCATGTTGGAACCATGATTCCAGAGCTTCAAAAGGATTTTGAACATCATGGAGCATACGATGTGATTACCTAGCTGAAGGAA
Source organism: Flaveria sonorensis (assembly GCA_025506505.1). Classification (NCBI taxonomy): domain Eukaryota; kingdom Viridiplantae; phylum Streptophyta; class Magnoliopsida; order Asterales; family Asteraceae; genus Flaveria; species Flaveria sonorensis. The sequence continues at coordinate 18,091,125 of CM046427.1, read as the reverse complement.
ATGTTCCTTCAACAAGCGAGGGTAGAGCGCTTTGAAACGGTTCGAGCGCTTCATGCATGTCGAATGGAAGAAACCCAATCTGTATCATCTTAAGTGATGAAGATGATAAGCCACATTGATTGCCTCGAAAGGCTAAATTGTCCCGTCTTAAAAGAGTTGGCCACGAATTTGATTCTCAATGGTCTAACCATGAAGTTTGAGACTTTTATCATAAATTATAACATGAATGGATGGGACAAGAGCATTAGGGAACTTCATGCAATGCTCAAAATAGCCAAGGCAGGGCTGGGTAAAAGGGTTTTTCCGGTTCTCACGATCAATGAGGGTGGCAACAAGAAAATGCATCACCCCGAACCCAAGGCAAATGTTGCCAAAGGCAAGGGATACATCAAAGGAAAGGGTAAGGGAAAGACTAAATCGGGACCACCAAAACCGAAGCTTAAGAAGCTAAAGGTTACGAAGAACGATCCATGCTTTGAGTGTGGTGAGATAGGACATTGGAAAAGGAACTGTCCAATCTATCTCAAGGAGTTGAGAAACAAGAGGGATGCTGGGCAGACCTTAGGTACAACTTTCATGATCCATATTGTACTTAATGTTATTTCTTCAAACACATGGGTATTAGATACCGGATGTGGAACTCATATTTGCAATTTGTTGCAGGGGTTTAAAAGAAATAAGTATTTTAAGAAGGGGGATACTAGTCTCTACATGGCCAACAGAGCAAAGGTTGATGTCGAAGCGTAAGGAGACTATATCTTGAAGCTTCCAAGTGGTTTGGAAGTCATTTTGAAGAATGTTTTGTATGATCCTAGTTTGACTAGGAATATAATTTATGTTTCCCTTCTAAAACAATATGGTTATGTATTAAAGTTTGTAAATGATGGTATTTGTGTTTTTATGGATGATATATTTTATTTTAAGGCTATGCCTTTTAATGGTATTTATGAATTGGTTCATGATGACTCATCCTTTAATAACTCGTTATACCAATCAAGCTCCAAGAAACTTAAAATGGGTTTAAGTGAATTATATCTTTGGCATTATCGTCTTGGTCACATAAATAAGAATCGTATTCAAACACTTCAAAAGAATGTTCTTTTGGAAGAAAATGAAGAGAGTTCATTTGATAAGTGTGGATCTTGTTTACAAGGAAAGATGACCAAGGAACCCTTTAGTGGGACTAACCAAAGGGCAAAAGATTTATTAGGAATCATATATTCTGATGTATGTGGTCCTTTTAAAGCAATGACAAGGAACGGTGAAAGATACTTCATTACCTTTATCGAAGATTATAGTCGTTATGGTTATGTGTACTTGTTAAGACACAAAGACGAAGCTTTTGAAACGTTCAAAATCTTCAAGAATGAAGTAGAAAATCAACTCAACCAAACAATCAAAGTTCTTCATTCGGATAAAGGAGGTGAATACCTTAGTGATGCCTTTCAAGATCATCTTAGGAGTTGTGGGATTGTCTCACAGCTTGCTCCACCCGGAACACCACAGCATAATGGTGTGTCTAAGCGGAGAAACCGAACCCTATTGGATATGGTTCGATCTATGATGGCTAGAAGCACACTACCTCTATCATTTTAGGGTTTCGCATTGCTTTTCGCGGCCCGTATTCTGAATATGGCCCTAACCAAGAAAGTGGATAACACACCTTTTGAAATATGGCATGGAAGGGTTCCATCGTTATCATATTTAAAGGTATGGGGTTGTGAAGCAGAACACTCCAAACAAGTTAGAAAGCCGATCCACTAATTGTATCTTTATAGGATATCCCAAAGACTCGATAGGATATTACTTCTACAATCCAACAAAGCAAAAGGTATTTATTGCTCGAATGGCTGAGTTCTTGGAAACTAAATTCCTTATGGAAGGAACTACCGATAGAATAGTGGAACTTGATGAGGATCTAGAACCACAAGCCGATACACATTTGGTTGATACTAGCAATCAACAAGAGGTTGTTGATAATGATCAAGTGGCTGATCAATACACACAAAACATTTGCAGATATGGTAGAACTAGCTATCCACCCCAAAGATATGGATTTTTCATGAATGGATGCTATGTAGTTGACTTGGATGAACCAATTACGTACCATGATGCAATGTCCAATTCAGATTGTGACAACTGGCTTGAAGCCATGAACGTAGAGATGTAATCCATATATGACAACCAAGTGTGGGAATTGGTTGTGCCACCGCTTAACTCCAAACTGGTTGGATGTAAGTGGGTTTTCAAGAAGAAAACTGATATGCATGGAAACTTGGATACTTATAAAGCAAGACTTATAGCAAAAGGTTTCACCCAGACTCAAGGGGTTAATTATGATGAGGCCTTCTCGCCTGTGGCAATGCTAAAGTAAATTAGGATATTATTTGCCATAGCTGCATATTATGACAATGAGATTTGGCAAATGGATGTCAAAACTGCTTTCCATAATGGACATCTCGAAGAGAATGTCTATATGGTTCAGCAGGCTAGGGTTTGTCAATCCACAATATCCAAATAAATTATGCAAGATAAAGAAATCAATCTATGGATTGAAACAAGCATCGAGAAGTTGGAATCAATGTTTTGATGAAGAGATCAAGAAATTTGGATTCATTAAGAACGCTGATGAAGCTTGTGTGTATAAGAAGGCTAGTGGGAGCATCCACATTCTTAGTATCGTATGTTGATGATATATTACTGTTCGGAAATGACATTCCAACCATGGAAGGTGTTAAAACTTGGCTTTTAAGTTGTTTTTACATCAAAGATCTTGGTTAAGCATCTATATTTTGGGAATAAAGATCTATAGGGATAGATCAAGGAAGTTGATGGGTTTAAACCAAAGTGCATATATTGATAAAATCTTAAAAAGGTTCAAGATGGAAAACTATAAGAAACATTTGGTACCTATTCAAAGAGGGACAATATTGAGTGCATCTCAGTGTCCAAGCTCAAAGGATGAGCAAGAAAGGATGAAGGAAATCCCATATGCATCTGCTATAGGATCCATCATGTATGCAATGATATGCACTAGACCGGACGTGTCATGTGCTTTAAGCAAGACAAGCAGATATCAACAGAATCTAGAAAATAGCCATTGGATGGCTGTTAAGAGTATATTGAAATACCTTAGGAGGACTAAGGATATGTTTCTAATATAGATCTGGTGAAGAGGAACTCGTTGTAAAGGGTTACACGGATGCGAGTTTCCAAATTGATCGAGATGATTCTCGATCACAATCTGGGTATGCCTTCATTATGAATGGAGGGGCAGTGTCCTGGAAGAGTTCAAAGCAGGATGTGGTAGCATTGTCCACTACAGAATCAGAATACATCGCCGCTTCATTAGCAGCACAGGAAGCTGCATGGTTAAAGAAATTCATTGCCGATCTAGGGGTAGTCTCTACCATTCAAGATCCCCTAGAGATTTTTTATGACAATAAGGGTGCAATTGCTAAAATCAAGGAACCCCGTGCACATCAAAAGACAATGCACATTGAGCGGAGATTCAACTACATAAGGGATGAAGTTGAAAAAGGAAAGATATGTATTCGCAAAGTTCACACCAATCAAAATAATACGGATCCACTCACGAAGCTCCTTGAAAGGCCAAAGCATGAGAGTCATACTTGTGCCTTAGGACTTCGATATTCTAGTGATTGGACTTGATCTATTTAGTATTTAAATATCAGAACAATTGTTATTTTGACTCATATATATATATGATTATGATACTATGAGTTATGTTCCATTTTAGCATGTTTAGATCCATGAATATGTTTATTATTCTAAATGTCCATAGTCGATCATATTTGTGGGAACAAATATGAAGGTAAGACTATTATGAACATGGATTGGTGGATATTCATAAGGTATGAATATAGAGCAAGAGGTTGCTACCAAGGTTCATAAATATTTATAGGATACAAATATTGGATAGACCCGCTCTCAAATTTTACAGCATGGAATTATGTAATTGATCATAAGTAAATTTGAGTAAAGGCAAACATCATTGTATCCTCCGACCTGAGATACATATTGGGTTTCGATATTCACCAAATATTATACTTTGATCAAGTTCTTCGCTGTTTTGAAATATGGATAGTACATAAGGCTAGTTTTAGGTGTGATACAAGGTGATTGTGAGAAACGTAAGTAGTCAAGATGGGATTTGTTCCTCTTATTCATTGAGAGTATGATATTTAAGGCCTGACAAAGTTAAATCAACAGAGAATGATCATTCTATGTCTTTGGATTTAACATGACATCTGTAACAAAAGGATAAATGATAGATTCACCTAAATCATTTCAAGTAAGGGACTTGAGGAAGATGATGTTATTGAATGGCACTTCGTCATGCGTATTAGGGGTAGTAAACCGTTGTTAGGCAGTATTTACTACTTGCATCAATTCTCTATGTATCTTGTGCAAGTGGGAGATTGTGGGAACAATCTGGCCAAGACACATATTGAACTGATATGGCTAGTACGTTATGATCCAAGTCGGGTCATACCCAATAACAAGTTAGACAAACACCTACAATATTTATTTTATGATATGATCATGTAAATAACTATTGACATTTGAAGTATTTAGAAATTGGGTTTCTATATATTTACACTAGTGTTGTGAATAAGTTATATGGATAATTTATTCTGGAGAGAGAGTATTTTGAATTGTTATTCAAATGGCTGAACAAACAATATGAGTCTTTTTGTCCGCATTTCTTTGTTACTCATCCGCATTTACAAATGCGGATATGTTATGAGGAAATGCGGATGAATATTCCTCATCTGCATTTACAAATGCGGATGTGCATTTGTGGAAATGCTGAAGGAATTTCTTCATCCGCATTTACTAATGCGGATGAGCATTTAAGGAAATGTTGATGAAACTGATCGTCCGCATTTACTAATGCGGATGCGCATGTGGGAAATGCTGATGAACTGTTCGTCCGCATTTACAAATGCGGATGTAAATTTGGGAAATACGGATGAAATTTATTCATCTGCATTTATAAATGCGGTCAGTGTTTGTTCATCCGCATTTACTAATACAGATGAATATTAGAGAAATGCGGATGGGTTAAAGGGATAGGTCCCACCCACTTTTCTCTCACTCTGAAATTTAGTTTCACAGGATGTGTAATATATGATTGCAATCAACCACTCTCTCTGATAACTTACAACACACACAAAGGTGCAGATCGGTGTTCCTGTTGATGCTCTCTCGATCGATCGAAGAGAACAGTGAACAAAACTCGTTCAAGTGAAGAAAATCCTAGCAACCTGGTGTTTTGTTGGAAGCTTGGGGTAGACAAGCTTGAGGTTTCCTACTTTGGAAGTTGCCAATAAAAGATCATCTTCCTCTGACCCATTCGAGAGGTAGAATTCTAAACACCATATGGTTGTTTGTAAGCATGGTTTTTCATATAACGATCCATTACGGGTTTTAACAGATATATAAACTGGTTTATATATATTAACTGTAACAAGCTTTTTCATTCAAATTCCGTTGCGTTTTTCATTTTATAAGGATAAAATGACTCTGATAAACTTGTGAAAACCCCAACATATCCAAATTTTGTGATCAGAGACATAACATGCTCTTTACTGAGCATGAGTGCATTGTTCTCAAGCCCGGGGTGGTTATTCCTTAAGAGCATATCCTACTCAGAGCCCCTAGGAAAGGGAACATGTACAAGATGGATTTGCAAGAAACATACCCTTCAGTAGAAGTTTCTTGCTTTCTGTCTAAGTCCAATAGTGATGAGTCTTTCCATTGGCATAAAAGAATGTGCCATGTAAACTTTAAAATATTAATAAACTAATTAAGAATGATTTGGTAACAAGAATGCCAAAGAAAGAGTTTACAAGTGATAATCATTGTGTTGCATGCCTGAAAGGGAAGCAACACAAGATATCTCACAAGCCAAAGGAAATGAACTCCATCATTACACCCGTACACTTGTTACATATGGATCTGTTTGGCCCTACCAGTGTAATAAGTTTAGGAAGGACCTCTTATGGCTTGGTGATCACAGATGACTTCACAAGATACACTTGGGTTTACTTCCTTAGAACTAAGGATAAGACCCCTGAGATCTTGAAAAACTTCATTCTGAAATTGAGAATCAATGTGAACACAAGGTCAAGATCATAAGATGTGATCAAGGAACCAAATTTAAAAACCAAATCCTTGACACATTTTGTGATGAAAAGAGTATTACAAGACAATATAGTGCTCCCAAGACTCCATAGCAAAACGGTGTTGCTGAGAGGAGAAACAGAACACTTATTGTAGCTGCAAGAACCATGTTGTCCGACTCTAAATTGCCCATCACCTTCTAGGCAGAGGCAGTCAACAGTGCCTGCTATGTGTAGAAAAGAGTTTTAGTAGTCGAGACTCATGGTAAGACTCCTTATGAACTGTGGCATAAAAGGAGACCTTTCATTGGATACTCTCCCCAAGCTAAGGCTTATAGAGTATACAATATAAGAAAAGAGTTTTAGCAGAAAAGAGTTTTATAGCCAAATTTGCTAAGAAATCAAATGATGGACACTTTATTGGATACTCTCCCCATGCTAAGGCGTATAGAGTATACAATCTCAGAACCAGAGTAGTTAAGGAGTCAGCCAATATGACCTTTAATGAGCATACACCTAGTGTTAAAGGTTCTGGTCCTGATTGGCTGTTTGATCTTGATTTAGTTACCAACTATTTTAACAAATCTTATGAGAATATTTCAGGATCTACAAGTATCTTATCAAAAGAAGATTTTGATCCAAGATTTGAGATGAGAAGACTAACTGATCAAACTACTTTAGCTCCAGTGGTAACTAGCCCTGCAGTTGGAAATCCTATCAGCACAACCATGACACATTCTTCAGCTGATACATCTGAGGTGCCTATAAATTCTAGCATAGAGACACAAAACTTAGATGAAGGAATTTCCAATGTAAGAGGATATGGAGGTGGTGAGAGTGTTCAAGAATTCCTTGATGCTGATAACCACTCCATAGAAGACAACATCAATGATGTAACACACTCATTGGATCAAGTGTCACTTGATAAGTGTGTTGATATGGTGGATGATTCTCAAGCACCAGATTTGAATTTCACCAATTTAGATCTGTCCAAACAACATGCTGTGATTCCTCAACTAAGAATTCACAAGTCCCATCCTACCATAAACATCATTGGAGATGTTGAGACTGGGGTGAGAACAAGAGGACAACCCATAAGAAAAATGTTTGTCTTCACTCTTGTTTCTGGTCCCAGATAGAGCCTAAGAAGATTGAAGAGGCTTTGAAAGATGGAAGTTGGGTTGAAGCAATGCAGGAGGAGCTGCTTCAATTTAAAAGACAGAAGGTTTGGAATCTATGTCCTCTTCCTTAATGGAAGACTATCATAGGTACCAAGTGGGTATTTAGAAACAAGAAGGATGATAGAGGATGTGTCATTAAGAACAAGGCAAGACTGGTTGTTCAAGGATACACATAAAAAGAAGGGATTAACTACAGTGATGATTTTGCTCCTATAGCAAGACTAGAAGCTGTTAGGATATTCCTGGCTTTTGCTGCATCCAAGGATTTTCAAGGTCCACCAATTTGATGTCAAGTGTTGGGTCTGATAAGGATAGTCTATATTATCAACACAGTCAAGGTCAACAAAGGTCAACATCGCTATCAAAGTGTTCGGAAAAGGAAAACAGACGTGTTCGAGACAAACAACCGAGACGAGATGTTGAAGATATAAATGACTAGGAGTTTATTGTTAATAAATATATTTTGTGTCAACAAAATATATTTATTTATGTTTAAGTTATTTTTATGTTTTATATGTAATTTTTCTAATTGTATAAGTCTAGGGGCTTAATATGTCATTAGTGAATATTATCACTATATATGGATTAGTGACAATTAGGTTTAGAGAGCTTGAACGAGCCATTGATTGAGGGGCTTTCACTTTGTAATATCTTTAGCAATCAATTCAGATCAAACAAGGGTTTTATTTGGTGTTCTTGAGTGTTCTTCATATATTTATCCATTTTATAGTGTTTGATCTATAATTGTCACAAACATCATTTATATTTTGTGTTATATGAGGGAATTGTTTGTGTTTATCAATCAATTGCACTGTATCAACGATCAAGTGGACCAACAATATGGTATCAAAGCCATTGTGCTCTTGATTATTTGAGTTTTGTTTGGTTTCTAGTTCAAAGTCACTATTCCATTCATTTTCGATTTGATCTGCATGTTTTGGATATGGAAATTGATTGAGGATTGCTTGATTTTGGTGTGGGAAGCTTTAGAAATCATCAGATCTCAAATTCCTTGAGATTTGGATGAATTTCAGTTGATTTTGTGCTGAAAATGCTGTTCGGATATGTCGGGCGAAACTACAGCTCCTCCAGCGAAACTACATAGTTTTGCCTGGCGAAACTAGAGTTCTTTCAGCGAAACTACACAGTTCTTGGTTTTTGATCTGGTTTCTTTGTCCCTGCGAAACTACATGCGTTGAACGAAAGTTCATGGTGTTTGTGTGCCAAACCCAGCGAAAATGCTGCCATATTGATTTCTGAACGAAAGTTCAACTAGTTTCGGGCGAAACTACCCTGCGAAACTAGCATCAGTGTGCCACTGCTGGGCGAAACTGCTGTCAAATTACGGGTGAAACTACTAGCGAAACTTCCAACGAAATTGCCAGTGAAACTAGTGAAATTTCAGAGAAATTAATTTTTTATCATGTCAAAACTGACTCTTTCAGAAGTCCCTAATTCCTTCAAATTTGATAATCTAATATCGGCACAAAGTCGGTCTGATTCTTTTGCAGCCATGAAAGATGAAAAGATATCTAATTTTATTGATTGATTTCTGATGGTGGCAAGCAACCTTAAGAAGTATGATGACCAGCTGGGGAACCATGAACAAGTCACAAAACTTTTATAATCTCTTCCTCAATAGTGGAGTCCACAAGTTAGATTGTTAAAGCACGAAAGAAATTTTGCTGACTACAAACTCATTAAAGTTATCAACAAGCTAAATGATTTGATTTGGATATGAAAAGAGGAGAGTATAATCAATTCATGCATGGTGGTGTATCTTCAAGTGTTGAGATCAAAGAAACTAAAGAAGAAGTCAACCATGCATTGATGGCTGAGGTGGTAAAAAGTGATGAGGATTCTGTTGAGGATTTTGATTCTTTCAAAGAATTCAGGTGTGACACTCAAGGTGAGAGTGTTGGTGATGTTGGTGATTGTGCAAGTTGGTGTGAAGTTCAGGATGAGGGAAAGCAAGAGGAACTTGAAGCTGAAGAAGCTAAGAAGAGAGCTGCTGAGGAGGAAGAATACAAAAAGAACACTCCTGTCTGTCAATGTGAAAAAGCCCTAGCTGCTGAAAAGATAGCTATGGGACTTCCTTACGAGGTTGTTCAAGACATGTGTTCTCCTCCCTGTAAATTTGTTTATTTGGAATTTATAAAGCTAACAGATTATTGTTAGAAAATGAACAAGAACTAAAAAAAATAAACAAAGAACTTAAAATCAAAGAGTCCAAATATTTTATCAAACTAAGAGAAGCTTTAAAAGAAAATGATCTTTTAAAAAGAAATCTTTTAGAAAAGAATGTCAAGATTAATGTTTTGATGCGAATGAGTCACATTAGCAGAATTTGAGACTAGATAGCTTAAAACTAAACTTGATAAATGGACGATATCAGTGATGAAACCAGAAGAAACTATTCTGTAAGCAAAGGGGAGCTAGAATCAAAATGGGTGGGATGTGGTGAAACTTCATATGTTTATCTCCTCTAGCACTCATTGTTACTCTCCTATGCCTCAACCTCATCCATCTAATGATTTATTGAAGCTGCAGATACTAACAGTCTACATGCAGGTTTAAGCAGCGCTAATCACAAAGAGGTTCGAGATGAATATGATTCTCCTGCAGGTTTGGGACTCATCAAACAAGGATCTGATAAGAAAAATGATAATTCCACCCTTGATGCTTCAAATCTAGTATCAGGTGTTTCCCATAACTTCCTTAACAAATTCAAAACATGTGACATCCCTTCTTTTGTTCCTGTCAGGTTTGTTAAAGAATGAACAGGTGTGGAATCGTCAGGCAATCAGAACTCAACAAGTGGTATCAATTAAGATCCGTTGGAAGCAGACTTGTGTAATATAGACTGCACAAGCTCAGATGATGAATCGAAAATCATTAAGTCACCAGAAGTTGTCAAGTCTCAATGCTTCCAAAAGTTGAATCAAGACCTATACGGATCTCATCTCCAAATGCTAAACAAATCAGCAGTTCCCTCTAAAACTCAGCAGAAGCACTCACCATTTTCATCTGCTATCCATCAAGCTAACACAAATCTGCCTCTAAGCTGCCAAGTCACCAGTCATACAAAAGAGTTCTCAAAAGAATATTCAGATCTCATCTCTTCGAACATCACACGTCAAATCACAGCTCAGTTCGAAATCCATATCGACAAAGCCTCAAAATGTTCAATCTTCTGATATCCGAAAGAAGAAGCTTCAAGGTTGTCGACAAACTGCAACAACCACAAAGCCGGCTCCACCCTCTCCTGCTTTCCATGAGACTACAAAGAACCAAAAGCCTTTCAAGGCCTGCTTTAGATATGGAAAAGAAGGTCATATGCTAAAGAAGTGCCCTCAAGTTCAAAGAGAGGCTTGGGGTATGGGTTGCTTCTCTGTTTCAAAAAGAAAAGCACATATCTTTGAATGGTTGGATGAAGAACAATCTATCCAAACCTTCTCATGTGAAGTCGGTTTCACAAGATTCAAAGATGAAAAGGACCAATGTTTCAAAATCAAAATCTCAACCCCGAGTCTAAAAAGAAAATAATTTCCAAATTCAATTCTTCAAATCTAAGTAATTTGAACAGAAACAAATTTGGAAAGTAAAACAAAAGTTAAAGAAATAAATGATTTTTCTAAAGGGTGTGTGCTAAAATAGGTTATGTACACTGATGAAAAAAGAACTCCCAAGACCACGATGGCCAGGGTCCCCCTCTCTAACTAATCTGTTAATGAGTGCAGGAACAGTTCAGGAGGACTGTTAGTAATCCTTTTACCAACAGAGAATGTTCCTTAGTCAAATTTGAAGTGGAAGAAACAGGTTATGGTTTTTGGTATCTCATCCACATTTTGGATACTTATCTGTGCTATTACAGTTCATAATTCACAATCACTGCACTTTTCTTGGTACTCTATTTCTCATCTTTTTGCTAGCATAATTTGGAAGACTGTATTTGCTCGTATAATTGAAATGGGAACTAAGAACTTAATTTGGGATGACTGTGAAATGTTAGTATGTTCTCTTTGTATGCTTGATTGCATGACTTGTACCTTTATGAGAAATGATAGTAACTGATGTAGATGTTTGTATCACTTAAAATTCTAAAATCTAAAGAGATAGTTTCATTATATGATATGCATGGTAGGCTCAGCCCGAAAACGAAGTAAACAGTGATTCTATAGCCTAACTAAAGCTTTAGAACTTGGTGATAAGGAATATTTCCATGACATCTTGGCCTGCATAAAGTTACAAGTCATCAAAACTGGTTTAGAGTATGTGACTTCTGCCTTGATCCCTTCCATTCTAAAATCTCCCTATCCCCTAGTCCTGAATGTAGCTTCTCGTTAGCTCTTCAGATGTATATTTCATGCTTATCTCCTCTGCTATGCGAAAGCATTGACCTGGAGTGATGATCTTCTCTGTTATACATGAGTATAGACCTAAAGCTCTCATCAACATGCTTAGATGATCTTCTCCTCTGTTATACGTAAATATAGACCTGGAGCTCTCATCATCTGTTCCCTAATATATAGGCACAATGATTCATAAATTAAGATCATTGTTGAACCTCAAAAGAAAATCAAGCAGAGTTAATCATATTACTCAATAAGCCCTGATGACAGGATAAGTTCTTTGCCGGATGTCTGTGGGAACCAAGTTACCTGAGCTTCTCTAATCGAACCTAAAACATCATAAAATCAGTTGCATGTCACTCTTTGAAAAGAATAAGGCATGGGTTTAAATTGGACAAATATACAACAATCATTCTTGAAGTGTTTTTGGTTATCAAAATTTTAAAATAGTGATCAGACTCTGTATCAGTGTGATCTCACTAACTGTCGATGTTTAAATACATCTTTGTGCTTAAGTATATCTTGAGGATGGGATCTCATGAACAAATTAGTTCTTGGTGTAAAATAAAATAAATAAACAAAAATTAAAATCATATCAACTGCATTAATGAACTCATCTCTCTTCCCATAGAAGAATTGAATGAACTAGCTGACACTGAGTTGTCAAACGAGAGGAAGGAGGTAGAGGATGTAGAACTACTCTTCAAATCAAGGAAAAAAGGAGGATGAAAAGTCTCTACAAGCAGCTGCTCCTACCCTCTCCCCAATTCAAGAAAGCCTTGAGATAGAGGCTGTGGCAACTAAGCAACAATATCAGGTAGACAAAGAAGCAGACAGACAAAATATGATTAACTACCTGAGTGCCACAGAACTCTATCAGGCATTTACACTTCTTCCCTTGTCCTATGACTATATAGAATTTGAGTACCTCAAGCAACTCGAGCAACAAGTAATGAAGGAACAAAAAGCTGCTAAGAGGAAGATGAGGGAAGAAGCTGCAAAGTCAAGAGCCATCATCTAAAAGAGTCTAAAGAAGTTTGTTGATAGGAGGAGGATGATGAGCTTCTTGAAGCTGTATGGATTCTCTGGAAGGAGGCTTGGACCAATGTCTCTATCCACCATGGATGAGAAGATTAGGGTGATCAAGAAAAAGATTAAAAAAGGTGAGCTCATTGACTTGCATTCTCCACCAAGTTAGGTTGCAGCTAAAGTTGAGGTCAAGGTTGAACCATCGACAGGTTCTTGTGGACCAGGTTGAGTTCGCCTGACAGGTCTTTCAGCTAACTTGCCCTTGAGATCGGTGGTCTCAAGTTGCTGGTCACTAACCTGTCTTTGTAAGCTAGTCACTTGAAATTCCAAGTGACTTACCTTAGAAACTAAATAGGTGTAGAGTTTCGACACTTTTTGCACCTTTAGTTGCATACTCCCCTCATCTTTATCAGAAAAAATCATGGGGATGAGAGAATAGGACCAAAGTCTTCTTTGTCAGCCCTAGCTTGGGTTTCTTGGCTGCTGAATTTCCCCTGCACACTAATAGCTTTAAAACAAGTGTTAATGGGCTGGGTTGCCATGGTTGAGGTCCTAATAAGTAATCACTTATAAAAGTGAGAACTCTTCTATATGGGCCTCCAAAAAATGTTCAGGGAGGTCCACCTCAATTATTGGTGGATGATGTAGGATAGATATGGGATTCAGAAGCACTCATCTCTCCTTGAGCAAGCATGAAGAAGAGAGACTCATGGAACTCACTGAAACCCGTATCCTCATAATCATAGAATTCTAGGTTAGGGATTGGTTGGTGATATCTAGTGGCTGGGGATGGTAGCTTTCCCTTAAAGGTTGATCAATAGAGTTTTAAGACTCATAATGAAGGCTTAAGGATGGGGTAATGAGCTCATCAGGCTGAGAATGAGGAACCTAGCACTGATCAAAGAAATGATGGGAGTGCTTTGCTCCTCATGAGATGAGGAAGCTCTTGTATCCACTTCTTCCTGCATGGGTAGTGATATGGGGGCCTGCTCAACCTGAGTAGGCTAAGCAGGGGTTCGTTTGGATTTTCTTTGGTAGGTGATGGTGATTTGTGGCTGTGTGGGTGGTGGAGATGTAGAAGGTGTGGGTTCAACATTGGCTGGTGCTGCCAAGTTGTCACCTTAAGCAATGAGCTCTAAAATTTTTAAGAGCAGGGCTATTTCTGCCCTTGAGAAGCCAATAGTGTACTTTCTCATTGTTTTGAAGATGTCGGGCTTTATCTGTCCCAATTTAAGAATATTACCTGTTCCCCTTAACTGTGATCCCAATTCACAGTTAAGAATGTATTAAACATATCTAGGGAACATATAATACTCTAAGGAGTCCAAGTTAGCAAGCAGTTTGTATAAACAAACTGGGAGTACTTGAACTTGACCCCTTGAACCATCCCATAGACTATATAGGATAAGTCCTTAGGAATTTGGTCCTAACCTCCATGTTTGTTGGATAGGGAGTGGATTACCATATGGAGAAGGTTTTGACAGAGTAGTCCTTTTTATAGCCCATCTGCCAGAATGAGTTGTTTACAGCGGATTTTAGGAAGGACAACTCACCTTCTACATCATCCAGCCTTAGAAGAGAGTTGATGGTGGCTGAAGTGATGAAAATTGTCCTCCTCTGCACTGTGGCAGATAGTGCCTTCTCACTGTCCAAGATAACCTCTTGGCAGGTCCTCTAGAACTCTAGGAGTTGATCTTCATACAATGGAGGGTCTATTATAGAGCGATGAGGTAGTTTGATAGAGATAAGAAGCGAAAAACATATGATAAACCTGGATCATTCTTAGATTATAACAGAGCAACCTGATTATGATGCCTGTGAAGATGCATGGAAAAATCTGGTTGGTTTCGGGGTTAGGGTTGGGCATTTTGAGTAGCTTTGAAGTGAAGAAAGGTAAGAACAAAGTCAGTTTATGGGTGAATATTTTACAGATGAAGAGGAAGGTGAATGAGGGGAACCGTTTTATGAATATATATATATATGCTAAGGATTTGAGAAAAAGGTAGTTTTCATGGATGTCTAAAATCTTCTAAAGCTAATTTGTCTTTGGAAGGTTTGAGAAAAACTTCAGAAGCCAATTTGGCTTTGGAAGATATTCCTTAGCTTTACAAGAACTTGCTTTGAAAGAAAAATACTTTGAGTATTTATACTTCTTAGACAAATTTTGCTTCGGAAGATATCAAATATCAGAAATTTTATTCAAAGAGAGAATAAAGCTTCCGAGACTTAATTGCTTTCGGAGGAGAATAGTCCTTCAAGACGTATAAGTGCTTGGTGACAAATGTAAGCTTCGGAAGATATATCAGAATCCGAAGGTAAATTTCTCAGAAGTAGTTATTTGTTTTGAAGACATAATTTTCTTTCGAAGACAACTTGAAGTCTTCCAAAATAAAACCTATCTAAAATTCATAATTCTAAGGGATATCATTTTTGAAACATTTCTTCCAATGTAAAACTGGGCTTATATAGGTGATGATATAGACAACTTAAGACACACATATTTTAAAAATAATCTTTAATTTAGTTTAAGAAAATCTACTCAAAGTTAATCATCCCAATAGCTGATACGACATACTTAGATCTCTGTTCATCAAAAGCTTTTGTGAACAAATTAGCATATTATTCATTTTTGTTAACCTTGACTACTTTTATCAATCCTTTTCCAAAATTATCTCTAATCAAATGATACCTGATGTTGATGTGCTTTGTCTTTGATTACTACAGCAGTTGATGTTTTGTGGATGGGAGTCTCCTTGAAGTTTAATCTATAGTATAGCATCTGATTTGAATCCAAAGCACTTGAGCATAGGTGCTTGTAGCAGCAATGTATTCAGCTTCAGCAGTTGATGCAGACATAGAAGATTGAGTTCTTACATTGCCATGAGACATCCTTCCACAAAGAAATTGACATCCCCCAGAAGTAGACTTTGTAGTCATGTTATAACCACCATAGTCACAATCTGTATAGGCATACAGATTGAAGTCAGAATTCTTTGTAGTCATGTTGTAGCCACCATAGTCACAACCAGGTGTGACATCCTATGTTTGGCTTGATATCTTACACAAATACATGTAGTAAACATGATATCAAGTCTGCTGGCTATGAGGTATGTAAGAGACCCAATCATAACCCCGTATAGATGTTCATTAACACACTCCCCCTCAAGATCAGGTCATAGAGAGTGGTTTCGAGCTATGGGTGTCTTAGCGACCTTACACTCAGTCAGATGAATTCTGGAAGTATGTCTTGAACATACTTGACTAGTTTTGAAAATGCCATTGTCAGCCTGCTTCACTTGAATTCATATAAAGAAATTGAGTTCCCCTATGACACTCATTTTAAATCTATTCTTCATCAGCTTCTTAAGGTCTTTGTAGAGATTTAGATTAGTTGACCCAAAAATTTGTCATCTACATAAACTTGAACCAGCATCAAGTCATTTCCTATTCCTTTAATGATGAGTGTTCCATCAATAGTTCCCCTCTTGTATGCATGCTGACAGAGGTACTGTGATAGTGTCTCATACCACTTCCTTGGAGCCTGAAACAGCCCATAGAGAGTTTTGTCAAGCATGTAGACATAATCAGGATGATCTGGGTCTGCAAAGCCAGGTGGTTGTTTCACATACACTTCCTCATCAATCACCCATATAAGAAGGCACACTTGACATCAAGTTGGTATACCTTGAAATCCTTCAATTTAGCAAAAGTAAGGAATGTCCTAACAGCTTCAAGTCTTTCTACAGGAGCAAAAACATCTATGTAGTCAATCCCTTCTTCTTGTGTGTACCCTTGAATAACTAGTCTTGCCTTGTTCTTGATGACAAGTCCTCTATCATCTTTCTTGTTCGTGAATATCCACTTGGTACCTATAGTAGTCTTTCCTTGAGGAAGAAGACATAGGTTCCAAACCTTTTTATTTTAATTAAAGAAACTCTTCGTGCATTGCTTCAACCCAACTTCCATCCTTTGAAGCCTCATCAATCTTCTTTGGCTCGTCTCGGGCAAGAAACAAGAGTGAAGACAAACATTTTTGTCATGGGTTTGTCCTCTGGTTCTCACCCCTGTCACAACATTCCCAGTGATGTTTGTGGTGGGATATGACTTGTGGATTCTTAGTTAAGGAATCATAGCAAGTTGGTTAGATAGATCTAAATTTGTGAAATTTAGATCTGGTGATGAGTATATCCACCACATCAACACACTTATCAAGAGAAACTTTATCCAATGAGTGTGTCACATCATTGATATTGTCTTCTACAGAGTGGTTATTAGCATAAAGAAAATTTTGATCACTATAACCATCTCCATATCCTCGTATATTGAAAGCTGCTTCATTTGAGTTCTGTGCCTCTATGCTAGAATTTACACGCACCTCAGATGTACTAGCTGAAGAATTTGTCATGGTTGCGCTGACAGGATTTCCAACTACAGGGCTAGTTACCACTGTAGCTGAAGTAGTTTGAACACTTGGTCTTCTCAGCTCAAATCTTAGATTAGAATCTCCTGTTGGTAAGATACTTTTAGATCCTTAAACATTTTCACAAGATTTGTTAAAATAATTGGTTACTAAATCAAGATCAAATAGCCAATCAGGACCAAAACCTTTCACACTTGGTGGATGCTCATGAAGGTCATATTGGCTGACTCCTCAACTACTCTAGTTTGAGATTGTATTCTCTATAAGCCTTAGCTTGGGGAGAGTATCCAATAAAACGTCCATCATTTGATTTCTTAGCAAATTTGGCTATCTGATCCTTGGTATTCAAGATGGTGCAAGGACATCCAAATAATCCGAGGAAACCAATGAAACATCTCCTTTTATGCCATAGTTCATAAGGAGTCTTACCATGAGTCTTGACAACTAAAACTCTTTTCTGCACATAGCAGGCACTATTCATTACCTCTGCTTAGAAGGTGATAGGAAGTTTAGAGTCAGATAACATGGTTCTTGCAGCTTCAATGAGTGTCCTGTTTCTCCTCTTAGCAACACCGTTTTGCTGAGGAGTCCTAGGAGCACTGTATTGTCTTGTAATACCCTTTTCATCACAAAATGTATGAAGGATTTGGTTCTTGAATTCCTTTCCTTGATCACATCTTATGATTTTGACCTTGTGATCACATTGATTCTTAATTTTCAGAATGAAGCTCTTCAAGATCCTAGGGGTCTTATCCTTAGTTCTAAGAAAAAAGACCCATGTGTATCCAGTGAAGTCATCTATGATCATCAAACAATATGAGGTCCTTCCTAGACTCATTACACTGGTAGGGTCAAAGAGATACATATGTAATAAGCGTAGAGGAGTAGTGATGGATTTCATTTTATTTGGCTTGTGAGACACTTTGTGTTTCTTCCCTTTCAGACATGCAACACAATGATCATCACTTGTAAACTCTTTCTTTGGCATTCTAGTAACCAAATCATTCGTAATTAATTTATTCATGTTCTTAAAGTTTACATGGCACATGCGTTTATGCCAAAGGAAAGACTTAACACTATTTGCTTTAGCAAGGAAACTTCTTCTGATGGGGATGTTTCCTGGAAATCCATCTTGTACATGTTCCCTTTCCTGGAGGCTCTTAGCAGGATATGCTCTTGAGGAATGACCACCCCGAACTGAGAACAGTGCACTCATGCTCAATAAAGACATGTTATGTCTCTGATTACAAAATTAGGATACACTCAAGAGATTGTACCTATGCTCCTTAACAAAATTTACCTTCTTAATGTTGAGTTTACCATTTGTGACCCCGCCCCTTCCAATAATATAACCACCTGACTCTCCTCCAAAGGCAACCGACCCTCCATCAATTTTCTTAAATTTCTAAAGCAAAGAGCCATTGCCTATCATATGCCTGGAACAGTCACTGTCAATGATCCGTACATTTCCTTTGGACTTTAGTTGTTCCTACACATAAAGAGATAGTTAGTTACATTTGGAAACCCAAGCCTCATTGGTCTTGGGCTTGTTAAAGTGAACTGAAGATAATGCAATTGTAATTGATCCTATATGCAAGCTTTGAGGATCATTTGCTATTGTTGATGAAGAACTTTCAGTCACATGGCCTTCCTTCATCCACCACACTATCCTTGGAAGACTAGACTTGGCCTTCAATACGTTGGAAGTTTTGATGACTTCGGAAGAGTTGGAGACTGGACCTTCGGAAGCTTTTGCATCCACTACAGCAGACTTCAGTACTCCGGAAGCATTCCTTTCTTCCTAGACCAAATTTTCTTTGAAGGTAAGTTTTCACTTATCTTCTTCTTCACTTTGGAGCTTCCAAAAGGAAGAGATTTCCTTCCGAAGCTATATTCTTCTTCTTCTTCTCAGAAGTCTTTTCTTGGACATGTGGATAGTCTTTGGGATTGTAGATGCAATCCTTAGCAAAGTGAGAAGTATTACCACACAGTTCCTTCCTCTCTCCCGGATAATAGTGACCCTTTTTAGGATAACCTTTGTCACTCACTTCAGGTTCAGCTGTCACTATCTCCTTTACATCTTCATCCTTCTCTTGGATAGGATCAATAGGAGGCAACTCATCTTGACAAGTTCCACACCTTGGAGATCATACAGATAATAGTGTGTATGGAAGAGCTATCTCACTTGACCCTAGTCCCCACCTGTTCTAAAATGATGAAATCCAAACAAGCTGATTATGAACTTATGAACAAGAACAAAACAGATGGATTCCCCTAAGTATCTTTTCAAATTTCTCAACCAATATAACAACAGATTGTTATATTGTATTCAATAATCAATAATCATGGTGCGGAAACCCATAATTAAAGATATCAGTGTGTGTGCGTGTATGATTGCATGATTGCTAGTGATTGAATGCTCAGAAGATTATCAAAATGCTTGTTTGTATTGATTGTTCAAAAGCTTACAAAGGATTAGGGTATTATGATATTTATAGCCGATACAGATAGCTATCTACAATTACAAAATACCCTTATGTAAACAAAAATTTCATAAAAATCCTAACTTTAAGTCATCCGCTGTGGATGAGTGACTATCCGCTGTGCATGAACAGTTGTCCATTATGAATGTTTAATAAGTTGTCTGTTGTGTCTTGGATGTTGTCCCCTGTGAACACTTGATTTTTGCTTGACTTGATAGTTCTCCACTGTGGAGTGTTCATCTGTTGTGAATGAACATCCACTATAGACAGTTCATCAGCTGTGGACTAGACATCCGCCGTGTCTGCTTCGGTCATCCGTTGTAGGCACTTAGAAGCTTTTTTTCATCCACTGTGGAAAGTTGTTTATCCGCTGCAGACACTTGTGAAAATTTTTTTATCTACAAACCTGAAAAAAAATTTAAACAAAGATTAGTGTCTGTTATGAATGTTAATGATACTAATGTGTTATTTAATGATTGTTTTGATCTTAAAACACATTATGTTTGATTATGGCAAGCATTATCCTTTATTGCACTTGTTGATTCCAATAGATAACAAATCTTTGCATGCAAGGATGAGGATATTATGTTCTTGAAGGTTTCCTCTTCAAGAACACATTTTTCTGCTTTGGCTTCTCTAATCATAAGTTCAGCCTGGCATTCAGTTAACTTAGTTATGAGATCCTTGATTTGAGTCCTGTAGTTTGTATGCTCATGCTTAAGAGTAGAAATTGTTTTCTCTAAATCTTTAATTTTATGTTTATAATCATTTTTAATGCTTTTAAAATCAGCTTTTAAAATGTTTAAGGACTCAAGATTAGATCTCACTTTCAAGTTGTAGGACCTATACATATTAACTTTTACAATGCATTTAGGAGTATAAAGATGTTCTAATACCTCGGCTTCTTCATGCTCAGCCATTAGTGCTTGGTTAGGAGAAGTATCTTCTACCTGAAAGCTCCAATCAAAGCCTCCTTTTTTAATAGCAAGTGAAGCATGTTGTTTTGTTTGGCTTGGCTTCTCAGTTCTGGGAGCTGCATCAGTGTAGTTTGGTCTGGACTATGCTTGGCCACCATTTGCCCTGGTACCTTGCATTCTCTAGCTAAATGTCTCATTTGGTTACAGTTGTAACACTTCACCTTTCTTTTATCTAGGCCAAAATTTCCACTGGCCACATTGCTTGGGAACTTCCTTCCTGTTCTCTTGTAGAATCTTCTTGGCATTATGAGTGAGAAGAGCCATCTGCTAGACTATCTCCATGTACTCCAAGTCATCTGGATGGATGCAATCCAAGTATTCAAGAGTCAAGAGAAATTTCCATAGCTTTCATCAGCAGATACAAAGGCTTGAGCAGAGCTTGTCTCTTGGAATGGGCTTCCTTGGATGTAGCTCTCCTTTGGTATCTCAAGAAATGTGATGAAATGACCCTTTTATGAGTTGTCAGGGTAGTAGATGAGATGATGTTATGGTTCTCTACTATCCCTTTGAACCACATGAAGGGCTTAACTCTGCTTATTGTTGGAAGATCTGCTTGATGGATTTTGCATGTTCATCTCCATCTGGTAGCCACTAAGGATACCATACAGCTCTGTGAGAGTAAGGGTAGAGAGGTTTTTAGTTCTCTTAATGGCCACACAATAGTAAGTCCATTGTCTTGGAAGAGAGAACATGAACTTCCTCACAATGTCCCTATTCTCAAGTTTTACTCCAACATCCATTAGAGTATACACAATCTCAACATACCTGAAGTATTGTTGAGTCATGGTTTCACTGGTCTTGTAGGTGAAGTTCTCAAATTGCTGCTTCATGAGGTCTTTCTTGTTTTCCTTGGCTTCCTCAGACCCCTCATACATAAGCTTAAGTGCATCCCAGAGCTACTTAGTAGTTTTGCACTTCTTGAAGCCTCTGTAGATAGAGTTTGGAAGTGTAGTTTGGAGAGCAGTCATGGCTTTCTGATCTACATCAAATTTCTTCCAGTCTTCCTCAAAGTAGTAAGTCATTTCCTTCGGAATCATCCCACCTCCAGTAGTGGCTGAAGAGGTGCTTGGGATGTGAGGTCCTTTAACAACAGATCTCCACATCCTTCTGGCTAGAGACTTGATGAACCCTTCCATACGTTGGCACCAAGTATTAAAGTCATCAGGAGTGATCAGTGGATACTCTGTCATGGTACCGGTTTCCATATCAGCCTTAGAGATAGCTACCATTTGAGCTGGTAAGTGTTTTGTGAAACTGAAGAGATCTAAGATGGTGAGATCTTACAATCAATAGCCTGAAATGCTTTGATACCAATTGCAGGAACGATGAAGGGAGGTCAGTGCTAGAGTTTCACAATGCTATGAGAGTGTTAGAACACTTAACAGATCAAATAGGGAACTGGTTTATGACGAAACAAAGAACACAAGTAAAGACCAAGAACAAGAACAAGATAATATGATTTTCAAGGATGTTGTATATTGCTCTCAAGTTCTTACAAAGTGTTACAAAGCTTAGCTTCTAAAGTTACAAGTACTTGAGATACTTTATACTACATCCTATAGCCGGCAATACTTTGAAGGCCAGCTGGAAACACTAATCTAGACAACAAGATCAATGTAGAGTCAAAAGGTTTATTGCCTTTTGACTAGTGACTATGACATGCCATAGCTCACATCCTACTATATTACAAAAAGGATAAAGTATAAGAGTAGAAAGTTACAGGCAAAAGACCTTAATCTATAGTTTGACAAAAGTAAGGACTTTTCACCAACCTATATAAGTTGGTGAGTCTTCAGAAGTGGTAGCGAAAAGTTGTTCAGCTTTTCTCAAAAGGTGATTCCGAAAAAGCACGTCTTCTCTGTCTTTTGAAGAAATCAGACTTTGGCTTTGGAAGACTTTGTCTTTGAAGCTTTGTAATACTTCATCTTTGGCTTCGGAAGATGTGGTCTTTTGGCTTTGTAAGATTTGATACTTAGTATAATTAACAAAGTTATATCAAATCTTCCAAAGTAACTTTCTTGTACTTTCACATGTGCATGCTGAGAGCTCTTTGGTTGCATCAGCCTCTAAGTGTGATCCTTACACACCCTCTAACTAATTTATTTTCTATGTAGGGACGTCAAAGAAGGCCAGACAACATCTGGTATGTTGACAGTTGATGCTCCCGCCATATGACTGGAAACTGTTCCCTCCTTCGGGATTTTAAGAGAAAACATGGTGGCAATGTAGCATTTGGAGGAGATATAATAGGTGGAAAGATTACTAGTGAAGAAACAGTATCCAATGGGTTGATAAGCTTTGAAAGTGTCAACTACTGCTCCAACCTCTAGTTCAATCTGTTGAGTGTATCCCAAATTTATGACACGGGATATACCATACTCATTGACTCCAACAATTGCTACATACTCAAGATGGTTTTCATATTCCAGAAGAATATATCCTTTTAAAAACACCTCATCAAAACAACACATACATAGTTGATATGAATACAGTTTCAGCTTCAACACCTGAAACATGTTTATTCTCAAAAGCAAAAGATGTTTCCCAATTATAGCACTGAAGATTGGGACAATCTTATTATAATAGAATGAATCAATTAGTTAAAGGTAACCTAGTAATAGGTCTACCTCAAAATGAATTTTTCTGTACAGACCACTACACTACATGTCTGAAAGGTAAACAACAAAGAGTGTCTCATCATTCCAAATTGGTAAACACTAATCAAACGCCACTCAAATTGCTTCACATAGACCTATTTGGAGCAATAAACTTTTTATGTATTGGTAAGAAGCAATACTGTCTAGTGATAGTAGATGATTACTCAAGATTTACATGTTTATTCTTTCTCCTACACAAGCCAGAAACACCAGAAATCGTCAAATCCTTTATCACCAAGATAGAAAACCAGCTTGATCTCAAAGTAAAAACTTTGAGAAGTAATAAGGGAGCTGAAATTAAGAATGACATTATTTCTACTTTCTACGTAGATAAAGAAATAAGTCAGCAATTTAGTGTAGCAATAACTCCTTACAAGAATGGAGTAGCTGAAAGGAGAAACAAAAAATTAATAGAAGCTACAAGATCTATGCTAGCAGACTCTTATCCTTTTGGGTAGAAGCAATCGATACAACTTGCCACATTTAAACAGAACATCAATCATTAAAGAACATACCAAAACACTTATGAACTTATGTTTAAAAGGAAACCGTTTACAGGATTGCTTAAGGCTTTTAGATGATTTGTCTCTATATTAAACACCAGAGAACATCTATCAAAGTTTGCTCCTAAAGAAGATGATGGATTCTTTGTTGGATACTCTGGAAGCTAAAAAAGTATAGAGTATACACCAAGGAGAAAAACAACAATTCCATCAAGCACAACAGTTACAACTCCACCTAAACAACTCAACATATCAAAAGGAACATCATCCACAACACCATCAGGACCACATGTTGGAGACAACACACCATCATCGTCTACACTGGTGATCAATCAATCAAAAGCTCAAGTTGATCCTCAAGCAACCAAGCAAACCAAGTCAAGTCAACATGAAGCTACAGATGAAGAGATGATTACCATTCCCTCCCAGACACACATCATAAAGATGAAATCTTAAATTCATTCATGATTCTCCTCAAACATTTCATGACAACCCACAAACAGATGAACCAGACACATTCAACACTCTTGCCCAACCATCCACACCAGACCTCACCATCAACAATCTTGACTCAACAATACCTGTTGATCAGATTGAAACAACTAGAGTTCACAAATATTATCCATTAGAGAATATTATAGGTGACCTAAATGTCAGACTGCAAGGAGTCAATCTAATGTAATAAATATTTACTTGTTTTGTTGCTTCTTATCTCATACTATGCCAAAGAACATCACCGAGGCACTAAAAGACAACATTTGGATAGAGGCCATGCAAGAAGAACTGCAACAATTTAGAAAACGAGAGGTATGACCGCTGGTTGATCTACCTTAAGGTCAATACACAATAGGAACCAGATGGCTTTACCGAAACAAAGAAGATGATAGAAGGATTGTCATAAGAAACAAAGCAAGGCTTATAGCACAAGGATACACTCAGGAGGAAGGCATTGACTATGATGATGTCTTTGCTCTAATGGCAAGACTAGAAGTAATACGAGTGTTCCTTGCATATGCTTCTTTAAAAAAGATTTGCTGTCTTCTAGATGGATGTCAAATGTGCATTCTTGTATGGAAAGATAGAAGAAGAAGTATATCTTGCTCAACCACCAAGGTTTGAAGATCTAGAATTCCCTCACAGAGTATACAAGTTAGACCAGCATTGTATGGTCTTCACCAATCACCAAGGAAGTGGTATGAAACATTGTCCAAGAGGCAAGATTGACTAAACATTTTTCTTTAAGAAGCAAGAACAAGACTTGTTAATTGTTTAAGTCTATGAAGATGACATCATCTTTGGATCCATAAACATATAACTAAGCAAAGATTTTGAACCCCTTATGATCATCAAATTTTCAGATAAGTTCAATGAGAGAACTCACATTCTTCCTTGGGCTTCAACTTCAACAATTACCAGAAGGGATATTCATAAATTAAAGCAAAAATGTCAATAAGATTTTAAAGAAATACAAAATAGATGATTGTACATCAAGCAAGACACCATTTGCCACAGGTTTAAAGTTTGGCCTAGATCAAGAAGGAACATTAGTAGATCAAAAGTTATACAGATCTATGATTAGATCTGTGATGTACCTCACTACAAGCAGACTAGACATAATGTATGCAGTATGCATGTGTGCAAGATACGAAGCAGATCCTAAAGAGTCATAAATCTATGCAGTCAATAGAATCTTTAGATAAAAGGCAAACCAGAACTTCGCCTTTGTTATTCAAAATATGAAGACTTCTCACTGTATGCATATACTGATAGTGACTATGGTGGTTGTAATAACAGCAAAAAATCAACCACAGGAGGATGTTAGTTTCTTGGATCAAGATTGATCTCCTGGCAGTGGAAGAAAGAAACAAATGTCTTTATGTCAACAGTTGAAGCAAAACACATAGTTGCTTCTACTTGCAATTCTTAAGTGCTTTGGGTTCAAAACTAAATACTTAACTATGGTTACAATTTTCTAAAACCACCCATATAAATAGACAATTCCACTGCCATGTTGATAATCCTATTTAACATAAGAACCAAACACATAGACATCAGAGACTAGACATAATGTATGCAGTATGCATTTGTGCAAGATACGAAGCAGATCCTAAAGAGTCATAAATCTATGCAGTCAATAGAATCTTTAGATAAAGCAAACCAGAACTTCGCCTTGTTATTCAAAATATGAAGACTTCTCACTGTATGCATATACTGATAGTGACTATGGTGGTGTAATAACAGCAAAAAATCAACCACAGAGGATGTTAGTTTCTGGATCAAGATGATCTCCTGGCAGTGGAAGAAAGAAAACAAATGTCTTTATGTCAACAGTTGAAGCAAAACACATAGTTGCTTCTACTTGCAATTCTTAAGTGCTTTGGGTTCAAAACTAAATACTTAACTATGGTTACAATTTTCTAAAACCACCCATATAAATAGACAATTCCACTGCCATGTTGATAATCCTATTTAACATAAGAACCAAACACATAGACATCAGATATCATTTTCTGAGATTTTCTTAATAAAGGGTATGATTAAATTGATCAAAGTTCATACAGATAATCAATTGGCTAACCTCTTTACAAAAGCATTGATTCAACAAGATTTGAATTTTTGGTTCAGTCACTTTGTATGATTAATTATGAACCAAACAAGTAATGTTTTTCAAAACATTAACATCATCCAAACTTGATTTTCTTAGGTCCAAACTTCATAACCAACATACAATCTTTTCAAAATAAAAAAATTAGTCAAACATTCATGTTTCCAATCAAATCAAACATTTTTGAATCATACATTGCTCGAATATAAGAAATGATAGTACACTAGGTTGATTTCTTCACTCTAGTCATTTTCCACCAATAAAGACTGACATACTTTGTTTGATGTGTGGATAGGCTTAGCATGGGACACATATTAACACATTCAACAGTGAAGAACTAAAATTCTCATGATTGTGTTGTAAGCAAAACACCCATCTCGGTGTATGGTAAGTTTTGATCTATCCAATATAGATTTCTTGTAAAGTCCCTCATGATACACCAAGTGAAACAATTTTTAACTACTCAATCAACCTTAAGTGTCTCGCTTGTTATGATTATCATAGACCTAGAGTACACTAAAGCATCCTTTGTTGTGCTAAGCACGGACCTTGATGACCTATATCATGATCCAAAACATATTCCTAATAAGGAACACATCCATCTTGGATGCAAATAAAATAAAGTCTATTATAGATTACATTTCTTATGAATGAATCAAAATAATCCTAAAAAGGATCACCTTTCGAAGTGAAGTGCAAAAGAATCTCAATATGGATCATCCAATATGGTTCAATCAAAAGAATCCCATAATGGATCAAATTGATCATTTATACTCCTAAGTAACTTGGTTCAAACATGATAAACACTCATTGTTTAAAATCAACACTAATACCATGCATGAGTTTAAGTGGACAACAATATCTACAATCAGCTTTGTATAAGTCTATGTCTATTATCAAACACACTAACTCTACTCAGTGAAGAGATAATACTAGTATGATCTCATGACAGGTGAACATGATTCGTGCAAAGGCATTTCAAATCATTCATTCTTTAGTTAAATGAAGTCTTATCTTTCTAATGATAACCATACATCTTACAAGCAAATAATGTAGACTTTGATAATTTCCATCAAACAAAATCAAATTTTTGTTATTTTATAAAAGATTTTATAAATATGCAAAATTTAGGGGGAAAAATGAATATGGAAATATCAAAGGCAATAGAATATGTCAACCCATCATACATATTAAAATTTAAAAATGAGATTTTTGAGATTCTAAAATTTTAATAATTTCATTTTTTAAACAAAAATCAACCAAGTCAAGCATGTATGCAAAAATAGCACTTTGGCACATATACATGCACATTATTACCTGTGTGAAAATATCAATATCCATATAGCAATCATGTTAAAATTGATAAAATTTTAACAAACAATTTTGAAAATCATTCAACAATTTTTTTGTCAAGCATGGGCAGCGCATGAGCAAACACATATGCATTGCAAGTGCCATCAAAATAAAAAAATAAATTTTCAAATGTTCATAGTGTATGTATTAAACTACACAGCTGATGAGCAAAATTTCAAACAAAAAAAAAACTTTTTTAAAAGTTTGTGACCACTGTTGTCACAGTAGACACAAAAACAAGCATCCACGTTGACACTGTAACCAAAAAAGTTGTGAAATACACCAAGTGTATACAGCGGATACCCAAATGCACATCATGTACACATCAATGAGCATATTTACAAAGTGTTCGCAGTGCATGTTCAAAGGTAAAACACCCGCTATGAATACAGTGTCAGTCCATAGCGTATGACCAAAGGTAATCATCCGCTGTGAAAACAACTCAAGTGCATACAACGTATGAATAATGGTAATCATACGCTATATGTGACAACCTTGATTTTTGGGCTCAGAAAATTTTGTTTTAGAAACCATAATGGGCCACACAATGATCAACTGAAGCCCATGTGATGGGCCCAACAAGATCAAACTCATGGACATGGATATACACACAAACCCTAATGGGCTTAGGCCCATCAAACTTTGAATTGGTCATTTGGCCATAGCGATAAGTGGGCTTGACATACAAGACCTTAATGGGCCAATGGGCCATGTGATGAGATTTTTCGCGAGCTACCAACACTAGTGGGCCTTAGGCCCAATGTCCTAGTGAAACATTGTGCCACTTAAATCTAATAATCAAAAACTACAAAAATAATCCTAAGACTTTAAGTTTCCACATTTGTTAGCTCTTCATCAGCATTTGTATACTCTTCATCCGCATTTTATTAATTCTTCATACCCATTTGTTGACCTCTTCATCCGCATTGTTGACATTCATCCGCATTTGTTTACTCCTTAGGCGCATGAGCACTGTGTGGCCACATTTCACCTTTGGAAGAACTAAGATCAAGTAGGCGCATGAGCACTGTACAGGCGCATGAGCCTGTGTGCAGCCGCATTTCAATCTTCCAAAGCCCAAAACCCATCTTTCGAAGCCAAGACTTAGAACATCTGAAGCCAATTCAAATCTTCCAAAATTTTAAAGGATATACATTATAACACTTGGAATTATTCTGAAACTTTAAATATATAAATTAATACTTTTAAATTATTAAATCACAACCAAAAATATTAATCCTTCACAAGCTGGTATAATGACAGTAATAATAATACAAACCAACATGATACTTTCACATAAAAATTTAAAAACAAACATGCAGTGAATAATAAATAATAAAGGAAATCATAAAATGCATGCACCCGTATGAAATATATTCTAGAAGGAAGTTGACTTGTCCAATCACCACTCAAACCACCCAATGCATGGCTAGCTTCTTAACCCATGCTAACTTATCCCACTAACCAAAATTTCCGTTTAACCAAGAAAAGCCTGCAATTCAGAAGAGGGACCCGAACCCCCTTCTCAACACCTCGGCAGAATCACTACAACACCACCACCACCACTATAAATAGCAAAATTTCTCTATACTACCAACACATTAAACACTCCTCTGCTTCCCACTCTTTGCACTCTTTTAGCAGCAAATTCCATCCTCTCAAAGCCAGAAAGCAGACTGCACCCGAGCTCCAACACGGTAAGGTAAACATCCCTTGAACACACACACACACCCACGTATCTTCTTTCTCACATCTCCATTTCCATTAATTCTGCAACCTGAACTAATCTGTCATATCTAATAGCCTTCTCTCACCCATTAGAAGCTTCCTGACTGCCCCCGCTTTCACTACGTCCACCTCACAAGGTAACAGTCACTACCCGAAAACACTCGGTATTTTACGTATCGTCTCGTTGGTGACACGAACCACCCCGTGTCACCCCCAACATCTTAAACACATAAGTTACCATATATTCCAATAACCAAAGAATGTAAAATCTACAAAAAGAACGATTTTTATAAATCTAACATACACGAAAATTTGAATTTCTTAAAAATATAAAAAGAATGTGATCAACTTAACTTACTAGAAATACAGATTCACATAGGTGTTATTTATGTTATAAAAGTAGGTGAAAAAGGAAAATCAGATTAAAACACATAGAAACCCAAAACCGTGACTTAACGAACACTTAATGGAACTAACCGGCTAATGTAACGAAATTACCAACCATACATAAATTCTGAATTTATAAAATTTCAATAGGTTTATAATGATAAATAATACTTAGAAATTAAATTTCATGACCTTTAGAGCTAGTTTGCTTAGCAAAAAAAATATAGAAGATATTCATGTTAAAATAATAAAAATTCGGAAAAACATACTTCTAAGTTAGGGACCCGAAACTTTCAGATTCAAGAACTTACTCTAAGTATTTTAGAATATTATAAAGCTAAATTGGACCAGAAGTTGACCTGAACCTAGGAACCCTGATAGGATCAAAATGGATCGATCTGTGATGATATCGTAATACAATTCAATCAAACAAACACAAGTAATCAATTTAATGCCAACATATCACAAAAATTCATAGTTTCATTGATAGAATGCATAGAAAGTACAAGTATAGAAAGAAATCATTTACAATTCGTTCTTAGGTGCTTCTAAGATGTATCTCTACTCCCTACACATACCTTATCTATGCTATTTATACTATCAATACAAAAGGAACAAATATTTACAAAACTAGTCCCTATACTATGACAAAAACTATACAAGACACATAAAGACTAATGTTAATCTTTAAGAAGCATCTACAAACCCGTTAAAAACGAGCCCCGAACGTAGAGATACCAAAACCGACATAAAACAACCTAAGACTCAAAAATATAGTAGCTATAGGCCTAATGATAATAAAACCAAAATTTTCAATCATAGAATTTTCTAGGAATTAATACAAAAATAACACTAATATAAGAAATCTAACACCGCCGCGCTAGCAAGAAAAAGGGTAAAATGAGTTACGAAGACCTAAATGGCATAAAAACAAACACACTACAGTAGATTACCCCACTTGAAACCATAAAACACATAGTAAACATTTCAAGTGCCAAATTCCAAACATAAGGGTTAAAAACCGTCAATATAACAAAGTTAAAGGACCAAACATGTCAACACCTAAAACCTTACTGTTTTGGGTTCAAATCACAGTTTTGGCAAAATGTATAATCTGATATTAATATTTAATAACTCAAACATACCCAACTTTCAAACCAAAAACTTCAAATTACAAAGGTTGAACCAAATTACACATATGTAATAAAAACCGCCTAATCGCGTAAGGTAAACCTGAACTAGAGGGGTTAGACTTACTCAACTGATTGAAATAGAACTAAAATTTGTAAAAATGAACTTAGAAACCTTGCCGGTCAGTAGCTCCCTGAACCGAACGCTCACGCTAAGGTCAAGCTAAGGTGAGTTTCATGACCCCCTTTTTACTTTATAACTTTTGGGGTGAAATACATACTCGTTGGTTTTTATGTTATTATGGTGCAACACTACTTGCTCTTGTCCCCGAGTGTGAGCACAATCATTAACTCCAGTGGGATCCGCGTGATTTGTGTATAGTACTATTTGGGAATCCCTCGCACACAATGGGCCCTATGGACAGGGAAACCCCCCATTGAGATTCAAAAATCACTGTGTCACAAATTATTGCAGAATTATATGTGCTTAGCAGGATACATTCGAGCCCATAACAATAACGGGTATGGGTTAGGGGATGTTTTAGCACTCGGGAGGGTCACCCGGGTTCAGGTTTGATTGTGATACTTTCTCTTGTGCATCATGAATATTGTTAACCTATTTTAGAAATATGTTGAGACTAGTGTCATAACACTCATGAGCTCACCAACATTATGTTGACATATTTTGGGTGTGTATTTCAGGAGAAGAATGAATTGGCCGAGTGATCATGGCTAGGAGTTGACTAAACTGGATATTTGGAGTGTAGCCACCACCCTATTTCTAGATAATATCATTTAGGACAATTAAATTATATTGATGTAATTGGGATTAGAAAACACTTGACGAGCTTTAGAATTAATTAATGTGGATGACTGTATGACAATTTAATGGATTACGTTTACCCTTCCGTTGCATTGTGTTGATAGTAGTTAGTCACGGCGGACCCCGTCCGGTGGTTTGTGACAGACTGGTATCAGAGCCAATGGTTACATGAATTAGGATCTTACCTATAAGATACCTAGGCTTTAACCACACATTAGGGAATTAAGGGAACTAAGAAATAGACGCCCCTAAGCTATGATCCGAGGGTAGTTCCTAACAATTGCATTCATTTATATTTTGTATAAGTCTTGCAGTAATTTTTGATTTTTGATATATATATATATATATATATATATATATATTATATATATATACTATTCACTATGTATATTACTTGGCTTGCTCATTAGATGGCAGGAAACCAGAACTGAGGAAAGACCATTTATAGTCAGCGACTCGCCGGATGTCCCACCCCCGCACTATTACCAGACCACTATCCCACCACCCACGTTCCTACCTGATGTGGGTGCCGAACCTTTGAGACGCCCCCTGTCGCATGAATTAGGAGTATTCCCCTCTTGGCCACAATATGGGGACCCTAGTTAGTACCCAAGGGCCCCCTATGAGTACATGATGCCCGATCCTAGCCAGGATTGGGAAATGGAGGAGTCCAAACCATCAGAAGACACGTCTGCATCGTCGGCGACTATCCGGGTCAGCTCCTTACGACCTGCTGAGGATGAAGACATGGCACCAAGTGCGAGGCAAACCACAAGAATGTCCATCCGACACGTCCTCACATTCCAGGAGGAATGGGGTAACTTGGTTACAGGACTGACCGGGGTGCCGCCACAACCGGAAACACCACCATTGCCACCAGTACCAGCTTCTCAGCATCCGGCTAGACCCTATGAGCGTCACGCGATAGCGCGTCATAGCTTCCATCTAGCCCCGTCAAGATTCTACGCAGATCCCTATGACGAGTCGGCACGCTATTCCAGTGTGTCTCACCAGATATTTGCTGATCCGCCCCAATACCACTCGGGACCGTTGATTGGAGACGCCACCAAGGACGAGGTATGGAGACGACGCCAACACTACGACACCCTGAAGGAAGAGAGGGACGAGGCGAGGGGGGGTCCTTACTGGAAAAAATGAGGAGGAAGCTTTACCAAGCTGCCCATAAGTGTGGGCTCAACCCATGGACTCGTCACTGCCGCCGCCGTTATTGACATGTCATTGATTATTTTATTATGCACTATTTGAATTTTGAATAAACTCTGTATTCTTTAGGGCATGGGTGAATGTTCACTCATGTGACACCTGGTTGTATTTTGAGCTTAATTTTGTAATCGTAACAACTTTGCAATGGTTAAGATTATTGATGATTACTTGATGGGATAAGTTGGACTCTTTACTTGTATAATGTGATGATATGATTGGTTGTGAAACTATGATAACTGTTAGCTATAAAACCCTTGAGTTTAAAACCCTATGCAATGTTTATTTTAGCCATGCCGAGGGGAAGAGGACAAGGACGTGCTCCAAATGCTAGGGGTGGTGTCACCACCTGATCAGGAGCTCGTACCAACCGACCTGATGAAACCACCACTGAAAACACCAATGACACTCACAACACCAATGATGGCCCCAACACCAACCGCAACACCGACCAAGAAACTAGATTGCAGCAACTAATAGCCGAAGCCATTGTTAACGCTCTGCCTACTATAACTGCCCATGTGAACGTCGAGCGAAACCATGAGGTAACCCGTGAGGGGGAAGAAAACGAAGATAGAAACAACAATGAAGAGGAAAGGGAAGAAGCCCGTATACGAACTGGTTGTAATTACAAGGCATTCATGGCCTGCAAACCAAGGGACTACTACGGAAATGAAGGCATGAACAGAACGATAAGATGGCTAGAGGAAATGGAAATAGTACTAGATATAAGCGACTGTGCTGAGGTAAACAAGGTAAGGTTTGCCACACACTCCGTCAAGAATGGAGCATTGAATTCGTGGAACACACTGTTGCAATCCCGAGGGAGAAACGCGGTGTACCAGATGAGATAGGAAGAGTTTATAAGCTTGATGGTGGAACGTTACTGTCCGATTAACGAAATTGAAAAGGTGGAGGCTGAATTTTTAGGTCTAGAGATGAAGGGCTCGGCACACTTGGAATACACCAACCGATTTAATGAGCTGTCATTGCTTGTACCGCACTTGGTGACTCCTGAATCTAAGAAGATTGGCAGGTATGTGTGGGGTTTAACCCCAAAGATTAGGGGAATGGTGAAGGCAGCAAAGCCGAGGACGTTTCAGGAGACGGTGGATATTTTGGAAACATTAAACGATGAGGTCGTAAGATGTGAGGGAGTGAAAGGTGTAGAGAATGCGCGAGTAAAACGAAAATGGGAGAATTTCCGCTCCATGAGTGGAAGTTCAAGTGAAAGAAATATGGCAAACCGACAACAAGAAGGGAAGAAACCCTATTTAGGAAGGCAACCATTTTGTGGGAAGTGTGGATGCCATCACCTAGGACCGTGTAAGATGAGGATGGCGGTTAAACCACAGGTCAAAGAAGGCAAGACCGTCGTGTGCTACAAGTGCAACAAACCAAGTCATTTTGCAAGGGAATGCAAGTCCGAAACCACAGGGCCTGTGAGATGCCACGAGTGTGGTGAAACTGGGCATATCCGCCCTGATTGCCCCAAGCTAAAGGCCAAGAAACCAGCAGTAGGATGCCCCAAGGGGAGAGCATTTGTGATGAATGTAGAAGTTGCCAGGGAGGAGCCCGAAGTTGTGACCGGTACGTTCCTAGTAAACAATCATTATGCTTATGTACTATTTGACACCGGGGCCAATAGAAGATTTGTTTCTACAAGCTTTAGACCAAGAATTGAATTAAGCTCCTCTAGACTAGCCGACACATATACCATAGAACTAGCGAACGGAACATTAGTAAAAGCTGATGAGACAATCGTTGGGTGCATGATAGAACTAGACGAGCATGAATTCCCCATAGACTTAATACCGGTAGAACTAGGAGGGTTTGACATAATAGTGGGAATGGATTGGCTAGCGAAAAATAAGGCTGAAATTTATGTGACAAGAAACTACTAAAAAATTCCCCTACCTAAAGGAGATATTCTCGTGATATATGGTGAGAGACCAAGACGAGACATGAACATCATTTCGTGCATAAAGGCTAATAAGTGCCTGAGGAAAGGATGCATTGCATACCTGGCCTATGTAATGTCTACTAAAGAGGAAAAACGGCTCGAGGACACCTATAGTGTCGGAGTTCGTGGACATATTTCCCGAAGAATTACCAGGACTCCCTCCACACAGGCAGGTTGAGTTTCGCATCGACCTGATACCGGGAGCAGCACCGGTAGCCAAATCACCCTATAGACTAGCCCCGTCAGAGATGCAAGAGTTGATGACACAACTGCAAGAACTTATGGACAAAGGGTTCATCAGGCCAAGCTTCCCACCATAGGGAGCTCAAGTCCTGTTTGTCAAAAAAAAAGATGGAACCCTAAGAATGTGCATTAACTATCGAGAGCTAAAACAGTCACAATCAAAAACTGATACCCACTTCCCGAGGATTGATGACTTGTTTGATTAGCTCCAAGGATCGATATTACCCAAGATAGACCTGAGGTCAGGGTATCATCAGTTACGAATCAAGGAGGATGACGTACCAAAAACCGCATTTAGAACTAGGTACGGGCACTATGAATTCTTAGTGATGCCTTTCGGTTTAACCAACGACCGACAGTATTCATGGACCTCATGAATAGGGTATGCAATCATACTTGGAAAATTTGTGATAGTATTTATAGACGATATACTAATATACTCCAAAATCAAGGCGGAACACCAACAACATTTAAGGTTGATTTTAGGTTACCGCGAACTGAGTGGCTATACGCCAAGTTCCAAAGTGCGAGTTCTGGATGCGAGAAGTTACATTTCTGGGTCCCATAGTAAGCAAGAAAGGAATTCAAGTTAATCCCTCCAAGATTGAGGCCATTAAGAGGTGGGAGCCACCTAAGACCCCTACCGAGGTACGACATTTCTAGGGTTGGCCGGTTACTCGAAGATTCATAGAAAACTTCTCTAGAATTGCCAAGCCATTGACGTACCTAACCCAGAAAAGACTAAATTCAAATGGGAACCAAAGCAATAAGAAGCCTTTGAAACCCTAAGAAGAAACTATGTAGTGCACCGATCCTGTCCCTACCCGAGGGGAACGGACGATTTCACAGTATATTGTGATGCCTCACACCACAGTTTAGGGTGTGTCCTGATGCAAAGAGGAAAGGTGATAGCATATGCTTCACGACAATTAAAGGTGCATGAGCAAAACACACCACACACGACTGGAATTAGGAGCTGTAGTATTGCGCTAAAAATTTGGAAGCACTACCTGTATGGCACGAAGTGCGTGGTCTTCACCGATCACAAAAGCCTATAACACATTTTAATCAAAAGATGTTAAACATGCGACAAAGAAGATGTTGAATTGCTGAACGACTAGATTGTGAAATCAGATACCACCCGAAAGGCAACGTAGTAGCCAATGCCTTAAGTAGAAAGAAAGGCTAAACCGCCTTAGGGCCGTGCCTTACGAATGAAGGCATAAATCAATTTGAAGACCAATAAAGAGAAACCAAAAGAGGCTATGAAATAGGAAAACTATGAAAACGAAGGATTAAAGGGGATGGAGAAACAACTAAACATCTCAGAAGACTGAATAATAAGGTTGAATGGAAGGGCGTGGATCTCTATGCTAGGAGGACTAAGAGACATCATTTAAATGAAGCTCATTAATCAAAGTATTCCATTCACCCTGGGAATGACAAGATGTATAAGGATCTAAGAATAAACTATTGGTGGCCTGGTATGAAAAGAGAAATAGCCATCTATATGGGAAAATGCTTGACATGTGCCAAGGTAAAGGCAGAATACCAAAAGCCATCTAGATTACTCCAACTACCAGAAATATCGGAATGGAAATGGGAAAGAGTCACAATGGATTTTGTCACAAAACTTCCCCGGACCCTGAGAGGGCATGACGCTATATGGGTAATAGTGGACCGACTGACCAAGTCGGCATATTTCCTGGCAATCAGGGAAGACTATGAAATGGAAAGGCTGGCTAAGATATATGTCAATGAAATAGTTTCCTGACACGGAATACCCTTGTCAATTATCTCAGACCGAGATAGTCGATTTACCTCCTTTCTGACAAGCATTTTCAAAGGGCACTAGGAACACGCATCGACTTAAGTACAAGCCTACCACCCTCAAACCGATGGTCAAAGTGCAAGGACCATCCAGACCCTGAAGACATGTTGAGGCTTGCGTATTAGACGTTGTTGGAAATTGGGATACCCACCTCCCACTAGTTGAATTTTCCTATAAAACACTACTCACACCAGCATAGGGCTGCACCCTTTGAAGCACTTTATGGACGGTAAGGTAGCTCACCGATTTGTTCGGCTGAGGTAGGAGAAAGCCAGTTAACCGGTCCCAGAAATAGTGCAAGAAACAACCATTAAGATTCACCAAATACAAAGAACGTCTAGCTGCAGTGAAAGATCGACAAAAGAGTTATGCTGATAGCAGGAGAAAACCCTTAGAATTTCAAGTAGGATACTGGGTGATCTTAAGGTATCACCATGGAAAGGGTTAATCAAATTTGGGAGCGTGGAAAATTGAGCCCGGGGTACATTGGACCCTTCAAGATTCTTGAGAGATCGGACCCGTTGCATATAGTTTAGAATTACCTGAGGAAACTAAGCGGATACATAACACGTTCCACATCTGGAATCTCAAGAAGTGCCTATCTGATGAAAACCTGATAGTACCATACACGGAAGTGCGCAATTAATGACAAGCTCCAATTCGTTGAAGAACCACTCTAAATATGGGAACAACATGAAAAGAAACTCCGACGAAGTTAGATTCCATTTGTGAAGGTCAAATGGAACTCAAAACGAGGTCCTGAATTCACCTTCGAATCATAAAGCGAAATTAAAAGAAGTACCCGCACCTTTTCAAACCTGAAAACCGTAGCAATGGAATACAAGAAAGAGTCGGTAAAACTCCCGTCCCGGCATCACACTAAACTGTCTTAATATGTATATATATACACCTATTTTAGTACTGAAACATTACATTGTGTGAACCCTGATGATTGACCAACCCTATTGCATCCTTAGAATTAGAAAAAGTTTGATAAAAAACTAGACATACGCAAATTTCGAGGACGAATTTCTGTAAGTAGGGGAGGATGTGACAACCCTGATTTTTGGGCCCAGAAATTTTTTTAGAAACCATAATGGGCCACAACAATGATCAACCAAAGCCCATGTGATGCGCCCAACAATATCAAACTCCTAGACATGGATATACACCAAACCCTAATGGGCTTAGGCCCATCAAACTTTGAATTGGTCACTTGGCCATAGCGATAAGGGCTTGACATACAAGACCTTAATGGGCCAATGGGCCATGTGATGAGATTTTTCGCGAGCTACCAACACTAGTGGGCCTTAGGCCCAATGTCCTAGTGGAACATTGTGCCACTTAAATCTAATAATTGAAAACTACAAAAATAATCCTAAGACTTTAAGTCATCCACATTTGTTAACTCTTCATCCGCATTTGTAAACTCTTCATCCGTATTTGTTAATTCTTCATCTGCATTTGTTGACTCTTCATCTGCATTTGTTTACTCCATAGGCGCATGAGCACTGTACAGGCGCATAAGCACTATGTGGCCACATTTCACCTTCGAAAGAACTAAAGATCAAGCTGGCGCATGAGCATTGTACAGGCGCATGAGCACTGTGCAGCCGCATTTCAATCTTCCGAAGCAAAACCCAATCTTCCAAAGCCAAGACTTAGAGCTTCCAAAGCCAAATTTAAATCTTCCAAAATTTCAAAGGATATACATTATAACACTTGGAATTATTCTGAAACTTTAAATATAGAAATTAAATACTTTTAAATTATAAAATCACAAACCAAAGATATTAAATCCTTCATAAGCTGTTATAATGACAGTAATAATAATACAAACCAACATGATACTTTCACATATAAATTTAAAAAACAAACATGCAGTGAATAATAAATAATAAAGGAAATCCATAAATTATAAAATGCATGCACCCGTATGAAATATATTCTAAAAGGAAGTTGACTTGTCCAATCACCACCC
The DNA here is from genome assembly GCA_025506505.1 of Flaveria sonorensis. Lineage (NCBI taxonomy): Eukaryota > Viridiplantae > Streptophyta > Magnoliopsida > Asterales > Asteraceae > Flaveria > Flaveria sonorensis. Next base: position 18,052,109 of record CM046427.1, on the reverse strand, counting down.
AAACCACCCAATGCATGGCTTAGCTTCTTTGTGAAATTTACAATACAACTTACTTATTGTATCTCAAATTTGTGATCAAAATTATACCACTTTATTTGATAACTCTTTCTGTTACATTCTTAAGCTAGGTTTTCAAGTCCCAGTAGATTGGATCCTTCTTAAAGGACCAAGAAAAGGAAACACTTATGTTTTGGATATGAACAACACCTCTATGACAAGCAATGAAACCCGCCTGATTTCTAAGTCATCAGAAGATGAAGCTCAACTGTGGCATAGAAGGATGGTCCATTCAAACATGAAGAACATGAATAAGTTGGACAAACATGACTTAATCATTGGCCTTCTCAAGAAAAAATTTTATTGCTCAAATAATTGTTCATCATGTTACAAAGGAAAACAATATAGGGTGTCATACAAGTCCAAAACAATCAACACAAACACAACACCACTCAAAATGCTACACATGGATCTTTTTGTTCCAAGCATTGTTTTGAGCATTGGTAGAAGGCAATATTGTTTGGTGATTGTTGATGATTTCACTAGATTCACATGGGTCTTTTTCATAAAACATAAAAGTGAAACATCAGAAACACTAATGGAGTTTATCACTAAGATAGAAAATCAACTTGATTTAAAGGTCAAAATCATAAGAAGTGATAATGGATTTGAATTTGTTAATCATGTTTTAGACTCCTTTTGTAGGAACAAAGGCATAGCCAGACAATTCAGTGTACCAAAAACTCCACAACAAAATAGAGTTGCTGAAAGAAGAAACATGATTCTAATTGAAGCAGCAAGAACAATCCTAGCTGATTCACAATTGCCCATCATATTTTGGGCAGAAGCAGTGAACACAACATGCAATGTTCAAAATAGAACTTTAATTGTCAAAGAAAATAATAAAACACCTTATGAACTTTTGTTTAAAGGAAAACCTTTTATAGGCTATCTTAGAGCTTTTGGGAGTCATGTGTCTATTTTAAACACCAAAGATCAATTAGGAAAGTTTGATGAAAAATCTTATGATGGTTTCTTTGTTGGTTACTCATTAACATCTAAATCATATAGAGTCTACATTCCACATCACAACATTATGGAGGAAACACCTAATGTATCTTTTGATGAATTGTAAGGCCCCGTTCCCGTAACGCTTACAGCTGGACCGTCATTGCATAAAATATTTAAAACATACATTACTTTAGCAGTGGAATTTAAAACTTTCATTAATAATTTAAAACAAATCAGTACGTTACATCATTCGTTTATATTTCAAAATATAAACATCATGTCAAAATGTGGATGCCAGCCTCAAAATGCTCCTAGTAACTTATGCATCCATGCCTGCAACTCCACAGCATCAACAAAATACCTGCCAACTATCATGCATACAAAAAGTCAGCGATGCTGAGTGAGTTCTAGTTTTATAAATAAAATACTTTACTTTCGTTAAAACATAACCTTTTTACTTTCGATAACGATCACACGTCATACGTACACATTGATAATAATTAATTATCTTCATCATCGTTTATCATTATTACTCATGACATCTTTTACCATCATCCAGATCCTGTCTCATGCAATACCCCCGACTCGTGTTCGAAAGCTGATACTGTGCCTGGGCCTGTAAACAAACCCCCGACTTGTGTCCGAAGACTGACACAGTACCGGGGTATGCGACAAGGATCCCATCTCGTGTGCAACACCCCCGACTCGTGTTCGAAAGCGGATACTATGCCGGGGCCTGTAAACAAACCCCCGACTCGTGTCCGAAGACTGACACAGTACCGGGGCGAGCAACAAGACCTCATCTCATGCCATCCCGTCTCATGCAGTACCCCCGACTCGTGCTTGAAAGTTGATACTGTGCCGAGGCCTGTAAACAAACCCCAGACTCATGTTTGAAGATTGACACAGTATCGGGGTACGCGACAAGGATATCATCGTCCGTTACTTCCATTCTCATCATTCGTTATCTTCCACTTTTGTTACATAATACTTTACGTACATTCATACATCATACCACGTAAAGTCATAACATCATACATAACGTATTACATAACATAATACATACGTTTTGAAAACCATTAAACATGGAAAGATAACACAACACACACCTCATAATCATCATATCAGGCATAGCACATCAAGCACAAGCCATCACATCACATCAGAACTTATCTCAACCAACAACCTCACAAACCTTAGAAAACCCTAAGTCCAAAATGGAGAACAGTTGGACATCTCAGGCGCATGAGCATAAAAATTCTAAGGAAAATAGCATAGGCGCATTACCACTATGCAGGCGCATCAGCCTTGCTTAAGCTCATGGGCACTATTCAGGGGCATGGCTAACACTTAGGCTTATGGGCAACTCTGGGCGGATGACTACTGTTTAGGTGCATGGCCTACATTTAGGCACATGGGCAACTCTGGCGCATGGGCCACTGTTCAGGTGAATGGCCTACACTTAGGCGCATGGGCAACTCTGGGCGCATGGCAACTATTCTAGCGCATGGCCTACACTTACACTTAGGCTCATGGGCAACTCTGGCGCATGGGCCACTGTTCAGGCGCATGGCCTACACTTAGGTGCATGGGCAACTCTAGGCGCATGGCCACTGTTCAGGAGCATGGCTTATACTTAGGCGCATGGGAAACTTTGGGCGCATGGGCAACTTTTCTGGCGCATGGCCTACACTTAGGCGCATGGGCAACTCTGGGCGCATGGGCCACTGTTCAGGCACATGGCCTACACTTAGGCGCATGGGCAACTCTGGGCGCATGGGCCCCTGTTCAGGCGCATGGCCTACACTTAGGCGCACGGGCAACTCTGGGCGCATGGGCAACTATTCAGGCGCATGGGAAACTCTGGGCGCATGGGCCACTGTTCAGGCGCATAGCCTACACTTAGGCGCATGGGCAACTCTGGGCGCATGGCTACTGTTCAGGCGCATGGCCAACAATCAGAAATGTAACAGGTTCTACAAACTACCCACAAACATCAGTCTAGCACATCCTAACACAGATCTAACATGCTCCCAACACTAAAACATGCTAAACATCAAATCTAACCCAAAACAGCCTCTAAACTTACGACAATAGAGCATCATCGAACAACATGCTGAAATACTCACGGTTACTTAAAAATCTTTTTCTCGGTATGCATAATAGCCCCAAACACTTAAAAACCAGTAAAAAGAGGGGTTCAAGAACTCACTTGTTGCAACCTTCGAGCAACACACTTCCACCTGCAAATTCAGCTCCTAAAACCCACGAAATCAAGCACTTAGCACCACAAATCTCGGCCTAGAAGCTGAAAATTCGATTGAAACCAAACATTAACCCAAGAAAACTTACCTTCAAGAAGATTTTAGCTCCTTCTCTCTCTAAAACCGAAGCTTTTCTTCTCTTCTTCTTTCTTCTTCTTCAACCGAGGACAAGAAAAGTGGGTAGTGGGGGCATGGGCGGCCATGCCCTTCCTTCTAAACATAATTATATAAAGTTTGCATGTTGCACAACTTTAGTCCTTCAACTTGTGTTACTCCTCATTTCTTTCTTTGTACTTTTATTTCTCTTCTTTTTAATAAAATTCGGGGTGTTAAATGAATCCTTATTTCCAAAGATCAGTAAAAGGATCATCTTGGTTGTTTGATATAGATGCATTAACGAACTTATTTAACTCTGGTTATTTGAATGTTGCAGGTCCTGCGATACATGTTATCCTTATGTACCTCCAAGGTTGGGTGAAGTGTCATTATCAACTGATCCTCCAAGATTACCCCACACACATATTTCAATTGTTGCTGATCCATGCCCTTCATCTCAAACAAGCAATGAACACACTGATGGACATGGAATTTCAACTTCAGCAAAAGTCAACAATGCATCCGTAGAAGTTCCTTACACATGCATAGAAGTTCCATCTTCTTCCGGAGATGCTTCATTGCCTTCTACTGAAGTTCCAAACTCATCAGAAAACATTCCAACAACATTCATATCTGTAGATCAACAAACTCCTACATCCGTAGTTGTTCCTGTAGCTACTGCGAAAGTTGTAACTACATCGGCGGAAAAAAAAATCATGAAGATAGAGTTCATTCAGCATCAGAAGGCCAAAATGATAAGGATCTTAATCACGTTGTTGATTCTCTATCTCAGCTGGTTCCATCTCCATTAACCAACATTACCAACTTGGAATCATCCATTCCAGTTGAATCAGTACAAACAACAAGAATTCATAAGTATCATCCTATTGAAAACATTATTGGTGATCTTACTAAAAGAACCACAAGAAGTCAAGGGGGAGCTGCCAATATTTGTCTGTTCTCCTGTTTTCTTTCACAAGTAGTTCCAGCCAACATAACTGCAGCATTGAAAGACAACAGCTGAATTGAAGCAATGCAAGAAGAACTTCAGCAATTCAGAAAACAAAAAGTCTGGAATCTAGTTGATCTTCCTGAAGGTCAATATCCAATTGGCACAACGCGGCTTTTCAAGAACAAACTAGATGATAGAGGTATCATTGGGAGAAATAAAGCAAGGCTGATAGCACAAGGCTATACTCAAGAAGATGGGATAGACTATGATGATATTTTTGCTCCTGTTGCCAAGATTGAAGCCATTAGAGTCTTTCTAGCCTATGCATCACATAAGAAGTTCACAGTTTACCAGATGGATGTAAAATGTATATTCTTATATGGTAAAATTGATGAGGAAGTCTATGTTGCCCAATCACCAGGCTTTGAAGATCCTGATTATCCACACAGGGTATACAAGTTTGACAAAGCTTTGTATGGTCTTCGTCAGGCCCCAAGAAAATGGTATGAAACATTGTCATCCTTGTTTCTCAAGCATGGTTACAAAAGGGGCACAATTGATCAGACTCTCTTCCTGAAACATGATCATCAAGATCTCTTAGTTGTCCAAGTATATGTAGATGATATCATTTTTGGATCAACAAACAAGAGATTGTGTGAAGAGTTTGAATGTTTGATGAAATATGAGTTTCAATTGAGTTCCATGGGAGAATTAACAGTTTTCCTTGGTTTGCAAGTTCATCAGAAACTAGATGTCATTTTTATTAATCAGGAAAAGTATGTGAATCAAATCTTGAAGAAGTACAACCTTGCTAATTCATCTTCATGCAAAACACCAGCAACAATAATAGATAAGATTGTACCTTATCCTAAAGGGAAGTAAGTTGATCAAAGATTATATAGATCTATGATACGACCTTTAATGTACTTAACTGCCAGCAGACCTGACATAATGTTTGTTGTGTGTGTTTGTGCTAGGTACTAATCAGACCCCAAGGAGTCACATATGAATGCAGTGAAGAGGTTATTCAGATACATCAAAGGGAAGCCAGCTCTAGGACTTTGGTATCCCAAAGAAAGAGAATTCAACCTTTCCTCATATTCTGATAGTGACTTTGGAGGGTGTAACAACAACAGAAAATCTACAACTTGTGGATGCCAATTCATAGGACCAAGACTTGTTTCTTGGCAGTTGTATCAGTATCCATAGCTGAGGCTGAGTACATAGCTGCTTCAGCTGGTTGCTCTTAAGTTTTATGGTTGCAAAACTAATTACTTGATTGTGGTTATAACTTTCTTCAAACACCAATACATATTGATAACTCAGCTGCTATGTTCATCATTGCTAATCCAATGCAACTTAGTAAAACAATACACATAGAAATCAGATATCATTTTTTGAGAGATTATTCAGAAAAAGGTTTAATCAAGTTGATTAAAGTGGATACAACAAATCAGCTTGCTGATTTATTCACTAAAGCCTTTGACTCAGTGAGATTTAATTTCTTAATTGAGTCCTTAGGCATGATCAACTTAGATTAACTAATCAACATAAAGAAAAGCATGATCTGTCCTTAAATTTCTTATTGTGAAAAAGACAAAAACATTCATAAAATATATAAAATTCCAAAAATATTGTCTTAGTTTCATGTTTTCTTGAATAAGCAGTTCATGTCATGGGAAATGATAGTACTCTAATATGAATTGAATGTGGAGTCCATATTTTTGTATCTTTAATCAGTACCAAAACATGATAAACAGCATGACAAGTTGAAACTACACTCTTGCTTGAATTTATGTGGATCATAATACTTGCAATCAGCACTAGATCTATATCTTCTATCATCAAACAAAACTGTTTCACGAAGTTGCTTAGTGTCATAGTATGATCCCATTGTATGAAGTAAATGCTTGTAAATAAGTTTAAGTTTTTGCTTATAAACAAAAATACAAAAAGAGTTTGCTTTTTGTTCTTTTATTTGCTAATAAGATTGGCAGATAATTGCTTTTCATGCTATTCTCTTAATAAATTTTTGAAAATGCATAGGTTCATCATTAATCATAAATACAGGGGGAGTAGTAATCAGCATGAAAATCTAAGTTTAATGTGTTTTATTTTTTAAATGAAGAAAGTTAGATCTTGAGCACTAACTTGGCTGTAGAATATCTAAAATTTTTAACTAAATATCTATTTTGCACATTTACCATGAAGCAGAGTTAACAAGGTCCAACAACAAACAACAAATGATCTAACAATATGTTAGTATCATATCACAAACATTTGCGTCGGGAAGAAAATTTTATCAAAATTAACTTCGAAAGAAAAACAAACACTTGCTTTGGAAGAAAATTTTATCAAAATTACCTTCGGAAGAAAAAAAAACATTTGCTTCGGAAGAAAATTTTATCAAAATTATCTTCGGAAGAAAAACAAACACTTGCTTTGGAAGAAAATTTTATAAAATTATTTCAGAAGAAAAAAAAACATTTGCTTCAGAAAAAAATTTCACCTTCGGAAGAATTAACAGAACATAAATTTTGTCTTCCGTAGATGTGTTACGGAAAAATAAAATTAAAACAAATAAAAAAGGGAAGGTTTTGCCTTCCGTAGATGATCTACGGAAGAATAAACTTATGGATAACCACGGATAGGTAAAGAGGTATATGGGACCCACAACATTAAATAAAGAGGTTTTTAAATTGTTTGAGAGAGTATAAAGGATACATTGACCGTCGGCATTTCTATTCACTTTTTCAGAACACTTTTGCAGACCTAGAAAAACGCTCTCACCCATAAACCCCTTTCACACCGAAACAATCAAAATTTTCATTCCACCCAACAATCCTCACCTAAATCACCTCTCAAACAACATCAATATGGCAAATCGTTTCGCAAAAGAGCATAATGTCTGTGCTTTTCTTAATCCAGAGAATTCAGTAGCCGTTGGGTGCAGGGATATTATCAGATATCTGAGAAGATCAAGATTGTTCTATGCTTTATATGCGGATCCTGTCATCTATTAATCACACATTATGGATTTTTGGAACTCAGCCAGGATTGAGGAAGAAAATGATGATCGGGTGATTTTTGCTACAATCAGGAATGAAGAGTTAAGAGTGGATGAAGGAACCATTAGGAGGGTGTTGGAGTTCGGAGAGCAAGAAGAAGGTCATCCTTATGTATTCGAACATGAATACATTCAGAAGGTATTTCACTTAATGGGGTATGACGGTGACTATCAAAATGGTGAAATCAGGAAGGGGAGGTTGTGCAAGCCATACAGATTCCTATGTCACACGTACTTGAAATGCATGTCAAACAGGAAGTTTGGATTGGATAGATTTTCAAGGCATATATCATCAAGAATTATTGGTATATTTGAAGGAAGAACGTACAATTATGCTAAGTACATTCTGGGATGTTTATGTGACCATATCAGGGTGGAGAAGGAAAATAAGATTTATATGTTTCCAAGATTTCTTCAGCTGATTATTAATAAAGCAATGCCCAATATTAAACGAGAAGGTGATGTGCTTGTTCAACCTCACCTAGGAGATTTGTGCTCAACAAGATCACTAGGCAATATCAAGGAGAAGAAATGGAGATGTTTACTCATGTAGTAGATAAGAATGCTCACATTCCACAAAAACTTCTATACATTGATGATGAGCAACAACAAACATCATCAGCTGAAACTTCTAATCAACAACAATAACAAACTTCACCAGCTAAATCCCATGAACCATAACATCAAGAACCCAATCCTCCTTCACCACCATCCTTCACCAACATACCATTATCACCATCTGTCCATATCATCTCAGCACTAAGTGAACACACACAACCATTATCTCCTTCATTTTCGCAAACATCAATGAACTCTGCTAAAACAGAAGTGTTCTCATTTGATGATCTTCAACAATCTCCATCACACCCAACAACACAACCAACTTCCTCACCCATACCTATTGAACCAATCACACCTAATGAAAGCCAAACTCACACTGAACTAGTCAATCTTGATGAGGATGGTGAGCATGATGCTGTGAATGATGGTGCTACAAAAGAGTTTTGTTTAGATGTAGAAGCGGAGAATGATGAAGTAGTTGAACAACCAGATGAGAGTAACTACATTGACATAGTTGCTCATGATGAAAATAATCTGACAGATGAAGAGATAGATGTGAGCAAAAGTTATCTGGTGGCCAAATACAACAATCTCATTATTAAAGGCAATAAAAAGTTGGAAAAGTTAAGAAAAATAAAAAGGGAGATAATTGAGAAAGATGAACAATCTCAAAGTTAGAAGCTACAATCAAGCAGTTACAAGAGGAGATTGAATCTAACAGTGATTGACTGGATGGATAAGTTTGCAACTGAGTCCTACGAATCTTTTGAGAAAGAAAAACAAGAAAAGGAGAAAGCAATGGCTGAGCTCAACAATGCACTACAAACTATCTCTGAGCAGTTGGATCTGCTAAAAGCCAAAGATGTGGAGATAGAAGGATTAAAGAAGAAAGTGGCTGAACAAGAAGGAGTTAGCCTGCAAAAGCCAATCAAAGAAACTACTTTCTTTTCCATGATCAAATCCAAGGAACCAACAATCAAATATCATAGGAAAAGAAAATATTTGGGAAAATTATAGAAGAAGTTACACAACTTAGAGATACCCCAAAGAGAGCAAGAACCATCTCTACTGAGCACACTCCATTAGTGGTTCTTTCCACTCTCAAGCCAACTGAACCTGATGAAGAAGAAAGTGATGCTGAATGGATAGATCTAACAAAAGATGAGTCTTTCAAAAGGATGATGAAGAAGCAGGATCTGATGAAGAGCTATTATCCACTGAAGATATTTTTGAGGAAAGAGCCCAATCCTCAATGTTCATGGATCTGATAAATAGTGGATTCCCATATGACATGGTTGAGAAGATGAACATGCCTGAAATGATTCAAGTACTAAAAGAATTTGATGCTGCTAGATTAATTCTGCCAGTATGCAATTATGAAACATTCTAAAAGTTCAAGGCCATTGAAAAGATAAGAAAAGATTTGGGTCACTATGACCCCAAGAAGCTGACAAAATATAACATGGTTGCTGGTTGCAAAGTCACAACTATGGGTCTCATGAGCTTAATGGAAGATCAGTGGGAGAATTAAGAGCAATGATGGAATATGTAATGAAGGTTGAGCTAGATAGTGGTGTGAGATTTATAACCGGAGCTCCAAATCCTGCTTACAAACAACAATCAAAACAGGTTCATGCTGAGCCAACAGTTGTAGAAAGCAAGGACATGCACAGAGGAAAGGAAAAACTTATCAGAGAGCCAAGGGATGTAATCCACAACAAAATCTGGCCTCTGGGAACCGTTGTGAGAGAAATAACTAAACAAAAATCTTCTCTAATCCAACGTTTTGAGCTCATGACCATCGTAAGATCAGAAAAAAAAGGAAAATTATAGCATGGAAGTTTGATTCTGAATGGGATTATGCTGTGATAAAGAGATCATCTAGGATGGTGTAATATTTTCATTGGATGGAGACAATCCTATCACTCCCAGATGCAGACCTGTATTCTTTGCAAAACATAGCCATCATTAATTACCCAATCAGTCCAAGGGGAAGAGACTTTTCTATGTTGAATGCAAAACTCAGAAACAAGTTTAAAGGTGATGTGTTAAAGGAAGAAAAAAGAGAAGATGCTGAACATAATGAAAGAAGACAGAGGTAGAAAAGGTCTCATTCCATCTCATCTCACTTAGTTGATGATGAATTTTTAAGAAGACTTAGATATGAAAACAAAACTTCAGCATATGGAAAGAGCATTGAAGGAAATCAGTACTCATTCCCTATCATAGGATAGGGATATGTGGAGAGAACAAAAGAGCTTGTGCTACAAAGGAATGATCCTCAGAAGAAAGCATCTAGCATAAGACTATTTGACCCAATAGAGATCAAACTCCTTCATCCTAGCTACACATCCTATCTCCATGATAAATATATTCCAAAATTAAATGACAAAGTAGCTCAAGATGACTTATGCTTATATGTCCATATCATCCAAGTAATTGACAAGCTACATGCTAAAGCTGACAAAACAAGAAGATTTGAAGCAGGTCAACTTATGGGATCTGACATTCTATCATTCACTGAGCTCAAAATATTAGAACAAGATGAACTGGAAGTGGTTTCTCACAATAGTGTAGTGGCAACACTGACCACTGAAGAGGACACCCTTGGACTGAATTACAAAACATTAAAGAAAATGAAGAGAATGAAGATCAAGTATTTATATGATGATCAAAAGAATGCGATTGAATACTTCAACATGAGAATTTTGAGAAGAGTTCAAAAATTAAGAGCTCTAAACCGGTGATTACAAGAATCTAAACCTAAAGGGGAGTATTGTTAGGTCTAGATCTTTTGTATAGGTTTAGATGATGAATCATTTCTTGTAATGAACTTCTGTAATTCCTTATCATTGTATAATGCATGAAATATATGTTAACCCAAAAATTATTTGTGTTGATTTATGTGATTGCAGGAAAACATCATACATGGTCGATTTGGAAAATTGACAAAGTACAAGAACAACTACGGATGAACAATTTTGTTCTTCCATAGATGTTATCTGGAGCACATCTGAACAAGTGATGTGCACCCGCAGATCTCCTACGAAGCTCAAAATCTACTAAAGAACAAGTTTTGAAGTCAAGTTCATGTAGCTGCTGCGGAAGAAGATTTGCTCCTGAGGATGAAGTTCAAGAATAAAGGACCAAACTCCTACAGAAGACCAAACCCCTACGGAAGACCAACTTCCTACGGAAGAACAACTTGCATGAGCACTCATCAAGTACCAACACATTATCAACAAGTTGCTACATGAAGTGATGTCATCAAGTCAATATCTACGAAAGACTAACTTTATCTGCGAGAACTTAGGATGTCACATTAGGAATGTTACAACTATAACTTATCACAATAGGAGAGTTATAATTTCCATTGTTAAATCCCTCTGCCGCTAAAAATAAGGTATGGATCCAGTCTTTTAGGAGAGTTTTGTTAGGTTATTGAGGGAGATCGATACAACTATAAAGAGACATATTCTTAGTATCGAAATCAATCAATCAATCAATCACTCAAGAAAAATAGCAAAGCAGCAAGAACATCATTGGAGATCACAAGATCACCTGAGCATCATAGCAATTGTAATCGACCGTGTTTTAATGAAAAACAATTGAAATAAATATTTTGTTGAATTATATTATTCTGCTTTCAATTTGTTTTATATTTTGTTTGTCGATTTCAATTTCACAAACAATTAAATTAAAAATCAAATATTGATAATTCCGTGATCTTTATTTGTTCAATCAAACTGATAATTCCTGATTCGATCCTTGGATTCACATTTTGTTGTCTAGATTAGTGTCCCGCTGGCCTTCAAAGTATGATCGGGTGTAGGATGTAGTATAAAGTATCTAATGTACCCAGCCTTAGGACTAAGTCCTGTAACAATTGTAAAACCAATCTTTGTGTTTTGAGTGTTCTTATCTTTTGTTCATTGTTTCTTTGCCTGGTTCCCTATTTGGTCTAGTAAGCGTGTCTTCTCCAACTGTGAGACTGTTGAAGAAAAACTTATAACTGGTCCGGCAATTGGTATCAAAGCAATATAGGCTCTTGATTGTAAGATCTCGCTATCTTAAATTATTCTTTAGTTTCACATACACTTACTTGCTCAAATGATAGCTCTTACTAAAGCTGATATGGAAACCGATACCATGATAAAGTCTCTATTAATCACTCTGGATAACTTTGATACTTGGTGCATGAGGATACAAGGCTTCATCAAGTCTCAAGACATCAGGAAGTGGAGATCTATAGTTTCAGGACCTCACATCCCAACTACTACTTTAGTAACTACTGGAGGTGTGATAATACCAAAGGAAGTTGCTGACTATTCTAAAGAAGACTAGAAGAAGATTGACATTGATTAGAAAGCCATGACCTCTCTTCAAAATACTATTCCCAACTCCATCTACAGAGCCTTCAAGAAGTCCAAGACTGCAAAAGAACTATGTGATGCGCTGAAGCTAATCTATGAAGGATATATGGAAGCTAAGGAAAACAAGAAAGTCATCATGAAAACAGCAGTTTGAAAACTTGACCTTCAAGATAGGTGAAACTATGACTCAACAAGACTTTAGGTATGTTAAGATTGTAGATACTCTGGTGGATGTTGGAGTGAAACTTGAGAATAGGGACATAGTGAGGAAGTTCAGTTCTCTCTTTCGAGAGACTAGACACACTACTATTTGGCAATCAAGAGAACTAAGAATCTCACTACCCTCACTCTCATTGGCTGTATGGTATCAGGAGTGGTTACCAAATTGAGATAAACATGCAAAATCCTTCTCACAGCTCATCCAGCACCCAAAAACATTCAGCCCTTCATGTGATTGAAAGGGATAGTAGAGAACCACAACATCATCTCATCTGGTACACTGACAACTCACTAAAGGGTCCTTTCATCACCTTCCTAGAGACACCAAGGGAGAGCTACACTCAAGTAATCCCATTCCAAGAGCCCAGATCTTCTTAGGCATTTGTGTCTTCAGATGAAATTCTTGCAACATTCTCTTCACCCTTGAAGACCTAGACTACATCCATCTAGTTGATCTGAAGTACATAGAGATAGTCCAGTAGATGGCTCTTCTCACTCATAGAGCCAAGATGTTCTACAAGAGGTCAGGGAGGAAGTTTCTAAGCAGTATGACCAGTGGAAAGTTTAGACTGGACAAGAGCAAAGTAAAGTGTTATAACTATAACCATATAGGCCACTTTTATAGGGAGTGTATGGAACCAAGAACAAATGGTGGCGATACACAACCCAGGCCAAACTACACTAACGTAGCTCTAAGAACTTAGAAGCCCAACCAACTGAAGCAGCAAGCTGTAGTTGCTGTTGAAGAAGGAGGCTTTGACTAGAGCTTTTAGGTAGAAGATATCTCTCTAAAACATGCTCTGAAGGCAAATCATGATGAAACTAGGGTATTGGGACATCTTTGTACTCCTGAATGCATTGCTAAAGTTAACATGTATAGGTCCAATAACTTGGAAGAAAGATCTGATCTTGAGTTTTTGAACATTTTGAAGCAAATTTTAAAAGAGCAGAAAATGACTATAAGCTTAAAATAGAAGACTTATAGAATACTATTTCTACTCTAAAACATGAGCATACAAACTATAAGACTTAGGTCAAAGATCTTGTTACCTAGTTGACTGAATGCCAAGCTGAGCTTGTGATCAATAAAGCCAAGGCAGAAAAATATGTTCTTGAAGAAGAAATATTCAATAACATCATATCTTCATCCTTGCATGAAAAATTATGTTATCTGAATAGGCAGCAACTTTGATCAAGTGAAATAGCTCCTCCACACACATTACTATCAGTTAGAGAACCAAGGTGTGGAACTTATGAAGATTAGCTACCTCTTTTTGATCCTATCCTAGAAGAAGATGAAGATGAAGAGGAAGTGGAGGGTGAACCTAAAGTGAGTGTCTAAGAATAGTCACTATATCCCTAGAGAGAAGAAGAGACTAGGGATGGCTAAGACTGTAAGAAAGAACTTGATCAGGGCTGCTAAGAGAAGATCAAAGAAACTGTAGGAGATCAAGCCCACCTTCAACCCCAGGCAAAAATAAGTTTTCATCTCTAGTAGGTTTGAGGTTAGGAAGACTAAAGACTTAACAAAGGACTCTATTACCAGGGGTCCTAGTTCAAGTCTAAGACATCCTGGTTAGGAGAAGAAGGTTGAATCAATATGCACCACTACTGCATAGGCTGGACCATCCAACTCCAAAGGCAAGCTTTACCCTCAGAGCATACTGCATCATCCAAGAAGGAAGCCAAAGGAATGTATCATATGTGGTGGTACAACTCATTATGCTAAGGATTGCATTTACAATCCTAAGAGTACCATACATATGAACAAAGAAAACTTCAGAGAAGAAGATGAAAATAGATTCGAAAGGAAAATCACTTTCCTTCGAAAGCTCCAAGCTGAATCAAAAGAAGATAGGTGAAAAACTATCTTCAGAAGCAAGTTTTGTCTCTGAAGAAAGTAATGCTTCCTAAGCTCTAAAGTCTGTTACAATGGATGTAAAAGCTTTCAAAGGTTCAGTCTCCAAATTCTGAAGTCATAAAAACTTTTAAAGTCTTGAAAGCCAAGTCTAATCTTCCAAAGATGGTATGGAAGATGAAGGAAGGCCATATGACTAAAGTTTCTTCATCAACAACAGCTAAGGATCCTCAAAGCTTGCATATAGGATCAGTAACTGTTGAACTATCTTCAGTTCATCTTGATAAGCCCAAGACTAGCAAGGCTTGGGTTTCCAGAATCATTTCTTTTCATGCGCAGAAATAACTAAAGACCAAAATAAATGGATCATTTATAGTGGTTGTTCCAGGCACATGACTGGCAATGGTTCCTTGCTTCAGTACTTTGAGAAAATTGATGGAGGGATAGTTGCTTTTAGAGGTGAATCAAGTGGTTACATTACTGGAAGGGGTAGAGTCACAAATGGTAAGCTCAGCATTAAGAAGGTAAACTTTTTCAAAGAGCTTGAGTACAATCTTTTGAGTGTATCTTTCTTGTATGACCAGAGACATAACATGCTCTTTACTGAGCATGAGTGCATTGTTCTCAACCCTGGGGGTGATCATTCCTTAGGAGCATATCTTGCTTAGAGCCCCCAGGAAATAAAACTTGTACAAGATGAACTTGCAAGAAACCTCCCTTCTAGAGAAGTTTCTTGCTTTTTATCTAAAGCCAATAGTGATGAGTCTCTCCTTTGGCATAAAAGAATATGCCATGTAAACTTTAAGAACATGAATAAAGTAATTAAGAATGATTTGTTAACTAGAATTCCAAAGAAAGAGTTTACAAGTGACGACCATTGTGTTGCATGTCTAAAAGGAAGGAAACACAAAGTGTCATACAGGCCAACATAAATGAACTCCGTCGTTACTCCCATACACTTATTACATATGAATCCTTTTAGCCCTACCAGTGTAATGAGTTTTGGAAGAACTTCATATTCTCTTATGATCACAGATGGTTTCACAAGATATACTCGGGTCTTCTTTCTTAGAAGTAAGGATGAGATCCTTGAAATCTTGAAATCCTTCATTGTAAAAATCGAGAATCAATGTGATCACAAGGTAAAGATCATAAGATGTGATCAAGGAACCAAATTCAAGAGCCAAATCCTTGATTCCTTTTATGATGAAAAGGGTATTTCAAGACAATATAGTGCTCCTAGAACTCCTCAACAAAATGGTGTTGCTAAAAGGAGAAATAGGACACTTATTGAGGCTGAGAGAACCATGTTCTTTGACTCTAAACTGCCCATCACCTTCTGGGAAGAGGCAGTCAATAGTGCCTATTATGTGCATAATAGAGTTTTAATAGTCAAAACTCATGGTAAGACTCCTTATGAACTGTGGCATAAGAGGAGACCTTTCATTGGTTTCCTCTGGTCATTTGGATGACATGTACCATCTTAAATACCAAAGATCACATAGCCAAGTTTGTTGAGAAAGCAGATGATGGATATTTCATTGGATACTCTTCTCAAGCTAAAGCTTATAAAGTATACAATCTCATAACTAGAGTAGTTAAGGAGTTAGCCAATGTGACCTTCAAAGAACACACTCCTAGTGTGAGATGAAGATGTACCAGGAACAACAGGTAATATGTCTTCTTAAGCTAAAGCTTATAGTATACAATCTCATAACTAAAGTAATTGAGGTGTTAGCAAATATGACCTTCAATGAATAGACTCCCAGTGTGAAAGGTTCTGGTCCTGATTGGATATTTGATCTTGAGTTAGTTACCAACTATTTTCACAAATCTTATGAAGATGTTTCAGGAACAATAGGTAATATGTCTATAGCAGATCCTGATCCAAAATTTGAGCTGAGAAGACCAAATGATAGAATCCCTTTAGCTCTAGTGGTAACAAGCACTGCATATGAAAATCCTATCAGCACAACTATGACAAATTCTTCAACTGATACATCCGAGGTGCCAACCAATTCAAACAATACGGCACAAAACTCAAATGAGGGATCTCCAATGCAGTAAAAGCTTTTGATGGAGAAAGTGATCAAGAATATCTTGATACTAACGACCACTCTACTGAAGACAACATTAATAATATTACATACTCTCTGTATCAAGTCACACTTGATGGGTGTGCTGATGTGATAGGTGATACTTAATCACTAGATCTAAATTTCTCTAATTTAGATCTATCAAATCAAATTGTTATGATTCCTAAGATAAGATTCCACAAGTCACATCTGTAGATGTTCCATCTACTTCCAAAGATGATTCATTTCCTTCATCTGAAATTCCTAATCCATCAAAAAACATTCCAACAACATTCACATCTGCAGATCCACAAAACTACTACATCCGTAGTTGCTCCGTAACTGCTGCGGCGGAAGTTTTACCAACATCTGCGGAAACACAAAATCATAGATGGATTCATTCAGCATTAGAAGACAAAATGATAGGATCTTAATTACTTTGTGATTCCCCATCTCAGTGGATCCATCTCCATCAACTAACATCACCAACTTAGAATCATCTATTCTAGTTGAATCAATACCAATAATAATAATTCATAAGTATCATCCAATAGAAAACATTATTGGTGATCTTAATTAAAGAACCACTAGAAGTCAAGGGGGAGCCGCAAATATTTGTTTGTTCTCTGTTTTTTTTTTTCACAAGGGTTCCACCCAACATAACTGCAGCATTAAAAGACAACAGCTAGATTGAAGCAATGCAAGAAGAGCTTCAGCAATTCAGAAAGCAAAAGGTTTGGAATCTAGTTGATCGTCCTGAAGGCCAATATCCAATTGGTAAAAGGTAGCTTTTCAAGAATAAACTAGATGATAAAGGTATCATCCTCAGAAATAAAGCAAGGCTGATAGCACAAGGCTATACTTAAAAAGAAGGGATAGACTATGATGAAGTTTTTTGCCCCAGTTGCAAGGATTGAAGCCATTAGGGTCTTTCTAGCCTATGCATCATATAAGAAGTTCACTGTTTATCAAATGGATGTAAAATGTGCCTTCTTATATGGTAAAATTGATGAAGAAGTCTATGTTGCCCAACCACCAGGCTTTGAAGATCCTGATTACCCACAAAGGGTATACAAGCTTGACAAAGCTTTGTATGGTCTTCATCAGGCCCCAAGAAACTGGTATGAAACATGTCATCCTTCTTGCTCAAGCATGGTTATAAAAGGGCACAATTGATCAGACTCTCTTCCTGAAGCATGATCATCAAGATCTCTTAGTTGTCCAAGTCTATATGGATGATATCATCTGGGTCACAAACAAAAGATTATGTGAAGACTTTGAATCTTTGATGAAATCTGATTTTCAAATGAGTTCTATGGAGAATGAACATTCTCCTTGGTTTACAAGTTCATCAGAAACCAGATGGCTTTTCATCAATCAAGAAAAGTATGTGAAGCAAATCTTGAAGAAGTACAACCTTGCTGAGTCCTCCTCATGCAAACACCAGCATCACAATAGATAAGATGGATACTGATCCTAAAGGAATTCAGTTGATCAAAGATTATATAGATTCATGATAGGATCTTTAAATACATAACTGCCAGTAGACCAGACATATTTTTTGCTTTGTGTGTTTGTACTAGGTACCAATTAGACCCTATGAGTCATAATGAATGCAGTGAGAGGATATTCAGATACCTCAAAGGGGAGGCAGCTCTAGGACTTTGGTATCCCAAAGAAGGAGACTTCAACCTCTACTCTTATTCTGATAGTGACTTTGGAGAGTGTAACAATAATAGAAAATCCACAACTGGTGGATGTCAATTCATAAGCCCAAGACTAGTTTCTTGCAGTGCAAAAAGCAAATAAATGTATCAGTATCCACTGCTGAGGCTGAGTACATAGCTGCTTCAGCTAGTTGCTCTCAAGTTTTATGTTGCAAAAAACCAATTTACTTGATTATGGTTACAATTTTCTTCAAACACCAATACATATTGATAACTCAGCTGCTATGTTCATCACTACTAATCCAGGTGCAACATAGTAAAAAACAAAACAGATAGAATCAGATAACATTTTTTGGGAGATTGTTACAAAAAGGTTTAATCAAGTTGATTAAGTGATACAACAATCAGCTTGTTGATTATTCACTAAAGCCTTGACTCAGTGAGATTAATTTCTTAATTGAGTCCTTAGGCATGATAAATAATCAACACAAAGAAAAGCATGAACTTTCATTAAATTTCTTAATATGAAAACGCCAAAACATTCATAAAACATAAAAATTCCAAAATATTGTCTTACTTCACGTTTTCTTGTAAGTATTCATGTCATTGGAAATGATAGTACACTATACCTTTGCTTAATTTCTTGAATTTTATCACACAATAAAGACTGTGTTGGATCATATGTGGCTGCTGCAACCAAAAAACACTTAGAAAAATTTTCTGTACAAGTTGAAGAAGTCTTCTGAAGACAAAACTACTCTCCTGCAACTATGTCAAAGATTTTCCAAAGCATTATGTCTAAAGAGCTTCCAGAGGAAAACTAAGTCTTCTAAGACTAAGTAGTTTTTCTTCCGAAGTATATGAAGAACTTTCGAAGGATAGAACAAAGTCTTCCAAAGACCAAGAGTTCTCCTTCCAAAGCATTCACACTTAGAAGATCCTAGACAAAATCTTCCAAAGAATAAAGTCATAAAGACCTGTAGAAGACTCGGAAGAAGTTGTTTCTTCCGAAGTATAAATGGCCTCGAAAGAACTATTCTTCCGAAGCATTTAGCTTCGGAAGAATCAACTATTAACCAGTGGACATAAGTATGGTCTGTTTGATAGACTCTGATACAACTGTATGGTGCTTTCCTAACCCATGTAGTTAACCACTTTAATCCACTATTCACCTTTCAACTTAGTACAGATGCCATCCTTAGTTGGTGACAAAGTAAGTTATGGACCTGTCATGACTACCATATCTAGGATATTTTTTATCTTAGATATTTTACTTCTAGCATTGCAGTATTGGTCAGTAGTAGATGCCAGCTGGTTTTAAGTATAACCGCTGTAGATAGTAGTATATATAGTTTATCATTGACTTAAGTAGCATGAGCTTAAGAGTCTTGTAATATTGAGTGAGAAGTAATATATACAAGTATCTTGAAAACCATTCTCTTGTTCATTAACTTCATATTATTATCAACTTTAGTTTGAGATTCTGGTTCATCGATCAAGTGAGACTTAGTGAGTTCTGTGTTAGAGTTAAAACTGATCCTACAATTGGTATCAGAGCTTCTAGGCTCTTGATTATGAGATCTAACCATCCCAAATCACCATTGCTTCTTCACACTCACTCACTTCACTTTAATGGATCTTAACCAGAAATTTTCTAAGTCTGAAATGGGAACCATGACCAAGGCTCCTATCATCACTCCTGATGATTTTGGAACTTGGTGCAAATGTATTGAAGGGTTCATCAAGTATCAAGATAGCCGCATGTGGAAATCTGTCACTCATGGTCCTTATGTTCCTAAGGTAGCAGCCCCAGCGGGTAATGGTGCCATGATAGAGGCCGTTGAAGACTACTCCGATAAATACTTTAAGAAAATAGACATTGATTGCAAAGCAATGATAGTTTTGCTTACAGCCATACCAAACTCCATAATGGTTGGCTTTCAGCAATGCGAGTCAGCCAAAGAACTCTTTGATGCTTTGAAGCTAATGTACTCTGGTTCCACTGAATCCAAGGGTCCAAGAAGGATGTACTGAAGCAGTAGTTGAAAACTTCACATATATCATTGGGAGACCATTAAGCCAACATACTTTAGGTACATAACTTGATCACCTCTCTTCAGTCTATGGGAGTGGATCTTCAGAAGAGAGACATTGTAATGGAATTCATGAGTGCACTTCGTCATTAATGGACTTCTCTTGTGTTTTCTATAGAGAAATGAGAATCTTAACACTCTCACCATGAATGAACTGTAAGGAATCCTTGATGGAAACTGTATGGAGACGGAGACTCAGAAGAGCCAACAGATGAACCGACCCTCAAATGCTACTGTTTGCAATGCTCTACATGTTGCTGAAGGATCAAGACAACCTCAGTTATACCTGAACTATCCCCAACATACATCATCTTCCTCTGGGCTATACATCACTTTCCCTGAGACACCCAGGTCTCAACAGGCTCAACACACTCCTTTTCAGGATAGTTGTGCCTTTGTCTTAGGAATTGAACACTCTGGAGATTTTCAATTCTGCTTTGATGATCTAGAGTGCTTTAGCCCAGATGACATTGAGTATATGGACATTGTCCAACAGATGGCTCTCCTTACCTACAGAGCAAGAAGTTCTTCAAAAGAATAGGAGGCAGTTCCCTCAAAATCCAACCAACAGCAAATTTGGATTTGATAAAAGCAAGCAATTGTTACAACTGTAACCAGCTTGGTCACGTTACTAGGGAATGCAAAGCTCCAAGATCCAATCCTGGAGCAACTCAAGCCTCCCAACATCCTACCACCTCAAGGACTGCACCAAAACCTATTGAGCAGCAAACTACGGCTGTTGCTCAAGAGGTTGACTGGAACATCATGGTGCAAGATGTCACCCCTGCTCAAGCTCTCATGGCTGGAACTGAAGACAGCAAGGTATATGAAAACCTCTGTACTCCAGCTTGTATTGCTAAGGTTAAACTTTGTCAGGATTACAACAGGGAAATTAAATCCGAAATTGATCCTCAAACATCCTAAAATCTGATTTCAAGAAAGCAGAATCTGACTATAAACTCAAAATTGAAGATTAGAGAAAACTGTTTCCTTTTGAACATGAACATACAAACTACAGGACTCAAATAAAGGATTTGATTTCTAAGTGGCTGAAGTTTTTGCCCAGCTGTAATAGCTGAGGCTAAAGCAAAGAGTCTGCTATTGAAGAGCATAACTTCAACACCATCATTGCATCATCCTCCCACTCAAAGGTGTGTTATCAAACAAAAGTGGGTTAGGAACCAATGAAATTGCTCCACCACACTCTTATGTGTCTGTTAGACAGCCAAGATTGGCACTCATGAGCAAGAGGTTCCAACTGTGACCCACTACCCAATGAGCAAAAGAATGATGCAACTATGGTGACCACCAAGGGAAGGATAAGATAGAAAACTTATTCCCACTGCTGATGTCCTACCCCTAACCACCAAAGAGAGAAGAAAAAAATCAAGGCAGCAAAGAAAACTACCAAGAAGGTGACTGAGTCTAGGATGAAGATATCCCAGACAAAGGGTGTATTCATTTCAGCCGGATTCTAAGTGGTTGGAAACTCTGACTCAGGAAAGGAATGTAGTACCATCATTCCTGTCCAACTAAAGGATCAAAAGTTAAAAGGGAAAGCTATTGAAGAAAGGAGTGCAAGAACCAACAGCCATCACGCCCCGTCAAGAGTAACATTGAGTGCATAATCTGTGGTCTGCATAACCACATGGATAAAGATTGTTACTATAATCCTGCAAGCACACATTATGCAACCAATGTTAAAAGAGAAGGAGTCAAGGAAGGTTTCATAATTGGACCTTATCACATGGTCCAAGTGATAAGGAAAGGAAAGCTTGTTTCCGAAGCTAAGTTGCTTTTGGAAGAAAATCATTCTTCCGAAAGAAAAATAGCTTCGAAAGACAAGCCAAAGAGCAAACAAAGGAACAAAAGGAATCCTTTGAAATCTTTCGAAAAGAAAGTAGTCTTGGTAGAAGGTCATGCTGCTTAATCCTCTTAAGGATCAATTACCCTGGTCAACCATAGGATGGCATGGAAGAACAAAACAAATGCTGCAGCTAGTACCTCTTCCTCACAATCACAAATTGAACCCACTTGCATATACTTTTGTTCAATTAAATCATCTACATTGGAAGAACCCAAGACCAACAAGGCTTGGGTTTCCAATAGTAACTAATCGTCTCACTTTATGTGCAGGGACATCCACATGACAAGAATGGAAATATATGGATTGTGGATAGCGGATGCTCTAGGCACATGACAGGGAACAAATCTCTTTTTCAACAATTTAAACATTTTGATGGAGGTCCTGTTCAGTTTGGAGGTGAAGCCGGATGATACATTTCTGGTAGAGGTAGTGTATCCAACGGTAAGTTAATAGTTGACAAAGTAAACTTTGTCAAACAGCTTGAACATAATCCGTTATGTGTTTTCAATTTTGTGATCAAAAGCACCAAATGCTTTTCATAGAACATGAGTGCATTATCCTCAAACCTGGGATGAAAATTCCTCAGGAATTGGTGCTTCTTAGATCTCCCAGGCGAGGGGATATGTACAAGCTGGATATGAACAATACTTCCCCACTGGGTGAAGTATCATGCTTTCTTTCTAAAGCCAATGGTGATGAGTCAACTCTTTGGCATAAAAGAATGTGCCATGTTAATTGTAAAACCATGAACAACTTGGTTAAAAATAATTTGGTACATGGTGTGCCTAAAAAGGAGTTTTTCTGTAAAGACAACTGTGTTGCTTGCCTGAAAAGAAAATAACACAAAGTCACTAACAAATCCAAAGAGGTTAACTCTATCACAACTCCATTACACTTATTGCACATGGATCTTTTTGGTCCCACAAATATAATGAGCATTAGAAGGAAATCATACTGCCTTGTGATTGTTGATGATTTTACAAGATTCACTTGGGTATTCTTTTTAAGAACTAAAGATGAAACGGCTGAAACTTTAAAATCTTTTATTCTTAAAATTTAAAATCAAAAGAATCACAAGGTAAAAATCATTAGAAGTGATCAAGGGACAAAGTTTAAGAATCAAGTTCTTGACTCATTCTATAACTCAAAAGGGATTACCAGACAATATAGTGTGCTCCTAGAACTCCTCACAGAATGGTGTTGCTGAGAGAGGACATGACACTTATTGAGGCTGCAAGAAAATGTTAAGCTGATTCAAAGCTGCCTCTAACATTCTGGGCAAAGGCAGTCAGCACTACATGTTATGCGCAAAATAGAGTTCTCATTGTAAGCCTCATAGGAAGACCCTTTATGAGCTATGGAACAAAAGGCATTGGATTTCTTAGGTCCTTTGGCAGCAGGTGTACCATACTCAACACAAAGGACAATTTAGCAATATATCTGAAAAGTCAGATGATGCTATCTTTGTTGGATATTCCTCCACCTCTATTGCTTATAGAGTGTATAATATCAAAACTCAACAGTTTAAGGAATCATCCAACATTGTTGTTAATGAGCACACTCCTTATGTTAGAAGGAATGGACCTGAATATATTTTTGATTTAGAATTGTTTCCAAACTATTCTAAACCTTCTTATGAGAATGTTTCAGCTAGAATTGGAACTCAAAGTGACCCATATAAAGATCAACTGTTTGAGCTACCCAGACCTATTTCCAGTTCTCCAAGAAGAAATGAAGAACAAGCTCCTACTACTGAAAGTCCTGAAAGCATGAGTATCTCAGAAAACAAAGGAGCTTTAACAAATTGTCAGCTCACAGAGCCTCATAACCCAGAGGTTGACAATTCAAGCACTCAACACCAAGCTGATGAAGACAGTGACATGGAGTAATAGGCAACTGTTGATGTTGCTTCACAGCATACTACCATTGATGATGTCACTCATTCATTCAATCAGTCCTCACTGAATGAATGTGAGACATCAGCTGGAGAAGGTGTTCGAAGTTCCAAGCAAAGCTACTCAAAACTAGACCTATCTATGCAATTAGATGTAATTCCTAGGCTCAGGATACACAACACTCATCCAGCTAAAAACATCATTGGGGATGTATCAAAATGTGTGAGAACAAGAAGTCAGACCCACAAAGGGGAATGTATGCTTGTACTCATGCTTTCTCTCTCAATTGGAACCAAAGAAGGTGGAAGAAGCCCTTAAGGACAACAATAGGATTGAAGCTATGCAAGAGGAATTACTTCAATTCAAAAGGCAAAAGGTATGGAACCTATGTCCTTTGCCACCTGGTCAAGTCCTTATTGGCACCAAATGGGTGTTTAGAAATAAAAGAGATGATAGAGGTTTGATCATCAAGAATAAAGCAAGACTTGTTGTTCAAGGGTACACACAGGAAGAAGGCATAGATTACACTGATGTCTTTGCACCTGTTGCAAGACTTGAAGCTGTGCGAATCTTCCTTGCTTTTGCAGCATCCAAGAACTTCACAGTCTATCCACTTGATGTCAAATATGCATTTTTGTACGGGAATATAGATAGAGAAGTCTATGTGTGTCAGCCACCTGGATTTGAAGACCCATAGCATCCCAACTATCTATGCAAACTAGATAAAGCTCTTTATGGGCTGCATCAAGCACCTAGGCTATGGTATGAGACTTTCGTCAGTTTCTCCTAAAAAAAGGCTACAAGAGGCACCATAGACAAGAATTATTCATAAAAAAATCTGGGAAGGACATGCTGCTTGTGCAAGTCTATGTCAATGACATCATATTTGTTGGTCCCAATGATCGATTCACAGTGCACTTGATGCTTGATAATGATTTCGATTGAATCAACAATTATAAACATAATAACATAATAAAATTCAATGAATATAAACCATAAATTGCAATAACAAAGGGTCAATGATATAGATAATGAACTTCTAGCCACACACACACAATTACAACACAAATATTCTATATTAGGGTTTTGCAAAAGCTTCGTTACAAGATAAAAAGATTACAATACATAAGAAACCTAGTTTCGCTGGTAGTTTCGCTGACGAGCGAAACTGCCTGTCTAACTACTAGTTTCACCTGGCAGTGAACTATAGATTCGCCAGGTGAACTGAATCAACTGACTCCGGGCGAAACTATAGTTTCGCGCGTAGATTTTCTGGAATACAAAATTACAAAGAAATACTAAATACAAGATAAACTAACAATTAACCTATTACATAATCAAAATTAACCTATCAACTATAATGAGTCCAACCTATGTAGATCATCAATTCTCCCCCTAGGTTGGACCTCACTCTTAATCTTCTTGCTCTTCTCTTGCACCTTCTTCAGCTTTATCTGATGCTTCTAGTTTTGCTCCTGCTGCCCTCTCCTTTTTAGCTCTTGCACTTGCTCTAGCAAATTGTCTGTAAGATCCTGCATGTCCATCCTTAGCTCATCAGCCTTGGATACTTTCTCAGCTAGCTCACTGACCTCTGTCCTTACTCCACGAGCTTTATTTGGCACATTCATGAACAAACTTGCTTCTCTTCTTGTTTCATCTCCAGCTCCAGCCTTGATATGATTTTCACATAGAATGACCAGGTCTTCATCACAAGAGAAAAATACTTCTATTGGATCAAACAGTTTAATCTCAGGCCCACCTTTCAACCTAATGACTGCTTCCCCAGTATTGTTATTATAAAACCATTTTTCAAAATTTTGCAATCTAGGGGGAAGTGGATTGGGCACCCTTCCATGTTATAAGTTTTAGCTGGCTTCAGCTTTAACACAATCTTTCCTTTTTTGTGGCCCAATCCAGGTCTTTCTTCGATCTTATTCTTTATGTCCTCATATACCCAAAAGCTTCAAAATTGTCATTCATTCCCGCTTTAATCTCCTTTTCCAACAACATAGCACGTTCACTCAAGTGGGCATCCAAAAGTGGAATTTCAGCTAACCTCCTCAAATCCCATCTAGGCAAGGTCTTGAACGCCTTCCTTTTATGCATAATGAAATTTCACCACCCCTCCTTTGATCATAAACATTTTCAATTCAAATTGTATTTCCAGCTCACTATTTTCATATCACTTTTCTTCTTGCTTGGTTCACTGATGTTTTGAAATAGAGGTGTTAGCTCTTTGGTTCCTTTTCTTTCACAAACAGTCTTCTTTGCTTAGTTCAAACAAATCACCTTCTTCTGAACCCCTTTGTGCCACATAAGTCATTGGGCACTCCTCCACTTCATAGTATTCAAGGTCTGAATCATAATCAACTAGTGTTTTCTCATACTCTTCCTCTTCATCAATCAGTCTCTTCCCTGTATCCTCTTTATTTCCTTCATTAGTTTCTTCTCTAAAGACCTCAGCTCCAGTTAAGTCGATGTCTATGTCCAATCCCAAATCAACAAATTTAGCCTCAACAATCACAGGCTCCTCTCTCACATCTCCTCCTTCCTCAACTCTCTTCTCTGCTTTTGTTTCAAAACCTTTTGTCCTCCTACACCACTTCCACTTGCACCACCACCAGCCGTACTTGCTTCTCCTCCCATACCTGATGACCTCCCACTTTCAGGAATGAATACTTTGATGTGTTAGTCAGATTATCCAGCTCCTCTTGTGATAGTTGGTTTGTGTTACCAACTTTGCCTTTGAGCTCATTCACTTCCTTCAATAGCCTTTTGATAAGTTCCTGCGGGTCCATCATCAAACTTCATACTTTCTATCTGCTCATCTTTCTTCTTCTCTCTCAACTCCTAATTAACCAACTTAGTTTTAATCATGCTAAGTTCATTAGCCAATGAAGTATTTACATTTCTGATCACATCTTGATCCAGTCAGATCGGAGATCCCTCCTTTCTTCGAACACCGGCTGCTTATGCTTAGATCTCCCTTCAGTTTCGTGAGTCGGATCCCCTTGATCAGCCTTCTTTTTGGTCCTTCTCTCTCTTTGAGTCAACAGCTCCTCTTCAACTTCATCAATCTCAGCATCTAGATCATATTCTTTCTCCTTTGCATACCTCTTCCTTTTCTTTATGGCTTCAGCTTGTTTATCCTGATTTTCTTTAGCATTTTTGTTTTCATTTTCAATCAACCTTCTTATGTAGTACCATCACTCGGCAGGATACATGCTTTCCAGTAAATATGTTATTTTACCACTGAACTCATGTCTAATAGCTGAGCAGTCTGCAAATATTCTTGTATTCATTTGCTTCAGCCTCTTAACTTCCCCATGTCTTGGCAAATTGGGCTTCTCAGCATTAATGATCATCTGGATAAATCTTGGATATAACAACCATTTGTCTTTCTTTAAGGCCATGACATTTTCAGTCATACAGTCAAATATTAGTCTTACAATATTGGCCTTTTGTCCTTTATAGAATACAATCATGGCCTTTGCCCACTATGCATTTAAACCATCTGATCCTCCTTTTCTATGATCCAAGCACATAATGAACACGTGGGCAACGTATATCCATTCCTTGGATAGAAACGACTTCTTAAATTCCTTCTTTGACCCAAAAGATGGTCCTTCATACCCAATGCTTCGATAAGCATTAAGGACTTCAGCATCAGACATACTAACCTCATCTCCACAATCATCTTCCAACCTTAATACCCTCGCAACCGTTTCAGCACTAATAACCATGTCTTCCCCAAGAACTGTTAAAGTAATCCTGTGTGGAGTAGATCCCAAGTCACATTCTGCATTAACCCAAAAATCTCTAATGTGAATGTCGTAGATCGTGGGTAAATGAGATATGGCATAGTGAATGGAAGACTGTTTCAGCCATCCAATACAATCTCTAAATCCAACAGTCTTTGGATTACTGTCATCTAGTAGTGCCACAATATTAGTCTTCTCATCGAACTTTAAGTTTGCCATGAACAAATGGATTAGAAACAAACAATCTCGACGGAAATGATGAAAAATGGGGTCAAATAGATACGGCCACAGAGAAACTAGGGTTAGATTCTCACGACATAATGTGAAATGATGAACTCACTGTGCCATATATATGACCTAGTTTCGCTGGCAGCGAAACTGTAGTTTCGCTCGACATCACAAAATAAATAAGTGTTCGGTAAACAACGATAGTGCCGGGAGAAACTATAGATTCGCTCGGCGAACCTGCAAGTGAAACTGTAGTTTCGCTGCAGCCAAAAACTTAAAAAAAATTATATGGCTTTTATGAAAAACATTCTTCGTCCCATAACATCAGCACATAACAAAGAATTTAAAACAAATAAGGAAAAAATAAAAGGATATAGAGACTTCTTTTTCAAGAAATTGATCCGGAGAGTCAAAGATTTGCGGGATTGCTGATATGTTTGTGCTTTTAAATGCATGCCTTCCTCTTTTCAGCAAGTAATCTGCAGCTGTTTTATCATGTTTTGGATTTATTTGAAAAACTTAGATGACTTGGATCCCACAGATATTCAGCAA
Organism: Flaveria sonorensis; assembly: GCA_025506505.1. Taxonomy (NCBI): domain Eukaryota; kingdom Viridiplantae; phylum Streptophyta; class Magnoliopsida; order Asterales; family Asteraceae; genus Flaveria; species Flaveria sonorensis. The sequence continues at coordinate 18,023,573 of CM046427.1, read as the reverse complement.
AGTACTAATCCAGTTCTTCATGGTTTATTGAGCAATATAATTCACTTTCCTTGAATTCTTATATATTTCAACGATGATTCTAAATATGGGGACAAATGATAAGAGCTCTAGGTCTATACTTACGTATAACAGAGGAGATAATCATTTTATCTCGCTGATGAGAACTTCAGGTCTATACTTATGTATAACAGAGAAGTTCATCAGAATGTGCTGATGAGAGCTCCAGGTCTATACTCACGTATAACAGAGGAGATCATCACTCCAGGTCAATGTTCACACATAGTAGAGGAGATAAGCACGAGATATGTCACCCATTCTATTTAAAATTTATGCATCAAGGCAAAGATATGAAACTCTCAACCCATATTAGACACGGCCTTGTAGCTTTGTGCAGGCTAAGATATCATGAGGATAATCCTTGTCATCGAGTTCTTAAACTTTAATTAGGCTACACGATCACTGTTTACTTTGATATCGGGTTGAGCCTACCACGCATATCCCAAATAATGCCATTGATTCTCCTTCAAATTTCTTTTACATTAAGTTCATGAAACGACAAAAAAATATTTTAATTCTCCCCGAAATTTCTTTTTAGCAGCCACGAATGTTTTTTTTAATATAAGCTGAAACAAACAAAATAAAGATGTGAAGAAATATGGGACACAGAAGTTTATCAAAAAAGTTTATAAACAAAAAGAGTTATTTACGGAATGATTCACATTAAGATAAGAAAGAGGTTTTAAAAGGATATTAAACCCAACATGGAAATCAATTCATAAAAACGTGGTTTATCAAATGTTTTTGTGAAAAGATCCGCTCTTTGGTTTTTTGTATCAATCGGAATGATATCTATAAAACCCTTTTCCTGAGCGTCCCGGATGGCATGAATTCTCGTTTCAATGTGATTGTTACGAGTATGATGAATTGGGTTTTTGGCATTCCCAATAGCAGCTTCATTATCACAGAAAAGTGGTGTATGAAGAAAATTTATCCCGTAATCCATTATTTGATGTTGTATCCACAGCACTTGGCAACAGCTACTGGAGGCAGCAACATATTCAGCTACTCCTGTAGATAGAGATACTGTAGTTTGCTTCTTACTCTGCCATGAAACGAGACAATCTCCTAGATATTGACATCCACCAGTGACGGATTTCCGATTGACTCTGCAACCACCATGATCACTGTCAGAATATGCATGTAAGTCAAAGTTACCTCCTTTTGGGTACCAAAGACCCAAATGAGAGGAGCCCTTTAAATAACAAAAATTCTTTTAACAGCTTTTTCATGGGATTCTTTTGGGTTGGCCTGAAAACGAGCACAATAGCACACAACAAATGTAATATCAGGACGACTGGCTGTAAGATACATGAGGGATCCGATCATAGAACGATAGCGATAAGCATCTATGGATTTCCCATTATCATCTGGACTTAAGCATGTCTGAGCAGTGAAAGGAGTAAGTTCTGGAGAAGAATCATCATGTTGAACTTTTTGAGAATCTCCAGAACATACTTTTCCTGGTGAATCAAAATACCAAACTGCTTTTGTTCAACTTGTAATCCCAAGAAAAAGCATAACTCCCCCATCATGCTCATTTCAAAACGATCCTTCATGACCTTTTCAAATTCTCTACATAGTTTCTCATCTGTTGACCCGAAAATAATGTCATCAACGTACACTTGAACAATCAACATTTCACCATCAACTTCTTTCTTGAACAGAGTCATATCTATCGAACCACGAGGGACACCTTTACTCAACAGATACTGAGTCAGAGTTTCATACCAGATCTGAGGGGCTTGATGTAGTCCAAATAAGGATTTGTCAAGTTTATACACTTTGTCTGGAAAATCTGGATCCTCGAAACCCGGAGGTTGACAAACATAAATCTCCTCATCAATATTCCCTTAGAGAAATGTGCATTTCACATCCATCTGAAAGACTTTAAAGTTTTTGTGAGCTACATGAGCAAGAAAGATTCGTATGGCTTCAATTCGAGCAACTGGAGCAAACACTTCAGTATAGTCAATTCCTTCCTCCTGAGCAAAACCTTGAACAATCAACTTGGATTTGTTTCGAATTATTACTCCCTGATCATCTGGTTTGTTCCGAAATACCCATTTAGTACCATTAGGAAACTTGTTTGGAGGAAGATCAACTAGTTGCCAAACTTTCAATTTCCTGAACTACTAAAGCTCCATTTGCAAAGATTCAACCCAACTTGGGTCTTGAAGTGCTGTTAAGACATTTGGGAACTGTTTGAGATAATAAACAAACATAGAGGCATTCATTTATCAATCCAGATTGACTCCGTGTCCTCACTCCATTAGTAATAGAACCAATGATGTAATCCTATGGGTGGTCTTTTAAGGTTTTAAAATTAGTGTTAAGGGTTATTGGATTTTTTGAAGATGAGGAAGTGGTTCGTGATGGTTATGAAGGTTGTGATGAGGAAGTAGGTTATGAAGACTATGATGGGGAAGTGGGAGGTTGGTTTGGAGAAGATGGTTGTGGTGGAGGTGTAGGTGGTACATCAAATAGAGGTTGAGGGTGATGGTCTATTGGTGGTTGTGGATGGGGTGCAGGTGGTTGTGGTACAGGTGGAAGAGGTTCAGTTGAAGGTATGATTTCTACATAGGTTTGAGGAACCACATCATCATGAAAAACTGGAAGATTGAAAGATTTGAAGACTGTATTTGAGTCATAGAACCATGCAGGATCAGATCCCATGTTAGGAGAATTTGATTCTTACCAATCAACATAAAATGATTCCTTCACAATATTTGTTCTTTTGTTGTAGACTCGATACGCTTTTTGTGAGGAAGAATCCAACAAAGAAAACATCATCAGAAACAACACCAAACTTTGACTTCTGAGCTTGAGTATTTAGCAAAATACATGAGCAACCAAATGGGCGAAAGAAGTCAATCAAGGGTTTACGCTTATGAAGAAGCTCGTGGGAGTCTTCATTTTGTCCTTCACAATAAGGACCCTATTAAGTACATAAGAAGCACAGTTGACTGCTTTAGCCCAAAAATTTAGAAGCTTTAACTCAATCAGCATAGTTCTAGCTGCTTTGATAAGCGTCCTATTCTTTCGCTCGGCAACACCGTTTGCTGAGGTGTCCTAGCAGCACTGAATTGTCTGAGAATCCCCTTGCTTGCACAGAATGAGTCAAAGATATGATTTCTGAATTCAGTACCATTATCGCTTCGGATGGCTATAACGTTCCTCTTGTTGACAGTCTCAATTGAAAGGATAAGCTTTTGAAGCTTGTCAGCAGTATCTCCCTTGTTTGCTAGAAATCTCACCCATGAATATCTGGAAAAATCATCTGTAACAACCAAACAATAAGATTTCTTAGCAATCGACTTAACACTGATAGGACCAAATAAATCAGTATGTAACAATTTGAGGGGTTTTGAAATTGTGTTTTCAAGCTTAAAACCTTCTGTCACTTGATTGACAAACACAAACAAATCCCACTGATAACACAAATATCAATGATATTTGTGTACAAATAGATCAAACACTATAAAATAAGGATGAACAAGATGAACACCTCAAGAACATTCAATAAAACCTTGTTTGATCTGAATTGATTGCTAAAGATATTACAAATGTGAAAAGACCCTTAATCAATGGCTCATTCAAGCATAAGTTTGTGTGGCTTTTTGTGCTGTTTGCCTTAAGCACAAGCCATGCATTTTTCTACCATAGAAAAATCTTTAAGTGGTAGTCCCCTCATGAGTTCTTAACTAATTAATTTATATAATTAATATTAACATTAGTTTCGCCCGTAGATTCGCTGGAATACAAAATTACAAAGAAATACTAAATACAAGATAAAACTAACAATTAACCTATTACATAATCAAAATAAACCTATCAACTATAGTGAGTACAACCTATGTAGATCATCAATATTTGGTTCCTTAAATGACCAAATGTGCAAAGACTTTGAAAGCATCATGAGAAAGAAATTTGAGATGAGCTCCATGGGAAAGATGGTTCTTTCTGGGATTCAAGTGAAGCAGATGGAAGAAGGGTTCTTTATCAACCAGTCTAAGTATGTCAAGGACATCTTAGAAAGACTTAAGATGAATGATTGTAAGACAACCAAGACACCTATACCCAGAAATCACAATCTATGTCCTGATTCCGAGGGAGAGGATACTGATCAACATCAATACACGGCAATAATTAGATCTATAATGTATCTCATAGCTAGTAGACCTGATATCATGTTTGCAACTTGCATCTGTGCAAGATATCAGGCTGCTCCCAAGGTGTCTCACCTAATTGCCGTCAAAAGGATTCTTAGATACCTCAAAGGAGCTCCCAAACTGGGTCTCTGGTATCCTAAGAATAAGGATTTCAATATCTATGGGTACTCTAACAATGATTATGGTGGCTGTAACATTAACAAGAAATCCACATCAGGAGGATGTTAATTTCTTGGTGGAAGGATTATTTCCTAGCAATGCAAGAAGCAATCATGTGTCTCTACATCAACTGCTGAAGCTGAATACATTGCTGCTGTAAGCTGCTATGCTCAACTGCTATGTATTCAAAATCAGATGTTAGACTATGGATTCAACTTCCTGAATACTCCTATCCACATAGACAACACGAGTGCTATTTCCATTACAAAAAATCCAGTCAAGCACTGCAAGACAAAGCACATTGACATCAGGTATCATTTCATTTGAGATATTCGTGAGAAACACTTGACTAAACTAGTAAAAGTTAATTCAAATGAATAATATGCTGACTTGTTCACCAAAGCCTTTGATGAGCAAAGATTTCAAAACTTAATCACAGCTATTGGAATGATTAACATTGACTAGTTTATTTCTTTTGAAAACCTTTTTAAAATGTGTCTTGCTTATGTTGTCTAATTACAATCTAAGCCCTGTTACTAAAGTTTTCTTCTAAGTGAAAATTCTTCCAAAAAGAAATTTGCCCTCGGAAGAGATCTTTATATCTTCCTAAGGTAAATTCCTTCACTTTAGTACTCTCTTCCGAAGATTTTTACCCTCGGAAGAAAATTTGATCATAGATCAAGTTTATTTCCAAAGATTATTAACTTCCTCTCGGAAGAAGTCTTTTCTCTCGGAAGCAACTTTTCCTTCGGAAGAAAAGTTTTACTGTGTAACGGAAACCTTTGGGCTTCACTTTGTAAAGTTTAAGATCTTTTTGAAATATTTTAAATTATCTACCTTGCCGCCGTACTCAAGTACACACCCAAACTGTCTTTTCACCTTATCGGTATGGTCTTTTACCCCTTATTTAAAACTTCTGACTCTCTTTCTTTACCCTTTTTACCACCACTAAAACCTAATACTCCCATTATCGACTTCACACTCTCTCAAATTCCTTCAATCCAACCATACTTTCTTACAATGGCTCTCAATCCTCAACATAACCAAGTCGCCATCCTTGATTCCTCTAAGGATGCTGACTTTGCCCCCATCATCGATTTTCTATTCCACTCCACATACTTTACCGCCCTCACTGTAAACCCCACCATATACTCTAATCATAGGACCGAATTTTGGGAAAAACGGTCGATGTGAAAATCTGAATGATGAGAGGGTCACCAGGTCGAGAATAAGTGGACAAGAGATCATCATTTTTGAATCTACCATCAGGGAGCATCTGGAACTTCATGATGAAGGCGCCCCAACTGAATTCCCCAAATCTAAGGTAGCAAACACATACACTTAGATGGGATATGGTGGTGATGTGCACAAGTCCACTGTCTGCAATTTTAATTTCTCTTACAACTAGAAATTCTTGTTGCACATCGTTCTACACTGCCTATCCAACAAATCAGGGGGTTGGGATCAAATCCCATATGATCTGGGCTGCCTAGTCCATGGAATGGTAAAAGGCCTCTGCTTCAACTATTCAACGTTTATGCTGAACAATCTATGGAAATCTTACCCAGAATTCATTTTTCATGTATCCCCGGTTCATTCAGCATATCATAAACTGTGAGCTGGACCAGAACAAACTACAACATGAAGACACTCTAATGGTCCCACACATGAGGCCGGGCATCTTTAAGACCTTGAAGAAGGTGTCCACCAATTTCATGGGGAGATTCACTAATCTTCTCCTATGTATGCTTGAGCCAAAGGCTCCTGGTGACATCCCTGCAAGCCCAGCAAGCGATGAACCTACACCAGAACTCCCCACTCAAATGCCAACTACTTCTTTCCACCCAATAAAAGTTACATACACCAGATGCCCTAAGCGAACCCCTGATCAATCTACTCTGATTGATCAGGCCCCCACTGCTCACACCAAAAAGGCTCGAGTGGAACTCAGGGCTCCCACTCAGCCAGAGGTCACACTCCACCATCAACCTTAATATCAGTGTTGAGTCTCCTCAGTCTCAACCTGATGAGCCTAAAACCCAAGCCATTAGCCCTCAGGGTGAGTCCCAACACTCCCCTGAGCAACCAAAAAGGGACAGCCACATCATTGGCACATCTACTATTGCAGAAGAGCCATTAGGTGCTGACCAAGGTCCCGGGTCATTAGAATTAACCTCTCTGTCCTTCACTGACCTTTTAATCCAACCTGATAAGGATATCATGTTCCTTCAGGGCCATGATGTTGATCTACAATACCTCTCTCAAGATCAACTGAGCCCCAGAGAACCTCTGATATCTAGCCAACATCAATTTAGCCAAACTGAGGTGAGTCCAACTGGTGTGGAGGTGACTCATGTAGACTCAGCCACCACTACTGAGAGTGTCTCACTGGCCTCTTAGGAAAGTGGTGACATCAGTAAGACTGAGTCTATGGCAACTTTGCCAATTGATGTTTCTGAAAAGGACATTAGTAGGGAAAGGTATCTAGGGTGCCGAGAAACCATAACTGGTGGTGATGATGAACATGCCAGGCATGTTATCTCATCTCCCTATGATTCTTCAAAAGAAGATGAGGGTAGACTGCAACTAATTATCAAAGGCCTAATTTCTAATGTCTTAAACCTTGAATCAAAGGTTAAGACTTTAGAGGATGGCTCTGCCACTCAATAACTTCTCCTGATGCCTTATCTATCTTTTACCCCCAATAGCATTAACCTACAATAGTCTTCCCTCAACCAGCTACCATTACCTTTCAAGTGGACCAAAGGATGCTCATAGATCTCAATAGGTATCTAACCAAATTTCTGTTGAGCTACTTTGGAGCCGAAGAGCTTCAAAGGCTGAATGCACCACCTACCCCTAAAGAGGAAGTTGGTCAACCTAAGGTCTCTACTGAACCCAAGATTATCTTCGAAGGGGATGTAGAGACTGATGGCCCAGCAACTGATTTAGATTGGACAGGTGATGCAGTTCCAGTTACTTCCGAGGCAGAAATCCAAGCTGCCGAAGGAATAATTGGACTGTCTTCATTGTCCAATGATCTGTTCATCACAAAGGCAATCCTTGAGCTAGCCTCTGAGATTAATAGTGAGGAATTCCTTACAACCTCTCTCTTACAAGAACCACTACTTCAAACACCATCACTCCAACCTGAATCTTCTAAACCTGAGTTTCCAAAGGATGAATCTTCCTCTGATCCTAAGGGGAAGAGAAAGCTTACTGCTGAGAAGCTACTAGAAGAGGAAAGATTGGAGAAGCTAAAGAAGAAGGGAAGACTTGGTACTGGAAAGTTGTTGGCTACAAGTAGCAAAGCAGCAACAACGCCCAAGCAAGTCTCAACAATAGAAGGAGGGTGGAAATCATTGATAGGCTCATCAGCCTAGGGTAGTCGACGAAGAAACTCTTCTTCAACCAAACTGATGAGCTTGTTGAAACAAGAAAAGGCAACCTTGCTGTACAAGAAAAAGGAAGAAGCAGCAAGGTTGGCCAAAGAGGAGGAAAAGAAGGAAGAAGAAGGAAGAAGCCATAGAAAGGGAGAGGATGGAGAGAATAGCCTTTCTCTGCAATAGAGGCTGTTCTCAAGAGGAGCTGGCACCTCACAAAAATGACATGATCTTGTTTCTTTTTCATAAAGAGGAAGATCTAATCAATAAGGAGAGGAAGAAGGCTGCTAGGGAAAAGTTGAAAGAGAAGAGAAAGAAAGAGGTAGAGGGAGAACTTGCGGCTGCCAAAAAGGAAGGAGACAAGGATTGGATGAAATCCTATCTTTGAGCTCACGGCTTCTCCAGCAGGCAAGTGGGTCCCATGTCAATCAAGACCCTACAGCTACATCAAAGCTGACATTCGCTTAGGACGAAGGCAGGAGGTTGCTCAAACTCCAGGTGTTCAGAGGATGGCACCCAAACCACTACCCAAAACAAGACCTACACCTTCTCCCTTCCCTATCAAAATAGAACCTTTCACCCCTGAACCTTCTCCATCAACCTTACCTATACCATCACCCACTACTTCCCACCAACCACCACCACCACCTATCCTACGACCCAAAACACAACCAAAAACACACTAAAAAACCATACCATCCTTTGATCCATCAAAACCCCTGACCTTGGAAGAATTCAAGGAGATAAAGAAGAAGCTCACAAATTGCACAACACTGAGCGACATCTCTTGTGAGGAAGAGTCCATCCAGCTGACTTTCATTGATGGCTCTTCTAGTTCCCTTATAAGAGATGCATTCCTTGATCTTCCTAGAGGAACACTGGACCAAGCTCTTCAACTTCTTGCAACAAATTCAGATACTCTCAATGAAGTAGAGAAGAAGTTAAAAAGAATGCTTGTGACTCTACTGGACACTTGGAAAGGAGACAAACTACCAAAAAACCCCTCAATCCTAGAAAGCAAATTGCCCAGTTGAGGTTCGATGAAAATTCCCATAGCTTACTATGGAAAGGGAGAATGGTGAAGTTACCAGGACTGACACTTTATCTCTGCTACATTCCAGCACATTTGACATTGCTGAGTTAGAAGAGAAGCCATTCTCCAATCCCTCCAACTCTGAGATAGCTGCTCACATCATAAATAATTTAAGAAGCCTTCATCTAGCCGAGCTCACAAAGAAGGCCATGATTGAAGAAGAGTTGAAAAAGAGAGCACGGGATGCAGAAGAAAGCACAACCACAAAAGGGAAGACCTTTCTATAGATGGTTGAGGGCTCCACTTTAGATCCTATAGTTAGATGGGAATATGACTACCTTTCCCATCAACTAACTCTCTTCAGAGGGTTGCAGCAAAGAGTACACGTCATTCAGAGCAATCGACTGGATTTATTGTCTACGAATGACCTGTACAAGCTCCTCATCACCACATCAGGGAAAAACAAAGAGACAGATAAATATCTGCTATCCCTAGTGTTGAAGGCTTTTTAGAGCAGGAGGAAGTGAAGTTTTGGTAGCATCAGCCTAGGGGGAGTTTGTTGCATCATATGAGGCTGGTGCAACCAAAACAACACATAGAACAACTTTGTGAACAAGTTGAAGAAGTCTTCCGAAGACAAAACTACTCTTCTGCAACTATGTCAAAGATCTTCCAAAGCATTATGTCTAAAGAGCTTCCAGAGGAAAACTAAGTCTTCTAAGACTAAGTAGTTTTCCTTCCGAAGTGTATGAAGAACTTTCGAAGGATAGAACAAAGTCTTCCAAAGACCAAGATTTCTCCTTCCAAAGCATTCACACTTAGAAGATCCTAGACAAAATCTTCCAAAGAATAAAGTCATAAAGACCTGTAGAAGACTCGGAAGAAGTTGTTTCTTCCGAAGTATAAATGGCCTCGAAAGAACTTATTCTTCCGAAGCCATTTAGCTTCGGAAGAATCAACTATGAACCAGTGGACATAAGTATGGTCTGTTTGACAGACTCTGATACACTGTATGGTGCTTTTCCTAACCCATGTAGTTAACCAACTTTAATCCACTATTCACCTTTTCAACTTAGTACAGATGCCATCCTTAGTTGGTGACAAAAGGTAAGTCATGGACCTATCATGACTACCTTATCTTGGATATTATTTTATCTTAGATAGTTTACTTCTAGCAATGTAGTATTTGTCTAGTAGTAGATTCTAGCTGGTTTTGCAAGTATAACTGGCTTTAGATAGTAGTATATATAGTTTCTTTTTGTAACTTAAGTAGCATGAGCTTAAGAGTCTTGTAATACTGAGTTGATAAGTAATATATACAAGTAACTTGAAAACTATTCTCTTGTTCATTAACTTCATATATTGTTATCAACTTTAGTTTGAGATTCTGTGTTTCATCGATCAAGTGAGACTTAGTGACTTCTGTGTTTAGAGTCAAAACCGATCATGCAGACTGGTCAGATGTGATTTGATATGTGAGTAGGTTCAGCTTGAGTGGAAACTATACAAGTTTATGCATAACATAATGCCAAGGTAACTAATTGTGGACAATTCCATTTTGAGGAACAAACAAGTAAGTCTTAACCTGCTGTGACCAACTTATTCACTTAAGAATACTATGTTATGACACTTTATAACCTCTATCTTTTCACATCATGGACCCTTTGTTTTGTGTAAACAAAGACCTGGGTTCACAGGCACCTCTGTTTTACGTAAGTAAAGACCTGGTGTCCTGTTGATGATCATCAAAAAGATTCCAAAAAGGAACAGCTCTAAAAGAATCCAATTTGATTAACTGTATATTAATTTAGAGCTTACAAATCATATCAGCATTAATAAGATTTCAAAGAAATCTTAAGGTAGAGATTATTACTTAAAGAACATAGTTTTAAGTGTGAAAAGGTGATAAATTGACTCATAAAAGGAGGACAGACTCTAATGTGAATTGAATGTGGAATCCATATTTGTCTATCTTTAATCAGTCCCAAAACATGATAAACAGCATGACAAGTTGAAACTACACTCTTGCTTGAATTTATGTGGATCATAATACTTGCAATCAACACTAGATCTATGTCTTCTATCATTAAATAAAACTGTTTTAGGAAGTTGCTTAGTGTCATAGTATGATCCTCTTGTATGATGTAAATGCTTGTAAATAAGTTTAAGTTTCTGCTTATAAAAAAATACAAAAAGATTTTGTTTTTGTTCTTTTATTTGCTAATAAGATTGACAGATAATTGCCTTTCATGCTATTCTCTTAATAAATTTTTGATAAATGCATAAGTTCAACATTAATCATAAATTTAGGAGGAGTAGTAATCAGCATTAAAATATGAGTTTAATGTGTTTAAATGAAGAAAGTTGGATCTTGAGCACTAACTTGGCTGTAGGATATCTGAAGTTTTTTAACTAAATATCAATTTTGCACATTTGCTATGAAGCAGAGTCAACAAGGTCCAATAGCAAAATCAAATGATCTAACATGATGTTAAGATCATACATCAAAAAGAACAAATATTGTCTTTTCGTAGATTGGTACTCTATGGATAAAACAACAGAATCATAACAAATTTTGCCTTCCGTAGATGTTCTGCGGAAGAATTAACTAAACATAAATTTGTCCTCCGTAGATGTGCTGCGAAAGAATAAAATTAAATCAAATCAAAAAGGAAGTTTTACCTTTCGTAGATCATATATGGAAGAATAAACTTGTGGATAACCACAGAAGAGTAATTAGGGTTAAAGGGTCCCACAACATTAAATAAAAGGTTTTTAATGTGTCCGAGAGAGTATAAATGAAAACCTGACCGTTGTCATTTTTATTAACTTTTTCAAAACCCTTTCTTCGATAACAATCAAATTTTCTTTCCACACAACAATCCTCACCTAAATCACCTCTCAAACAACATCAAAATGGCCAATCGAATTGCAAAAGATCATAATGTCTGTGCTTTTCTTGATCCAGAGGATACAGCAGCCGATGGATACAGGGACATTATCAGATACTTGAGAAGATTAAGATTATTCTATGCTTTATCTGTGAATGCTGTCATCTATCAATCGCACATTATGGATTTCTGGAACTCTGCAAGGATTAAGGATGAAAATGATGAACAGGTGATTTTTGCTTCAATAAGAAATGAAGAGTTGAGGGTGGATGAACGAAAAATCAAGAGGGTGTTAGAGTTCGGAGGTCAAGAAGAGGGTCACCCTGATGTATTCGAACATGAATACATTCAAAAAGTATTTCACTTAATGGGTTATGATGGTGACTACCGAAATGGTGAAATCAAGAAGGGGAGGTTGTGCAAGCCCTACAGATTCCTGTGTCACACGTACTTGAAATGCATGTCAAACAAGAAGTCTGGATTGGATAGATTTTCAAGGCATATATCATCAGGAATCATTGGTGTGTTTGAAGGGAGAACGTATAAATATGCCAAATACATTCTGGGATGCTAGTGTGACCACATAGGGGTGCACAAGAAAAACAAGATGTATAAGTTTCCAAGGTTTCTTCAACTGATCATTAATGAAGCAATGCCTAATATTGAAAGAGAAGGTGAAGTGTTTGTTCAAGCTCACCTTAGAAGATCTGTGCTCAACAAGATCAGTGGGCAATATCAAGGAGAAAAATGGAGATGTTTGCACATGTAGTTGATGAAAATAATGACATTAGTCAAGAACTTCTATACATTGATGATCAGCAACAACAAACATCATCAGCTGAATCTTCTGATCAATAATAACAACAAACTCCACCAGCTGAATCCTCTGAACCACAATATCAAGAACCCAATCCTCCATCACCACTATCCTTTACCAACATACTATTATAACCACCTGTCCATATCATCTCACCACCAAGTGAACACACACAACCACTATCTCCTTCACTTTCCCAAACATCATTGAACTCTGCTGAAACAAAAGTGTTTTCATTTGATGACATTCAACAATCTCCATCACACCGAACAACATAACCAACTTCCTCACCCATACCTACAGAACCAATCTCACCTGCTGAAAGCCCAAGTCATACTGAACTAGTCAATCTTGATGAGGATGATGAGCATAATGCTATGAATGATGGTGCTACATAAGAGTTTTGTTTAGATGTAGAAGGGGAGAATGATGAAGTAGTTGAACAACAAGATGAGAGTAACTACATTGACATAGTTTCTTATGATGAAAATGAGCTGAGAGATGAAGAGATAGATGTGAGCAAAAGTTATCTGGTGGCCAAATACAACAATCTCATCATCAAAGGCAATAAAAAGTTAGAGAAATTGAGAAAAATAAAAAGGGAGATAATTGAGAAAGTTGAGACAATCTCAAAGCTAGAAGCTACAATCAAGCAGTAACAAGAGGAGATTGAATCTAAGAATGAAGTGATTGACTGGATGGATCAGTTTGCAACTGAGTCCTATAGATCTGTTGAGAAAGAAAAACAAGAAAAGGAGAAAGCAATGGCTGAGCTTAACAATGCACTACAAACTATCTCTGAGTAGTTGGATCTGCTAAAAGCCAAAGATGAGGAGATAGAAGGATTAAAGAAGAAAGTGGCTAAACAAGAAGGAGTTAGCATGTAAAAGCCAATAAATGAAATTGATGTCTTTCCCATGATCAAATCAAAGGAACCAACAATCAAATATCATAGGAAAAGAAAGTATTTGGGAAAAACTATAGAAGAAGTTACTCAACTTGGAGATACCCCAAAGAAAGCTAGAACCATCTCTACTAAGCACACTCCATCAGTTGATCTTTCTACACTCAAGCCAACTGAACCTGATGAAAAAGAAAGTGATGTTGAATGGATAGATTTAACAAAAGATAAGACTCAAAAGGATGATGAAGAAGCAAGATCTGATGAAGAGCTATTATCCACTGAAGATATTTTTGAGGAAAGATCCCAATCCTTAATGTTCATGGATCTGATAAACAATGGGTTCCCATATGACATGGTTGAGAAGATGAACATGGCTGAAATGATTCAAGTGCTAAAAGAGTTTGATGCTGCTAGATTAAAACTACCTGTATGCAACTATGAAATATTCTCAAAGTTCAAAGCCATTGAAAATAAGAAAAGATTTGGGTCACTGTGACCCCAAGAAGCTAACAAAATATAACATGACTTGTTGGCTATAAAGTCACAACTGTAGGTCTCTTGAACTTAATGGAAGATCACTGGGAGAATTAAGAGCCATGATGGAATATGTAATGAAGGTTGAGCTAGACACTAGTATGAGATTCAGAACCGAAGCTCCCAATCCTGCTTACAAACAACTATCAAAACAAACTCATGCTGAGCCAACAGTTGTAGAAAGCAAGGATATGCACAGAGGAAAAGAAAAACTTATCAGGGAGCCAAGGGATGTAATCCCTAATAAAATCTGCCCTCTGGGAACCGCTATGAGAGAAATAACTGAACAAAAATCTTCTCTGATCCAACTTTTTAAGCACAAGACCACCCCAAGATCAGCAGAAGAAAACAAAATCGTAGTATGGAAGTTTGATTCTGAATGGGATTGTGCTGTGATAAAGAGAGCATTTGGGATGGTGCGATATTTTCATTGGATGGAGAAAATCCTATCACTCCCAGATGCAGACCTGTATTCTTTGCAAAACATCCCTATCATCAATTACCCAATCAGTCCAAGGGGAAGAGATTTTTCTGTGCTTATTGCAAAACTCAAAAACAAGTTTAAAGGTGATGTGTTAAAGGAAGCAAAGAGAGAAGATACTAAACACAATCAAAGAAGATAGAGGCAGAAAATGTCTCATTCCAACTCATCTCACTTAGTTGATGATGAATTTTTAAGAAGAGTTGGATATGAAGACAAAACTTCAGCATATGTAAAGAGCATTGAAGGAAATCAGTACTCATTCTCTATCACAAAATGGGGATATGTTGAGAGAACAAAAGAGCTTATGCTACAAAGGAATAATCCTCAACAACAGTTAAGGTCAAGCCCAATCTTCCAAAGGTGGTGTGGAAGATGAAGCAAGATCTTGAGATTGGAAGTTCTTCTGCAGCAAAAACAAATGATCCTTTAAGCTTGAACATTGGATCATTTATTATTCCATTGCCTTCATCTGAACTTAATAAGCCCAAGACCAAAGAGGTTTGGGTTTCCAAATGTAACTAAATTATCTCTTTTTGTGCAGGGACTGCTAAAGACCAGCAGAAATGTCTGGATTATTGATAGCAGCTGCTCCAGGCACATGACTGGCAATGAGTCCTTGCTTCAACACTTTAAAAAATTTGATGGAGGACCAGTTGCTTTTGGTGGAGATGCAGGAGGTTACATTACTAGCCGGAGCAAGGTTACAAATGGTAAGCTCGGCATTGAGAAGGTAAACTTTGTCAAGGTGAGTGTGTCCTAATTTTGTGACCAAAAACATCACATGCTCTTTACTGAGCATGATTGCATTGTTCTCAAGCCCAGGGTTGACATTCCTCAGGAGCATATTTTGCTCAGAGCTCCCAGGAGAGGGAACATGTACAAGATGGATTTGCATGAAACCACTCCCTCTAGAGAAGTGTCTTGCTTTCTGTCTAAAGCAAATAGTGATGAGTCTTTCCTTTGGCATAAAAGAATATGCCATGTAAACTTTAAAAACATGAATAAACTGATTAAGAATGATTTGGTAACTGGAATGCCAAAGAAAGAGTTTACAAGTGATGACCACTGTGTTGCATGCCTGAAAGGTAAACACCACAAAGTGTCTCACAAGCCAAAGGAAATGAACTCTATCACTACTCCCCTACACTTGTTACATATGGATCTATTTGGCCCACCAGTGTAATGAGTCTAGGATGGACCTCATACCGTTTGGTGATCGCAGATGACTTCACAAGATTTACTTGGGTATTCTTCCTTAGAACTATGGATGAGACCCCTGAAATCTTGAAAAGTTTCATTTTGAGAATTGAGAATCAATCTGATCACAAGGTCAAGATCATAAGATGTGATCAAGGAACAGAATTTAAAAACCAAATCCTTGATGCATTTTGTGATGAAAAGGGTATATCAAGACAATATAATGCCCCCAGGACTCCTCAGCAAAACTGTGTTGCTGAGAGAAGAAACAGGACACTTATTGAAGCTACAAGAACCATGTTGTCTGACTCTAAACTGCCTATCACCTTTTGGGCAGAGGCTGTTAATACAACCTGCTATATGCAGAACGGAGTTTTGCTAGTTAAGACACATAGTAAGACTCCTTATGAACTATGGCACAAAAGGAGACCATTTATTGGTTTTCTCAGAACATTTGGATGTCCTTGCATTATCTTGAATACCAAAGATCAAATAGCTAAGTTTGTTGAGAAATCAGATGATGGACACTTTGTTGGATACTCTTCTCAAGCTAAGGCTAACAGAGTATACAATCCTAGAACAAGAATCATAAAGGAGTCAGGCAATTTAACTTTCAATGAACACATACCCTGTGTGAAAGGTTCTGGTCCGGATTGGCTATTTGATCTTGATTTAGTTACCAACTGTTTTAACATATCTTGTGTGAATGTTTCAGGATCTATGGATAACAGGTCAAAAGAAGATCCTAACCCAAGATTTGAGCTGAGAAGACCAAACAAGAAGACTACTTCAGCTCCAATGGTGACTAACCCTGTCATAGAGGCTCCAATCAGCACAAGCATGACAAATACTGCTGATTCAACTGAATTACCCTCAAAGTCCAGTTCAGAGGATCAGAATTCAGGAGAAGGAACCTCCGATACAGGAAGAACTGGTGGTGGTGATAGTGATCAAGAACTTCTTGATGCTGATAACCACTCCATTGAAGACAACATCAATGATGTCACACACTCATTGGATCAAGTCTCTCTTGTAAAGTGTGCTGATGTGGTTGGGGACTCTTTGCCAGATCAAAATTTCTCTAATCTTGATCTGTCCAACCAACTTGTTGTGATCCCTTAACTCAGGATCCACAAGTCACATCCCACCATAAATATCATTGGAAATGTTGACTCAGGGGTGAGAACAAGAGCACAAACTCATGACAGTCATGTTTGTCTACATTCTTGTTTATTATTCCAATTTGAGCCAAAGAACGTTGATGAGGCTCTAAAGGATGGAAGCTGGATTGAAGCAATGCAAGAAGAGTTGCTTCAAATCAAAAGACAAAAGGTTTGGAACTTATGCCCTCTTCCTCAAGGGAAGACTATTATAGGTACCAAGTGGGTTTTTAGGAATAAGAAAGATGATAGAGGGATTATCATCAAGAACAAAGCAAGACTAGTTTTGCAAGGATACATTCAAGAAGAAGGAATTAACTACACTGATGTCTTTGCTCCAGTAGCTAGACTCGAAGCTGTAAGAATATTTCTGGCTTATGCTACTTCTAAGGACTTCAAGGTCTACCAACTTGATGTGAAGTGTGCATTTCTCTATGGGGTGATTGATGAAGAAGTCTATATTTGACAACCACCTGGATTTGCAAAGCCGGATCATCCTGATTATGTCTGCAAGCTTGATAAAGCTCTATATGGGCTACACCAGGCTCCAAGAAAGTGGTATGAGACACTATCAACATACCTCTATTAGCATGGATACAAAAGAGGTACTATTGATGGGACTCTCTTCATCAAAGAAACACGAAACGACACATTGCTAGTTCAAATATATGTGGATGACATCATCTTTGGTTCAACTAATCTAAAGCTCTGCACAGACTTTGAGATGCTGATGAAGAACAGATTTGAAATGAGTGCCATGGGAGAACTCAATTTCTTTCTGGGTATTCAAGTGAAGCAAGTTGAAGATGGCATCTCTACAGGGCCATGATTGGGTCACTCATGTACCTTACTACTAGCAGGCCTGATATTATGTTTGCTACATGCATATGTGCCAGATATCAAGCCAACCCCAAGATGTCACACCTTATCACTGTCAAAAGGATTCTTAGGTATCTCAAAGGTGCTCCAAACTTAGGCCTTTGGTATCCAAAGAATACTGACTTTAGTTTGTATGCATATACAGATAGTAATTATGGTGGTTGCAATATGACTGCAAAGTCAACCTCTGGGGGATGTCAATTTCTTGGTGGAAGGATAGTCTCCTGGCAATGCAAGAAACAATCCTGTGTGTCTGCATCAACTGCTGACGCTGAATACATTGCTGCTGCAAGCTGTTGTGCTCAAGTGCTTTGGATTCAGAATCAGATGCTTGACTATGGATTCAACTTCAAGGAGACTCCCATCCACATAGACAACAACAGTGCTATCTCTATTATAGAGAACCCTGTGCAGCACTCAAGGACCAAACACATCAACATCAGGTATCATTTGATTAGGGATAACTTTGAAAAGGGTTTGATAAAACTAATCAAAGTTAACACAAATGAACAATATGATGATCTGTTCACAAAGGCTTTTGATGAACAGAGATTTAAATATCTTGTATCAGCTATTGGGATGATTAACTTTGAATAGATTTTCTGAAATAACTTAATCAATTTTTTTCTCCTAAAAATTGTGTCCTAAGTTGTCTATTAGCTCATCTCATAAGCCCAGTTCTCTTTGGAAGAAAATAAAATTTTAAACTGATATTCCTTAAAATGATAAAAAAATATTACTTTCGGAAGAAGTGAAATTGTCTTCGGAAGAAATTTATGTCCTAAAAATCCTTCAACTTGTTTATCTAAGACTTACCTTCAGAAGAAATTCTTGAAGTATCTTCCGAAGCTTAAGTCTCTTATAAGCAATTTAATGTATTTTAAGAACAAATTTCTTCCGAAAGCAATTTAGTCTTGGAAGACTTACTTATTTCTTCCGAAGTCAAAATTTTTCAAAATTCTTGGGGATATGTTCCGAAGCATAATTTACCTTCAGAAGCTTTGTTTCAAATCTTCCGAAGCCACAATTGTCTTCGGAAGTTATTTTCTACTTCCAAGAAAACTAACTTTTTGGGCGCTATTTTGAAAGAAGGACCCACATCCGGATTTCAAAGTTTATCTTTTCAATTAACTTTGTCTCAAATCCAGTGTATATCTTTCCAAACGGTTCTCTTTCATCTCACCTCTCTCATTGATCTTTAACCTGACTTACCCCTAAATTTCATCTTCTTCTACCTTCCTTCACTACAAAGCTTCCAAATGGCCAACCCTGATCGTTGTAATGACCCGGATTTCTCCATGCACCTGCATAGGAAACACAACCAAGTTGCTCTGTTAGACCCTGAGAAGGATCCAAGCTTCTCAGACGTTTGTAGGTTTCTTTCTTTGTCTTATTACTACACCTCCCTTACAATCGATCCTCCACTCTATGAGGATCAATTTCTTGAGTTCTGGCGGACCTGTCAGGAGGTTACCATGGACGGGGAGAAGGCACTGTCAGCCACAGTGCAGGGGAGAACACTGTTCATCACTCCAGCCATCATAAACACCCATCTTCAGCTAGATGATGAGGAAGGTGAAATGTCCTTCCCAAAGACTGCTGTAAACCATTCCTTTGAGCAGATGGGATATGAAGGAGACTTCACAGTCAAGTCCTTCAAGAAGGGGAGGATCTCATACCAATAGAAATACCTCCTCCATGTCGTTATCCACAGCCTATCCAACAAACATGGAGGATGGGACCAGATTCCAGAAGACCTTTCCTTCATTGTCCATGGGATGGTTCAAGGGGTCAAATTTAGGTACTCTTAGTTTGTTTTTAAAAATTTACTTGCAAATTTGGACTCCTTAGAATATTACATGTTCCCCAGGTATGTTCAACACATTTTCAACTATGAATTGGGACCACAGTTGAGGGGAACAAGTAAAGTTCTTAAACTTGCACATATGAGGCCCGACATTTTCAAAACAATGAAAAAGCCATCTGTTGGGTTTTCAGGTGTAGAAACAGCCCTAGTTCCGAAAATGTTTGAGCTCATTGCTCAGGGTGACATCCTAGCAGCACCAGCTAGTGATGAACCAACACCCTCCACTTCTCAACCACCATCAAGGCCAAACATTACCATCACTTACTCCAGAAAATCCAAACAAACCCCTACACCTGCTATTGAGCATGTGCAGGCCCCCATATCACAACCTACATAGGAGGAAGTGGACACTAGAGCTCCCACTTCCCCTGAGGAGCAAACCACTCCCATCTTTGCAACTATCAGTGCTGTGGTTCCTCATGCTCAGCCTAATGAGCTCACACCCTCTCAAATAGCCTTAAGCCATGATTCTAAGTCTCAACACTCTAGAGATCAACATTCAGAGGAAAGTTACCATCCCCAGCCTCTTGATTTAAATCAACCACTTCCTAGCCTTGACTTCTACTCTGATGAAGATTTGGGTTTCAGTGAGTACCATGAGTCTCTCCTCTCTTCCCACACTCAAGGAGCGATGAGTGCTCCTGCCTCACCCATCTCTAGCCCACATCAGATGCCCCAAACTGAGGTTGATCTTCAGATTGTCCACGAGATCCATCAGATTGTCCAGGAGATCCATATGGCAGAGGCTATCACTGTTGCCAGTGATAACATCACTAGGACCTTTACCATGGCAACCCAGCCTCTTGACACTTCTCTTGAAGATGTCATTAGGCAGGGGAAATCTAGCAGCCAAGAAAACTATGCTGGTGATAAGGGAGAAGAGTCAGGTCCAATCCTCTCATCCCCCTATGATTCTTCATCTGAAGATGAGGGGAGTCTGCAACAAAAGGTGTACAAACTTTCAAACATGTGCACCTACATTGTGTCAAAGATAGCTCAACTGGAATCTCAGGTGACTATCTTGCAAAAAAGGGTCAATGACCAGCAACTTGAGATCACCTATCTCAAGGGTAAGCTCACTGAGAGACCAATGAGATCAACTCCTCCAGGTCCACAAGAACCTGTGGATGTCATGGATCAATCTCCTAGCTCGCCTATGCAAAAGGGTGATGCTACCAAAAAGGGGGAGAAAATCCTAACAATCACAGAACTTGGGAGTTCCTCTCAGAGTATATACATAGAGGACTCACCATCCTCTCTTGCAGTTGTCCATACTCAGCAACCTCCTCTAGACAGTGATCTACATTTGTTAATACTACAACTATTTGAGGAGGGAGTACCAAGAGCAATGTTTGCCCCTTCTAAGAACCCAATCTGGGGTTAGGGTATGATAGTGAAAGGAAAGCTCTTATACTCTCTAGAGCTCAAGGTCAACTAGAAATCTTAAACATTTCAAACCTGAGTTTCTATGAGGGTATAAATCTGGTAGATCTGGCACTTGTCAACCCAAGCAATAACAGACAAGCTGCCAGACTAGCCTGTAAAATTCAAGATTGGGTGCTGGAAGAATTCAAAAGGAGATCAGCACTATATAGACAGAGGCTAGCAATGGAAGCCTTTGGTCAACTGGATGTTGAGGTGGACCCTAAACTTAGCTTTAAAGGGAAAGCCTTGACTGAAGGCCCAGAGGCTGAAACTATGAACCTTGAGACAACATCTCCTCCAGCACCCTATACCCTCTATGAGGCACCAGCTGGTGATGGTGCATCATAACTTCTCTCTGGCCAGAGCTTGTCTGTTGAACCAAGCAATGAAGGCCAAAGCTCTCCTCAACCTGTGGCAGACAAAGGAAAAGAAAACTCACTGCTGAGGATATTAAAGAAGAAAAAAGAGAGAGGAAGAGGAAGCTAAGGGGAGAGAGTTCTAGTGGTTCCCCAGGATTTATGCAAGCTGCAATCAGGGCTGCCCCTATTCTAAACACTCAAGAAGATGAACTAAGGGCAGCCAGACTCAATTATCTGGAGACCAGGAACTACAATGTTGATGAACTCATCTCTCTCCCTTTGGATGAGTTAAATGAACTGGCAGACACAGAGCTGTCAAAGGAGAGAAAGGAAGCTGAGGATGCAGCCTTAAACCTCAAACACAAAGAAGAATTAAGGAGGAAAAGGCTTTATAAGGACATTTCTATTCTCTCCCCAGTTCAGGAAAGTCCTGAGGAAGAGACTGTGGCTGCTGAACAACCTCAAGTAGTTGATGAAGAAGAAAGATTAAAGATGATCAACTACTTGAGTGCCACAGGTCTCTATCAGGCACCAGCACTTCTTCCCTTGCCATATGACTACATTTTATTTGAATATAAAAAGCAGCTAGAAGAGAGAGCTAAAAGAGAAAAACAAGCTGCTAGAAAGTGGCAAAGGGAAGAAACTGCTAAATCAAGAGCCATCATCCAGAAAAGTCAGAAAAAGTTTGCAGATAGGCAGAAGATGATGAGCTTCTTGAAGCTTTATGGGTTCTCCAGAAGGAGGCTTGGTCCCATGTCTTTATCTACAATGGATGAGCACATAAGGATGATCAAGCAGAAGATTAAAAGGGGAAAGCTTATGGATCTTCATTCATAATCAAGTCAAGCTCAACCTGAAGTTGACGTAAAGGTGGAACCTACAGAGACAACACCACCTGCACCTAAAGCTACACAACAGCCAACTTCATCTTCTGACCCACAGCAGGGTTCTCCTCCCTCTCCTTCTGAACCTGGAGGAGAGGAGATCCCAACTGAGAGGGAATCCACTAAAGAACCTGGTAGAGAAAACCAACCCTCTCAGTCAAAATCATCTGGGAGAAGAAAGAGGATGGCCAGAAGAAGATCTTCAAAGAAGAAAACAAGAAAGGCATCCTCCTCCCAACCTCTGGATGAGTTAGAACATCCTGAGGAAGTGCATGTAGAGGGCCCTCAACCAACTCCCATCATAGTAGAGCCTCTCTCTGTTGGAAGACCAATTCTATCCTGGGCATTCAATAAAAACACAGATAGATGGTATGTCACTAGAGATCAGGGAGAACAACATATCTACTTCACTAGGGACATGCTTGAACTCCCTTTTCATTATCTCTATGACATGAGAAGGTACTTCATGAGTTTGAAGAATCATGATCTACTGATGAAGAAAGGAGTTCTGAAGATTCTCATGTGGACTATCCCAGTCTGAAGACCTCTCTATTTTGGTAGCATCAGCCTAGGGTGAGTTTGTTGGAACCTCTGAGGTTAAGAGGCTAATGAAACCAAAGGATCAACCAAAAGATGCCAAAACAATCAGGTCTTCCAACATGCACTAAGGAACAAAGAAGAACTAACTTCGGAAGATTTACACATGCAAAGAAGAATGCCAAGTGTGAAATTTTCCGAAGGATAAGTTTTGAAGAAAAGGATAAGGAAGCTTTACACTAAGTGTCAAGTCTTTGAAGTTGAGTCTTTCCGAAGCCAAAGACTCAACTCTTCCAAAGTATAAAGATGAAGCCTTCCGAAGCTCTCTAGACAAAGTCTTCCGTAGCTGAATAAATACAAGACTGATTTACCTTTAGAAGAGAGAGAAAAGTCATATTTTCCATCAACTTTATCATAAAGCAACCATCTGTCTGCTGCCCACTCTGGTGGTTCACCAACTATCATCAGTTGGTGAAACTCCCATGCTTTATGATAAAGTAGATAAGGTCTTTGTTCGCAAATTTTCTGTATTTGTTTCTTTTTGGACTTTTGCAGTAGAAAAGTCAAATGAGCTATGGCCTGTCATAGTCACTAGTCAAAAGGCAATCTGTCTTTTGACTTTAGGCTGATCTTGTTGTCTAGATTAGTCACTTTCCAACGGTCTTTTGTAAACTGATAGTTGTAGGATTAGAATAAAGAGTCTAAGTTTCATGTATTTAAAGGTGGTGCAAACACTTGTAATAGAACTTGAGAAGCAATATACTACTTCCTTGAAAATTTATATCTTGTGTTCTTGTTCTTTACTTACTTATGTTGTGCATTGTATCATCTGTTAAAGTTCTCAGTTCCCTATTTGAACTGTTAAGTGATATTAATATCCTCCTAAGTGTGTTAACTAAGTGTTAAGAACCCTTTAACGGTCCTGCACAACCCCTTCCACATTAATCTTTTCTAGCCTACTAAGCTTAACCTTTTCTTTTTCACGATGTGGGATACATGTTTCCACAGCCAATTTAGTCCTCACTTTCTGTGTAAAAAGGCTTGAGGGAGATAGTGGAACATGTAGAAGGTAGTGTAGACATCTTCATCCTTGGGTGTAGACATGTGAGAAAGCTTTTATGGAGAAGAAATGTCTAACGACCTCAGATGTTGACCAATTCTAATGAGGTTGTTTCCTTACAAACTTCCTGAGCAATATATACTCACTAGAGTGTTTTAACTTGGTTGAGGTCTTATTGGCTTGGTTTAGATCTAGTCAAAAGAAGGAAGAGGAACCTTCTTTTTCAAGCCTTGTTGATGTGGCTTTCTTCTTGACTTGGTTAGGACCCTAGTATCTAGGGGGACCTAAACTGTCTTAGTAGATAATGCAAGGGTTCATTTTCTCTTGCTATATTTAGATGATTTAGGCTATGAAGTGGAGGTTTAGGATCAGTAATGGAAGGTTTATCCATACTGTCACCCTAAGGCTTGGTGACCCAAGCATGTGGGCAAACAAAGTTGACTTTGTGCCAGAAAAAGCTTTTGGTGTAGCCTTAAATTTTAAAATTTACCTAGAGGACCAAGAAAATACACCTCCCCTTCAAGTTTAAGTTTATCACCAAGTTTATTTTGTAAAATGTGTTGTAGAAACCTTGAGTACATTAAGAATTTAAACTTTTTAGCAGCAGTTACATTTTTGCAAAGATTTTGAAAAATGAAGTTTGAGAAACTACAAGTTTGTTGTTTAACAAGCCCATGAATAGCCCTAACTAGATCTAATGGGACTTGATCCCATCCCTTTGATTTGTTTGACAAGCAATGAAAAATATATGAAGTATAATCCTCCAGATATGATATACCAAGGATTTGAAGAATTTACCTTCACATCCCATCTCTTGAAATGTCTCAGTTGCCACTTCTTTGGTGAAAATGGGGTGAGCATCAACATCTTGAAGTTATAAATGAGTCCTGATTTTCTTAGTGGAGATAGTAACCACTTGATTATGCATAGTTTCTTTAAGAACCTTCATGCTATTTTTTCTTTGAGTTAAGCACTTAGCCTAGAACTAAAGAATGTGTAAAGCACAGATGATTGGATCGATAATAATAGTGACGACGTCGTCGCTCTTTCAGAGAAAGCCTATCACTAAGTCATAGACATCATTAGTGATAGGCTCGAGAGATGTAGAGATGATGTGGTTAGGTCAAAACTTACGATTTTGAGCAGCCACTGATGAAATTGATAAGGGTTATAAAGTTCAGGAAGTTCACATAAGTGTTGATAATTTGATTGAGAGATGAAGATGGGATAATAATAAGAGAGACAGAGAGTGAGAGAGAGGAAACAAATGACAATTATAGGATAATATATATTAGTTAAATTCTAAAATTTTGCATGGTTAAAATTAGAATGTACTTACATCTGATGATTCTGTGAAGATAGAATAGCCGTTTTCACTGAAGTGCGGTGGCCACTACTCATCGAAAGATAAAAGTGGGCCTCGATGAATGTGTTTGTTTCTTTATGCAAAAGTCTGTATCTGCCAACGGAATACACATCAATAATTGGTATATTTCGTACTAGTAAATTAGCACTTTAGATCTATTGATTTTTATGTGTTTAGTAGTGAAGCATCTGCTGAAACACACTTTTCGACAAATACAATCTACTTTAATTGAAATAATGAGATTCATAGTTTTAAAAAGTTTTATTAACAACTGTTTTAAAGGACATAAAATAAATATAGATTATTAACTTACTCAAGTCTCATCATCCCAATAGCATATAAGGTAAATACTTTTTGCCTTATCAAAGGCTTTTTGTAAATAAATCTACGTATTGTTTATTTGTATGAACTATGACTAATTTAATAATCTTTTTTCTTAGAACAATCACGAATGAAATGATACATGATGTTAATGTGTTTTGTATTTGAGTGCTATATTTGATTGTGGGCAATTGGAATAGCACTATTGTTGTCAATATGTATGGGCGTATTCCTAAAGTTAACACCAAATTTTCTGCGTTGAGTCTGAATCCACAACACTTGTTCATAATAACTTGAAGCAGCAATGTATTCAGCTTTAGTAGTTGATGTAGAAACACATGTTTGATTACGGCCCCATTCCTGAGACGCTTACAGTTGGTCAATCATCGCATAAATAATATAAAACACCCCGTTTTGCAGCAAAAATTTAACATTTCTTTAATAAATAAAAGCATGTCAAATTATCATATCATTTTGTTTACAACCCAAAAATTGTATAAATACATTGACATTTCAAAATATGAATGCTAGACTCGAATCATCCCCAGTATCTTATGCATCCATGCCTGCACCTCCTCAGCATCATCGATTACCTGCCAACTGATATGCCTATAAAAAGTCAGTGACGCTGAGTGAGTTCTAGTTTATATAATAAAATACTTTCTTTTAATAAAAACCTTTCCTTTACTTTCGTTCGTGATCACACATCATACGTACATCTTGATAATAATCATCTATTATCTTTCATCATCGTTCATAATCGTTCGTTTTGTACTTTATTATCTTTCACTTCTATCTAGATCCTGCCATGATAATAGTCATTGGTGCACGAAGCGACTACAGTCTTGGGGGCAAGTGGCAAGGATCCCGTTTCGTACGTTTCCATCAATCAAAAAGACTGACCTTTATGTGTGCACTCAACACACTATCGAGGTGGCAACCCATAATGAGTTGTGAACCCCTTTTTAATATGCTTGCAAGACTTTAATTTATTCATTACGTTTCACTTTTCATTATCTTCATCTTTCACTTTCTTTACAATAATACTTTACGTATATAAGCACATATCACACCACGTAAAGTCACATTATAATACATAATATGGAACATTAACAACATCCCTCAAACATACATAACATCAACAGGCATAAACCATCATAAAACAGCAAGAATTAACACTAAATTGTATTTCCCAAAATTTCAGAAAATTTCTAAGTGTCTACAGCTCATGAACAAACTTACAGCGGATGGCTTAAAATTTTCTAAGTGTCCACGGCGGATAGCCAAAGTCCACAGCGGAAAGCCAAAGTCCACAGCGCATGGAAAAAATATTCTAAGTGTCGACAGTGGATGTGTAAAGTCCACTGCGGACAACATGTTAAATTTTTTCTAAGTGTCCACAGTAGAGGTGTAATGTCCAAAGCAGACACATGCATGATTATTTTCTAAGTGTCCACAGCAGACGTACCAAGTCCACAGCGGACACATGCAAAATATTTCTAAGTGTCCACAGCGGACACCATGCAAATCCTAAGTGTCCACAGCGGACACTATAGTTATCACCTGTAATGCATCATTCGTATTTTCCAGTTCCCAAACATCATTCTAACTTATAGGTAGCATAGATTTAACATGTTACACACTTAAAACATACTAAACTTCAACCCAATCATCACAGTAGTAACACAAACACACATACATCATAATTCAATCGTATATAGATGGAAAATACATAGTTTGAGTAGAAAATAATAGTTTAATATGCATACCAGCCCCAAACAAGCAGAAATATGTAAAAGAGGGGATCTAGAACTCACCTCTAACAGCTTTTGAGTGAAAACTCTTCAATCCCATGAGCTACCTGGAGTTCTAGAACTAAAACACACAAAAACATGCTGCCAAACACAAAGAAAACACATAAAGATCAGTCCAGAAGTTCAAACCCACTAAAAACCGAGAAGAAAACACTAAGAAACCTCACCTTCTTGAAGATCTTCCTCATTCTGTCTCTAGAACTGATTTAGGACTTCTTCCTTTCCTTTTTCAACCAAAAGTGAGTATTAGGGAAAGGCATGGGCGGTCTTATCCCACTTTTGAACCCATTATGGGAAAGTTTGCCCCTTGTACACTTTTAACCCCTTTGCTTGAACAAATTCCATTTTTTTATCCCTTACTTTCTTTTCTTTTCTTCTTTCTGAAATTTTTCGGGTGTTACAAGTCCACCCCCCTTATATAGGTTTTCTCCCTGAAACCTATCACTTCTCGAACAGCTGTGGGTAATGCTGTCTCATTTCCTCCTCAATCTTCCATGTAGACTCGGACCCCTTCCTGTGTCTCCACTATACTCGTACAAGTGGAACCACTTTATTCCTTAGCATTTTCTTTTTTCTGTCAATGATGGCCACTGGCTGCTCCATATAATGGAGCCATTCATTTACCTCGATGTCCTCGAGTGGCACGATCATATCCTTCTCGGCTAAGCACTTCCTCAAATGAGATACATGGAATGTTGGGTGAATTCCACTTCCTCCGATGTCACCCCAACATACAGGTGTTCTACACCTCCTACCGTATAGCATCTCATATGGAGGCATACTAATATTGGCGTCATAAATGTTGTTATATGAGAATTCGGCTAATGGTAAGTGTTCATCCCAGCTTCCTCTGAAAGCAATGACGCATGCTCGTAGCATATTCTCCAGTGCCTGAATCGTCCACTCCGACTGACCATCTGTCTAAGGATGGTAAGCCGTACTGATATCTAACCTCGTCCCCATCGTATCATGAAATCTCTTCCAAAATATAGATGTAAACCGAGTGTCACGGTCAGACACGATAGACACCGGTACACCATGACGAGTTACAATCTCTTTAATGAATAGATCCGCTAACCTCTCAGATAAATATCTCTTGCGGATCAGTAGAAAGTGAGCACTCTTCATCAGTCAATCAACTATCACCCATATGGCATCGTATCCTCTTGTCGTACGCGGTAACTTTGTAATGAAGGGTTGGACCTTCCGGTATGGCTTTTGATGCTCCGCCTTCACTTGCAAGCAAGTAAAGCACTTACTCACATACTCCGCTACATCACGCTTCATTCCCGGCCACCAGTAATCTTTATTCATATCATGATACATCTTTGTAGCATCGGGATGAATTGAGTATCGAGTCTTGTGAGCATCATCCATGATCTTCCCATGCAGATCCCCATATCGAGGAATCCACATCCGCCCCGATCTAGTCTGGACACTAAGAGTGTTCTCCCCCAACTCGGCGACTAGACCTTTCATCCTTTCAGAGTTAATCTGATCCTCTTTCAGGGCTTCATCCTGAAATTCCTTAACCTACTTCATCACATCGGAGGTCATAACCAACTAATAAGTTTTCACCCGAATAGGCTTTGGTCTCTCTTTTCGGCTAAGGGCATCCGCCACCACATTGGCCTTGCCCAGATGGTAATGGATCTCACAGTCATAATCTTTGATCAGCTCTAACCATCTCCTTTGCCTCATATTGAGATCCTTCTTCTTGAAGAACTACCTCAAACTTTTGTGATCAGTGAAGATGGTGCACTTCGTCCCGTACAAGTAGTGCCTCCAAATCTTCAATGCACAGACCACAGCCACCAACTCCAAGTCATGAGATCTTCAACTATCAGGATGCATAGGCTATAACGTTTCCTCGTTGCATCAGCATGCAACCCAATCCCGAATAAGAAGCATCCGAATAGACACCAAGTCTTCATTTCCTTCGGGTAAATTCAAGACAGGAGCTTGAGTCAATCTTATCTTTAACTCTTTGAAAGCATTCTCCTGCTCTCGACCCCATATGAACTTCACATCTTTATGGGTCAACTTGGTCAATGGTGAAGCTATCTTGGAGAAGTCTTGGATGAATCTTCTGTAGTAGCCCACCAAACCCAAGAAACTATGGATCTCAGATGGCATCTTTGGCAACTTCTATTGCATCACCGCCTCGTCTTTCATCGGGTCTACCATGATCCCTTCAGGATTAACCACATGACCTAGAAACTAAACTTCGCGTAACCAGAATGCACACTTAGAGAACTTGGCGTACAGTTTCTCCCTTCTAAGCGTATCCAGAACTTCTCGAAGGTGACCGGCATGGTCTTCTTCGCTCTTCGAATAAATCAGGATATCATCGATAAACATAATCACTGATTTACCTAACATAGGCTGACATACCCGATTCATCAGATCCATAAACATAGCTGGCGCGTTGGTTAAACCAAAAGACATCACAAGAAACTCATAGTGTCCATAGCACGTATGAAAAGCTGTCTTTGGAATATCCTGCTCCCTCACCTTCAGTTGGTAGTAACCAGATCAGAGGTCTATCCTCGAGAACCAACTGGCACCTTGGAGCTGATCAAACAAGTCATCAATCCTCGGTAACGGATACCGATTCTTCAATGTCAACTTATTCGGTTCACGGTAGTCGATGCACATCCTCATGCTACCATCCTTCTTCTTCACAAACAAGACTGGAGCACCCCATGGAGAGATACTCAGTCAAATGAACCCCTTATCTAACAACTCTTGCAGTTGATTCATCAATTCCTTGATCTCGGAGGGAGCGAGACAATACAACGCCTTTGCAACAGGTTAGGCACCAGGTATCAGATCAATTTGAAATTCAATCTCACGGTCAGGTGGCACACCTGATAAATCTTCCGGGAATACGTCTGGGCAATCACACACAACCGGTACATCCGACATTTATGGTACTGTTGCATCCACATCCTTCACATAAGCCAAATAGGCACCACATCCACGCCTCATACACTTTTCTGCCACAACCATTGAGATTACTTTTGGGATCGTACTAACTCTATCACCGTAGATCATCACCAAACTCCTATAGGGCACGGTCAACCAAATCATCTTCTTATGGCACATGATGTTTGCCTCAGCCGCTAGCCAATCTATCCCTAGGACTACATCAAATCTGCCTAAGGGCATCAATGAACAACCTAGCAGAGAACCTATGGCCTTTCAACTCTATGCTATAGTCTTCTACCATATCTCAAATCCTGATCGACTTACCTAAGGCAGTTTCTACATCAGAAGGCTCATAAATCTTCCTATTCCTAGCGGAAACTATCACAGGAGGCAGCAGAAATAAAACTCCTACTAGCACCGGAATCAAAAGCACAGAAGCACAAGTTTGGTTTATTAGAAATGTACCTGACATCACATCAGGATCCACCCTAGCCTCTTCCCAAGTCACAGCGAATGCCCTGGCCTTCGCCCTTCGCCCTCCTTCTCA
Organism: Flaveria sonorensis; assembly: GCA_025506505.1. Lineage (NCBI taxonomy): Eukaryota > Viridiplantae > Streptophyta > Magnoliopsida > Asterales > Asteraceae > Flaveria > Flaveria sonorensis. The sequence continues at coordinate 17,992,792 of CM046427.1, read as the reverse complement.
GTCCCCTTCTTTGCCTTGGAGCTCTCAGCCATTGGCTGCTTACAGTCCCTGCTCATTTGCCCCTTCTCGCCACAGTTGTAACATTTAACCACACGACAATCCCTTGAGATGTGGCCCTCCCTTCCATACTTAAAGCAGAGATTCGATCCCCACCTACATTCTCCTGCATGCCCCTTCCCACACTTCTCGCACACCTTCATTCCTAACTCAGTTGCAGCCACCTTACGACCCTCTACCTTCGCCCTTTTGCCCTTGGGAGGGAAACCGCCACTACCAGCACGTTTTCCACTCTAGTTCTCTCCTCTCCTCTCATCTTCCCTTACGGCCCTAATGACCCCAGTCACCATAGACGGCAAATGTATGTGCATGACTTGATGAACACCTTCAACTATAGCTTCCTTCACTAAGGCCGTCAGACTAAATCTCTCATCCCCACTTACATGGTGATGAAACTCGGGCTCTTCAGGAGCCGTTTCAGTAGTCCTAGCCCTATTCCTCGTGACACGTGGTCCAGCACCACGTCCACCACGACCTCCACCTCTAGAAGCCTTTGAAGATCTACCACCCGCCATCTCTAAGCACTATAAGATTCAAACACCAACACAGTCATTCAAGGTAGTAGCTTAGATTATGTCAAGTATAGTAAGTCCCTAATTAAAATGGCCAGTTGTGATTAGCCACTTATTTTTCTCTTCATCCCCCAAGCATTCCCTATCCAGACTACATCAGTATCCAAATCTACTAAGAGCACATAATTCATATAGCACACGCACATAATTCCTTTTTCCATTAATTTACGTAAAACGTTTACATAAAACAATTACCTGTAGGCATGTAGCTACTAGGACTGTCATCCTTTTCCCTTTCTTGTCCCATTCTCAATATAAGTTTAGGTTTTTGAAAATATTTTACCCAATTCTCTTAAACTTTGGCTCTGATACCAACTTGTAAGGCCCCATTCCCGAGACGCTTACAGTTGGTCAATCATCGCAAAAATAATATAAAACACCTCGTTTTGCAGAGGAATTTTAACTTTTCATTAATAAATAAAAACATGTCAAATTATCATATCATTTTGTTTACAGCCTAAAAATTGTATTAATACATTGAAATTTCAAAATATGGATGCCAGACTCGAATTATCCCCAGTAGCTTATGCATCCATAGCTGCACCTCCTCAGCATCATCGATTACCTTCCAACTAATATGCATATAAAAAGTCAGCAACATTGAGTGAGTTCTAGTTTATATAATAAAATACGTTACTTTTAATAAAAACCTTTCCTTTACTTTCCTTCATGATCACACATCATACGTATATCTTGATAATAATCATTTATTATCTTTCATCATTGTTCATAATCGTTCGTTTCGTACTTTATTATCCTTCACTTCTATCTAGATCCTGCATATGCTATGCCCCGTCATTGGTGCACGAAGCAACTGCAGTCTTGGAGGCAAGTGGCAAGGATCCTGTTTCATACGTTTCCATCAATCACAAAGACTGACCTTTATGTGTGCACTCAGCACACTGTCGATGTGACAACTCATAATGAGTTGTGAACCCATTTTTAATAGGCTTACAAGACTTTAATTTATTCATTACGCTCCACTTTTTATTATCTTTATCTTTCACTTTCTTTACAATAATACTTTACGTACATAAGCACATATCACACCACGTAAATTCACATTATAATACATAATATGTAACATTAACAACAGCCCTCAAACATACATAACATCAACAGGCATAAACCGTCATAAAACAGCAAGACTTAACACTAAATTCTATTTCCCAAAATTTTAGAAAATTTATAAGTGTCTATAGCGCATGAACAAACTTAAAGCGGATGGCTTAAAATTTTCTAAGTGCCCACAGTGGATAGCCAAAGTCCACAGTGCATGGAAAAAATATTCTAAGTGTCCACAACTGAAGAACAAAGTCCACAACGGACAGTTCATAAAATTTACTAACTATCCACAGCAGATGAACAAAGTCCATAGAGGATGAACAAATTCCACAGCGGATGAATAGAGTCCACTGCAGATGAACAAATCCACAGCGTACAATCATAAAATTTCTAAGTGTTCACAGCGGACGTGAAAAGTCCACAGTGGATAGAATCAAAAATTTGTCAAAGTGTCCACAGCGGACATGTAAAGTCCATAGCGGACACATGCAGATTATTTTCTAAGTGTCCATAGCGGACATACCAATTCCACAGCGGACGTATGCAAAATATTTCTAAGTGTCCACAGCGGACGTACGATGTCCAAAGTGGACACCATGCAAATCCTAAATGTCCACAGCGGACACTATAGTTATCACCTGTAATGCATCATCCATATTTTCCAGTTCCCAAACATCATTCTAACTTATAGTTAGCAAAGATCTAACATGTTACACACTTAAAACATACTAAACATCAACCCAATCATCACAGCAGTCACACAAACACACATACATCATAATTCAGTCGTATATACATGGAAAACACATAGTTTGAGCAGAAAATAACAGTTTAATATGCATACCAGCCCCAAACAAGCAGAAACATGTAAAAGAGGGGATCTAGAATTCACCTCTAACTGCTTTTGAGTGAAAACTCTTCAAACCCGAGAGCTACCTAGAGTTCTAGCACTACAACACACAAAAACAACCAGCCAAACACAAAGAAAACACATAAAGATCGGTCCAGAAGTTCAAACCCACTGAAAACCGAGAAGAAAACACTAAGAAACCTCACCTTCTTGAAGATCTTCCTTTTTCTCTCTCTAGAACCGGTTTAGGACTTTTTCCTTTCATTTTTCAGCCGAAAGTGAGTATGAGGGAAAGGCATGGGCGGCCTTATCCTACTTTTGAACCCATTATGGGCAAGTTTGCCCCTTGCACACTTTTAACCTCTTTTCTTGAATAAATTCCATTTTTTCTCCTTTACTTTCTTTTCTTTTCTTCTTTTTGAAATTTTCCGGGTGTTACAGTTTGCTTCTTACATTACCATGAAACAAGTCTTCCTCCTACAAATTGATAACCTCCTAAAGTAGATTTTTCTGTTAATGTATCAGCTACCATAGTCACTGTTTATGTAAGCATAAGGATTAAAGTCAGCACTCTTAGATTATCATAATCTAACTTAGATTCCCTCTTCAGATACATAATAATTCTTTTAGCAGCAATCATGTGTGATACGTTAGGTGTTACTTTAAACCTTGCACACAAGTATGTGGCAAACTTGATATCTGCTCCACTGGTAGTAGGTACATGAGAGATCAAATGATGGATTTGTATTGTTGCTCATCAACTACTTCCCCTTCAAGATCAGATTTTAGAGTACATGCTTTAGACATTGGGTTTTTAGCAGCTTTAGTATCAATCGCTTGAAATACTTAGATATGTTATCATTGGTTTGTTTAACTTGCAAAACCCATAAGGAAAGTAAGTTCTCCCATTGAACTCATTGCAAATTTGGACTTCATAAGTTGCTTAAAGTCTTTGCACAACCTCTCAATGGTAGAACCAACAATGACATCATCCACACAAACTTGTACCAACGTAATGTTTGGTCCCACTTTCTTGACTAATATAGTTTTATCTATGGTTCCTTTTATGTATCCATTTATCTAAGGTTCCTTTTATGTATCCATTTCCTAACCAAAAGGTATAGTGTGTCTCATACCATTTTCTTGGGGATGATGTAATCCATAAGGAGATTTATTGAGCTTGCACACATGGTCTAGGAGTCTTAAATCCTTAAAACTAGGTGGTTCGCATACATACACTTCATCTATATCACCATAGATAAAAGAACTCCTCATATGTATTTGAAAAAATTTAAAGTTTCTTGAGGCTACAAAGGCAAAAAATATCCTTATAGCCTCAAGTCTTATGACTAGAGCAAAGACTTCATCATAGTTTATTTCTTCTTCTTGTGTGTACCCTTGTATAAAAAGTCTGACCTTATTATTCATGACAATCCCTCCATCATCCTTCTTATTCTTAAAAACCCATCTGGTTCATATTGCAGTCTTCACCATAGAAGTGCACATAGTTTTCGGACATTTTTTCTTTCATATGGGAGAAGCTCTTCTTTCATTTCTTCAATCCAGCCATTCTTTTTTAAAGCTTTTGTTGGGTTCAACAATTGATAAACTAAAGCTTTCCAAACCACAATCAAAGCCAACTGAAGATCTCATTGTACAAGTTCAGAGACCAAGTTAATAAATAGAACAAAACAAACACAACAAAGTCAACAAGACAAAGTCAACATCAAGACAACAAGAAAAGTCAAAATTAGGTCATGATGTAAAAAACATTATAAATAGAACCACTAGTGATACTTTGTAAGGTGTGGTTTTTGCAAAGTGTGTGAGTGGCTGGTAGTTCTTAAGTGTGTGTATTTCATGGTGTAAATCACCACCCAAGGAGAAATTCTCTCCTTTGGTTGGGTTTGATGTTCATCCATCTTTGTATATGTTTCTTCATTGTAATTTGTTATTCAACATCAATGAAATCATAACATTATACATTACACACATGTCCTTGTTCTTCCATTCACACACTTCCACTTTAATTTTAAATTCTCAGATCTGAAAATGATGAATCCTAAGATCTAGTCTCAACGAATCTAAAATATTGATTCAGCAAAATAGTATCAGAGCTGTTGGTTGCTAGGTTCATGTATGTTTCAGATCTGTTTTCATCTTTAAAGATGTTTACAATAATGAAGAAAATCAGAAAAATAAAGAACAAGCATCTGTTCATCTTCATCATCATCTGTTCTTCAGCAAAATCAACAAAATCAAGAAATCTGTTCTTATTTGGTTTGAATTGAAGATGATAAAACATTCAACAACTTATCAGTTCAAATTCGGTGCATTTGTAACAGATTCAAATCAAATCTGTGAAGAACATGGGCTAGAGCAGAATACATTCGGTTTCCTCTTCAAAAATAAAAGTAGATCGATGCTACTGCCAATGTGTAAATCGAGCCAATTACATGTAATTCAAGCGGATTACATGATTTCAAGAAAACCGCATGATTTCGAGCAAATTACATGAACTCGAACAGATTACAGCAGAAGACAAACAATAGAATTGTTCTGCCAAGTAAAGAAATGCACATGAAAGGCAAGGCATCCGCATTAGTTCATGGAAATATGGCTGTGTATTCAAGAAATACGGACAACACACAACCCATCCGCATTTCTTTAAAAGAAATGCGGATAATATTTAAAGAAATGCAGATGCCATGTAAACAAATGTGGATGTTGATTAAACAAATGCTGATGTAGAACAAATCAATGTGGATGAGTTTCTGTGTTGACAAAACAAATGTGGCTGTTATGTGCCTCAATGCGGATGTGATGTCAACTAATGCTGATGAGTTCAAATCAAATTCTGATGTTTAAGTTAACAAATGCGGCTGTTGACTTAAAAAATGCTGCTGTTGACTTAACAAATGAGGTTGTTGAACTAACAAATGCGGTTGTTGAATTAACAAATGCGGATAAAGTTGTGTTGAAATGCGGATGTTAAGGCAACCAATGCTTATGATGATTCAACAAATGAGGATGTCCTATCCAATTTAGCCCTTGTTTTTAAACAATGCTGATGCTATCAACAACATCAACATCAACAACATCAACATCAACAACACTAACATCAACATCAACACCAACATCAACATCAACAACAACATCAACATCAACAACAACATCAATAACATCAACAACAACATCAACAACAGCATCAACAACATTATCAACAACAACAATATCAATGAACAGATGATGAACAGTTGACAATAAAAAACAAGAAATACAAGAAAGATGATGAACAGATGCCTACAACAAACAAGAAAACAAGAAACATGATGAATACGGATGATTGCAACCAACAGGCACATCCATTTTCATATTCAACAGAAATGAAGAAATCAACATTGGTCACATAATCACTGATCCAATTAAGGATTTGTACAACTATTAGAAACTCTTTTTGAAGTACTTGAAACCATCCATTATCAAGTTAATTCAGAAATTCAAAGAGTTGAAGTGTCTTCTAGACTGACTTATGTTCCTGATGCTGTTTAGTGAAGTTCAAAGCCTAATCATATGCCTAATACATTCTAATCCTTTGAGTGTGATATGAACAAACAGTAATCCAAAAGTGATACACCTCATATCCAATACGTTAAGTATTCTCAAAGAGACTCTATCCTTTATCAGAAATACATTAGGAGAAGCTTAATCTGAGGGGGAGAACTATAGTGAACTGTGTCAGAACATCAGTTGATCAAGAAGACATGTGACAGAGAAGATCTTCAAAGTCAAAGTTTGGCAAGCATCAGTTAGGGGGAGTGTTGTTGGGTTCAACAATTGATAAACTGAAGCTTTCCAAACCACAATCAAAGCCAACTGAAGATCTCATTGTACAAGTTCAGAGACCAAGTTGATAAAAAGAACAAAACAAACACAAGACAAAGTCAACAAGACGAAGTCAACATCAAGACCACAAGAAAAGTCAAAATTAGATCATGATGGAAAAACACTATAAATAGAATCACTAGTGCTACTTTGTAAGGTGTGGTTTTTGCAAAGTGTGTGAGTGGCTGGTAGTTCTTAAGTGTGTGTATTTCATGGTTTAAATCACCACCCAAGGAGAAATTCTCTCCTTTGGGTGGGTTTTATGTTCATCCATCTTTGTATAAGTTTCTTCATTGTAATTTGTTATTCAACATCAATGAATTCATAACATTATACATTACACACACATCCTTGTTCTTCGATTCACACACTTCCACCCATCTTTAATTTTGAATTCTCAGATCTGAAAATGATGAATCCTAAGATCCAGGCTCAACGAATCTGAAATATTAATTCAGCAGCTTTATCCACCTTCTTTAGTTTAATTTGTGACAAGAAGCATTAGAATAAGAAAATGTTTTTTTATGAGCTTTACTTCTTGTCTTGATCACCAAATTCAACATCAGTAATGATGTTTTCTATTGGATGTTCTTTGTGAATTCAAAAGCCTTGGGATCACTTATGGTTAGTAAGAGAGATCTAAATTGAAGAAATGTTTTTAAACACCTTCACCAAATGGAGCAACTACTAAACTGCCACCTCCTTCGGCAGTTGCAACATGTGAATCTTGTTCAGTAGGTTCCCTTATACCTATGTGCTTATTAGCATATGATTGTTTATCAGATTGGTCATTTTTCATATGGAAAGGTTGATTTACCATATTTGTAATACTGGCAACGACATTTGCTGATTGTAGTCTGGTTTGATCAGCATTTGAAAGCTGCTGATAAGATGTTGTAAAGAAATGAACATCAACTTTGGAGTCTTTTACATTGATAGCCTGTGTATCCACTAATGTACCAACTAAAGTCTCTGAAACATTCTTAAACAAATGATTAAATGCATTTGTGAATCCATTAAAATAAAACATCCAACTAGAAGTATAACCAACCTTACTAGAAGATTTTTCATTAGAAATTACAATATCAAAAGCCTTTATAGTGTGGTCCTCACTGTTGTATATCGTATAAGACTTAGCTTATGAAGAATATCCAACAAAGACCCATCTACTAATTTCTCAACAAATTTGGGTAATTGATATTTACTATTTAGGAGAGTGCAATAACGTCTAAAAGGTCTTAGGAACGCAATAAATTGTCTTCTCTAATGTCATAATTCATAAGAGGTTTTCCCATGTATCTTGGCTATCAAAACTCTACTCTAAACATAACATGCTATGCTGAGAGCTTTATCCTAGTATGTTATAGGATGTTTGGAGTCAGACAGCATGGTCCTTACAGCCTCATAAGTGTCCTATTTCTCTTTTCAGCAACTCCATTCAACTGAAGAGTTCCAGGAGTAATATATTGTCTAGCAATATCATTGGATTCACAAAAGGAATTATGAGTGTGGTTTTTGAACTTGCTTCCCTGATCACATCTAATGATTTTATTTTCTTAATATATTTAGTTCTCAACATTTAATAAATGATTTTTCTATTATAGGAGTTTCATCTTTTGTTTCTAAAAAGAAAACCCAAGTAAATATTTTAACATCATGTATTGTCACTAATCAATATGATTTTCTACCTAACCTCTTTACACCTGAGTGACCAAACAGATTAATGTGTAAGAAGTGTATAGGACTTGTGAGTGAATTTAATTTTTTATGCTTAAGAGACGATCTATGTTGTTTTCCTTTCAAGCAAGCGACACAGTGATTAGCACATGCAAACTCTTTATTTGGTAGTCCTTCGACTAAATCATTTTTAACAAGTTTGTTCATATTCTTAAGATTTACATATGCTAGCGTTTTGTGCCAAAGAGATTATTCATCCACATAAGCTTTAGAAATAAAACATGAAATGTTTTTAGAAGATGATGTATTCTGCATGTTTAGCATGTACAGGTTATCCCTTCTAAGTTCTCTTAAGAAATATTTATCATTTGGAAAGACAAACCCTAGTGAAAGACAATACATTCATGTTTAGTGAAAAGAGTGTGTGCTTTTGAAGACACAGTTGAGATACACTCAATAAATTATAGTTCAACTCTTTCATATAATTCACCTTGTCAAATCATACCCTAACCTTCTTCTTCTTTTCTGCTACTTTTGTTTCAGCACATCTTGACTAATGTATCTTTAGCAAGCTTATTTTCAAAAGATAATTATATTCTCTTGACTACTGGTAAGGCCCCATTCCTGGGAAGCCCCACAGTTGGTCATTCATAGCACTTTATTCAATAAATTTCTTTAAAGTAAGAAATGATAGCAGTGGAATAATTAAATAAGAACCTTCTCATGCATTGATAATAACTTTTGCCATGAAATACATCATTGTTATAAGTTACAAAAAGGGACGTTCAGTTGTATTTCAAGACAAAAACATCATTTTAGCAAACTGTGGAAGCCAGTCCTGAATTGCCAAGTAGCTTCGATCCCGTGCCATCCCCAGCAACTTCATTACCTGCCAACTGAAATGCATATAAAAGTCAGTGTTGCTGAGTGAGTTCTAGTTTTAATAACACAAAAATATACATTTGGCAAACTCCCTTTTGCTGATCATCCATCATAGTACATAATCATTCATTAGGAAATTCATTATCATTCTTTCTTTCATTAACTAGGATTGCACAGAGCAAGAGCCTACATTGTTGGTTGGCAACAGATGCCGAACCCCTGTCGGCAAACGTTTATCATGGTATCTAACCCATCGACAGTAGATCCACACTGCTAGGCACGAAGCCTGCTCATGAACCAAGATCGCATTCATTCATTGGTCAATCCCTAGGATTAGACCCCTGATGTACATCCTCATGGGCTAATACAATCGTACATCAGTTGAGCAAACGACCTCCTGGTCGTGAACCTCCATTCGTTTGCTTGCAAGGTTTTTCATTCATCATAAGGGCCTGGGGGTAACATTCATTAAGTTTCACTGTTCTACTTTTATTCCATTATGTCCATTTGTTATGGATAATACTTTTTAAGATGCTCATTACCTTAATCACATAACATGAAAATATGATTGACATAGTAAAAGCAGCACATAAGAAAGAACCAAGCATTATAATCCTTAAACAAGCACAATCATCCCTTATACAGAAGTTCTCCACAATTAAATTCTAATCCCAAAAATTTCAGAAAATCCCAAGTCTCAAAAGAATACGGATGAAATTAGACAAATGCGGATGAACAAATGCGGATGAATATTCTCAGGAAATATTCTAAGTGTCAGGAAGTGCGCATGAACCAAGCGCGGATGACTAAAGCAAATATGCATGGACACTTTAGCAAATGCGCATGGATAAAACAAATGCGGATGAACACTTTGGCTGTCCTAAAGGCAAATGTGGATAAACACATCAAATACGCATGAACAAACACTTATGCGAATATTCAAGTCTAAATGCGGATGAACTATACCAACCTGCAGTTGCAACCTATGTTATATTCAGTTCCAAATCCTTATTCTTATACATTCTCAGCACCTATCTAGCATGCTAAACTCTAAAAACAAGCATACAACCACATAAATCGATCGAACATTTGAAACACACACTCACACGCACAACAGGTGCAAAGCGGATAGATCGGTTTCTATTTTCGGTTGTAAAGCAGTAGGTAATATGCATTTCAGCCCCAAACAATTTTAAAACAAGTAAAACCGGGGATCTAGAACTCACCTCTAATAGCTTTCGAGTAAAATTCCACCAAACCTGAGAGCGCCTAAAGTTCTAGCACCTAAACACGCAAGAACAAGCAACCAGACACAAAGAAACACATAAAAATTGGTCTAGCAGCTTGAACACAACTGAAAACTGAACAGAAATACAAGAAAACCTCACCTTAGTGAAGAATTTCTGCTTTCTCACTCTAAAAATCTGGTTGAAGCTTCTTGATCTGTTTCCAGCCAAAAGAAGGTATGAGAAATGAGGGTGTGGGCGGCCATACGTGCTTTTGAACCCATAATAGACAAGTTTGCCACTTGCACAACTTTAACCCCTTGACTTGGAGCATTTCACCTTTCTTTCTTTTTCTTTTTCTTTTCTTCTGCTGAAATTTTCCAGGTGTTACAAGTCCACCGCCCTTAAATGGGTTTCGTCCCCGAAACCTGTCACTCCTCGAACAGATACGGGTAATGTTGTCTCATCTCTTCCTCAGTCCCCCACATAGACTCGGATCCCTTCCTGTGCCTCCACTGTACTCGTACCAGTGGAACCACCTTATTCCGTAATCTCTTCTCTTTTCTGTCGATGATGGCCACTGGCTGCTCCACATAATTGAGTCGTTCATCCACCTCAATTTCCTCCAGTGGCACAATTATATCTTCATCGGCTAAGCACTTTCTTAGTTGATATACATGGAAGGTTGGATGAATTCCACTTAACTCATTAGGTAGGTCCAACTTATAGGCCACCTCTCCCACACGGGCTAATATCTTGAAATGCCCAATAAATCGAGGGCTTAACTTTCCTCTCTTTCCACATCGAATTATCCCTTTCCAAAGGGACACCTTCAGCATCACTCTATCACCGACGTTAAACTCGATCGGTCTTCGACGTTTGTCGGCATAGGATTTTTGCCTATCTTTGGTGGCTTTCATGTAGGCTTTAGTTCTGCCTAACTTCTCATTGGTTGTTTTGATAACCTTGATACTCCCCAACTCCTTCTGTCCGATTCCCCCAAACAAATAGGGGTTCTACATTTAGGCCATAGAGCATCTCATACGGGGGCATACCAATACTGGCATGGTAGTTGTTATTGTATGAGAACTCAGCCAACGGTAGGTGACTATCCCAGCTTCCACCAAAGTCTATGATACATGCCCAAAGCATGTCCTCTAAGGTCTGGATAGTTCTTTCGAATTGGCCGTCCGTCTGTGGGTGGTATGCTGTACTGATGTGTAGTTTGGTTCCCATCGCATCATTGAACTTCTTCCAAAATTTGGATGTAGACTGCGTATCTCTGTCCGAGACAATCAACACCGGCACACCATGATGGGTAACTATCTCATTAATGAACAATTCGGCTAGCTGTTCTGAGTTATACGTCTCTCGGATGGGTATTAAGTGAGCACTCTTCGTCAATCTATCTACTATGACCCATATAGCATCATAACCTTTAGCTGTACGAGGTAGCTTCGTTATGAAATCCATAGTAATATGCTCCCACTTCCATTTGGGAATTTCCAAGGGTTAGATTTTCCCGTATGGCTTCTGATGCTCGCCATAACCTAGAGACAGGTCAAGCATCTTTCTACATACCTCGCTATCTCGGCTTTCATTCCTGGCCACAAATAATTCTTCTTTAGATCCTGGTACATCTTGTTGGTTCCCAGGTGAATGGAGTAGCGAGTCTTGTGAGATTCATCCAACACTTTCTCTTGTAGACCTCCACGTTTAGGAATCCACATGCGCCCAAAAGTCATTTTGACACCATTGGTGTTTTCTTCCAGGCTCACGATCAGCCCTTTCATCCTTTCTTCATTAGCGTGCTCGAGCTTTAGAGCCTCTTCCTGAGCTTCACCCACTTGTTTTATAACATCAGGAGTCACGATCAACTAGTAAGATCTCACCCGAATCGGTTCTTGGTTTTCCTTCCAGCTTAGAGCATCAGCTACCATGTTAGCTTTACCCGGGTGATAATGAATCTCACAGCCGTAGTCTTTTATGAGTTCCAACCATCGTCGCTGTCTCAATGTAAGATTCTTCTACTTGAAGAAATACTTTAAGCTTTGTGGTCTGTAAAAATCATACATTTGGCACCGTATAAGTAGTGTCTCCATATTTTTAACGCGAATACCACCGCAGCCAGCTCCAAATCATGAGTAGGGTAGTTCACTTCATGAATCTTTAACTGTCGAGATGCGTATGCTATGACTTTGCCTCGCTGCATTAGCACACACCCTAACCCTTGATAAGAGGCATCAGAATAGACAACCAAGTCTTCATTCCCTTCTGGTAGTGTTAACACTGGAGCTTGTGTCAATCATTTATTTAACTCCATGAACGCATTTTCTTGGCGGTCTTCCCATTCAAACTTCACATCCTTCCTCGTCAACTTGGTCAATGGTGAGGCAATCTTGGAAAAATCCTGAATGAATCTCCTGTAATAACCCTCCAATTTAAGGAAGCTTCGGATTTTAGATGACGTTTTAGGCGAATTCCACTTCATCACCACCTCCACTTTGGCAGGATCAACCATGATTCCTTTTGGGTTAATCACATGGCCCTGAAACTACATGTCACGTAACCAAAAGGCATACTTAGAGAATTTCGCATACAACTTTTCCCTTCTTAGAGTTTTCAGCACCTCACAGAGGTGACAGACATGGTCTCCCTCATTTTTTGAATAGATCAAGATATCATCTATGAATACTATTACTGATTTGTCGAGCATCGGGCGGCAAACTCTATTCATCAAGTCCATGAATGTTGCGGAGCATTGGTTAGACCAAACCACATCACGAGAAATTCATAATGCCCATATCGCGTCCGAAACGCAGTCTTTCGGATATCCTGTTCTTTAACCTTTAGCTGGTGGTAACCCGACCGAATATCGATCCTCGAGAACCTATTTGCACCCTGGAGTTGATCAAACAAGTCATCAATCCTTGGAAACGGATACCGGTTCTTCACGGTCAACTTGTTCAGTTCACGGTAGTCGATGCACATCCTCATAATACCGTCTTTCTTCTTCACAAATAGAACCGGAGCACCCCATGGAGAGATACTCGGCCGAATAAAGCCCTTATCCAGAAGATCTTGCAGTTGCGTCATCAGCTCTTTGAGTTTGGATGGAGCCAACCGGTAAGGTACCTTGGCTACAGGTTGCACTCCTGCTATCAAGTCAATCTGAAACTCGATCTCTCTATCAGGTGGGACACCTGGTAGGTCTTCTGGAAACACATCGAGGAAATCGCATACTACCAGCACATTGGATAGTTGAGTCATGGTAGCATCCACATTTTTCGCATAAGCCATGTAAGCACCGCACCCTCGCCTCATAAACTTCTCTACTGTGATCATCGATATCATTCGCGGAGTGGTACATTCTTGTCTCCATGAACTGTAATCAAACTGTCGTTCGGCGCAATTAGATGGATCATCTTCTTTTGGCACACGATATTTTCTTCGTAGGTCACCAACCAATCCATTCCTAACACCACGTCAAAACCTTCTAGGGCCATCACATACAATCTGGCGGGAAACTTATGACCGTCCGATTCTACGAGACAATCGTCTATCACATCAGTCACCTTGGTAGACTTTCCTAGCACTGTCTCCATATGGAAGGGCATGTCTATCTTCTTTTTCTTACCATGCATTACATGAAAAATGGTGATAGATACAAAACTCCTACTAGCACCCAAATTAAAGAGCACAGAAGCATACATTTGGATTACCAGAAACATACCTGAAACTACTTCAGGGTCCACTTTGACTTCTTCCCGGGTCATATTAAATGCCATTGCCTTGGCTTTGATGCTCTCACTTTTCCCTTTCTCACCCATAGTCTGGGTCCCTAAGCTCCCTGCACCACCCTTCTTGCAATCTCGGCCCAAGTGGCCTATTTCCCCGCACTGATAACATCACGGTACCCTGCACTCTTTAGCATAGTGGCCTTCTCCTCCACACTTAAAACACCGATTCATCCCACTCTACACTCACACATGTGAACCTTCCCACACTTCCTACATTCCCCCTGTTTTCCCCTTACTCAATCCTGGGCGGATCATCAATCCTCATCTTCTTTTCCCCAATCCCATAGTGGTCACCCCTGAATCTCTTCCCATTACCGTTCTTGTTCCAACTCTTCTCAACCTTCCTTAGAATTAGCACCGGGTCTCTCTCATCATACAACCTTCTAGCCAAATTTACCGCAGACCTGAAAGTGTTTAGTCTAGCAGCTATCATGTTCCTCCTAATATCCATGGGCAAACCCTGCTTGTACCACTTAATCTTCTTGGCCTTTGGAGTTACTAGATCCAGCACAAGTCTTGCTAGTTTGTTGAACTTGGAGGTATACTCCTGATGAGTCATGTTTCCAGCCTCCAAATGCAAGAACTCCTTCTCAAATTTGTCTAACTCCCGATATGGACAATACTCCTCCAGTACCAGTTCCTTCAAATCCGACCACCTCATCCTTTTAACAGACCTTTTCCCCTCGGCTTGGACAATGTTGTCCCACAAGCATAACGCTGAGTCAATGAAAGAATGGGAGGCAAACTTTACCTTTTGATCCTCCCGGCACTCATTGATGTCTAGGAATGCCTCCATCTCTCGAACCCAACGATGAGCAACAGTAGCATTGCCGTTACCATCAAAGGTCGGGGGTTTGCACCTCTGAAACACTGCATAGGTGCACCCCTTGGCAGTCTCCTTCTCCTTACTATCATCATCATGAATTACCACCTTTGGGCTAGATGGCTCTTCTACTATTTTCTCCTTCTTCCCGGCATCATCAGTTCTTTCACCCTCCTTTACAGCCGTTAACACTTCGGTCACTACTGAAGCCAACACATTTTACATGACGTTGTAGACCTTGTCAGTAATAGCTTCCTTTACCGTAGACTTGAGGGTAGCTGATCTTGCACCCTTTTGGTGGCTATGGAGGTCTGTGTCCTCATGGCCCAGTAGTATGCCCGCCACAAGCACCACCTCGGGTTGCCTCCCCAGATTTCCTACCCGCCATAAGATCTACCTCCTATAAGATTCAAACACTAACAAGGTCATTCAAGGTAATAGCTCAGATTATGTCAAGTATAGTAAGTCCCTAATGACAGTGGCCAGTCGTGATTAGCCACTTACTTTACTCTTCATCCCCTAAGCATTCCCTATCCAGACTACATCAGTATCCAAATCTACTAAGCACATAAATCAAATAGCACACGCACGTAATACTGGTTAATTTATGAAAAATTATCTGATGGTACATAGCTACTTGGGCTGGCATCCCTCTATTTGGTACCATTTTAGTTTAAGTTTAGGTTTTGAAAAAACAATAATTTACCTAATTCTCTTAAACTTTGGCTCGGGTACCAACTTGTAAGGCTCCATTCTAGGGAAGCCCCACAGTTGGTCTTTCATAGCACTTTATTCAATAAATTTCTTTAAAGTAAGAAATGATAGCAGCGGAATAATTAAACAAGAACCTTCTCATGCATTGATAATAACTTTTGCCAATAAATACATCATTGTTATAAGTTACAAAAAGGGACGTTCAGTTGTATTTCAAGGCAAAAACATAATTTTAGCAAAATACGGAAGCCAGTCCTGAATTGCCAAGTAGCTTCGACCCCGTGCCATCCATAGCAACTTCATTACCTGCCAACTGAAATGCATATAAAATTCAACGTTGCTAAGTGAGTTCTAGTTTTAATAACATAGAAAATATACATTTGGCAAACTCCCTTTGGTGATCATCCATCATAGTACATAATCATTCATTAGAAAATTCATTATCATTCTTTCTTTCATTAACTTTTCTTTCATTAACTAGGATTGTACCGAGCAAGAGCCTACATTGTTGGTTGGCAACAGATGTTGAACCCCTATCGGCAAATGTTTATCACGGTAGCTACCCCATCGACAGTTGATCCACACTGCTAGGCACGAAGCCTGCTCATGAACTAGGATCCCATTCATTCATTGGTCAATCCCCAGGATTAGACCCCTTATGTACATCCCTATGGGCTGATACAGCCGTACATCAGTTGAGCAAAACGACCTCCTGGTCGTGAACCTCCATTCGTTTGCTTGCAAGGCTTTTCATTAAACATAAGGGCCTGGGGGTAACATTCATTAAGTTTCATTGTTCTGCTTTTATTCCATTGTGTCCACTTGTTATGGATAATACTTTTTAAGATGCTCATTACCTTAATCACATAACATGAAAATATGATTGACATAGTAAAAGCAACACATAAGAAAGAACCAAGCATTATAATCCTTACACAAGCATAATCATCCCTTATACAGAAGTTCTCCACACTTAAATTCTATTCCCAAAATTTCAGAAAATCCCAAGTCTCAAGAGAAATGCGGATGAACTTAGACAAATGCGGATGAACAAATGCTGATGAACATTCTCAGGAAATATTCCAAGTGTCAGGAAGTATGCATGAACCGAATGCGGATGACTAAAGCAAATACGCATGAACACTGTAGCAAATGCGCATGGACAAAACAAATGCAGATGAACAATTTTGCTGTACTAAAGGCAAAAGCATATGAACACAACAAATGCGCATGAACAATCACTTATACGAATATTAAAGTCTAAATGCGGATGAACTAAACCAACCAGCAGTTTCAACCTATGCTATATTCAGTTCCTAATCCTCATTTTTATACATTCTCAGCACCGATCTAGCATGCTAAACTTTTAGAACAAGCATACAACCACATAAATCGATCGAGCATTAGAAACACACACTCACACGCACAACAAGTGCAAAGCACACAGATCAGTTTATATTTTCGGTTGTAAAGCAGTAGGTAATATGCATTTCAGCCCCAAACAAGTTTAAAACAAGTAAAACTGGGGATCTAGAACTCACCTCTAACAGCTTTCGAGTAAAATTCCACCAAACCCGAGAGCACCTAGAGTTCTAGCACCTAAACACGCAAGAACAAGCAACCAGACACAAAGAAATACATAAAAATCGGTCCAGCTGCTTGAACACAACTGAAAACTGAACAGAAATACAAGAAATCCTCACCTTCTTGAAGAATTTCAGCTTTCTCACTCTAAAAATCCGGTTGAAGCTTCTTCCTCTGTTTCCAGCCGAAAGCAGGTGTGAGAAATGAGGGTGTGGGTGGCCATACGTGCTTTTGAACCCATAATAGACATGTTTGCCACTAGTACAACTTTAACCCCTTGACTTCGAGCATTTCAATGTTGAACACTACTGAAGGATTAACCAATGTTGAACACTTTTAAGCAGTTGGTTTCCTTGGCGATCTAGATGATGATTGGCTAGATGGCTTACTAGATTGTTAGGATCATCTTAAAGCATATGAACTACTAGCTGATGATTTGTTGACTGCTGACTACTTATGTAGATTATTTTTTGGTTCTGATTTTTTTCTTTTTAGAATTATATATTATATACTGTTGCCGAACGGTCTCAGATGTACCTTCACACCTTCATGAGGATTTGTTAGCAATTGAATATTTATTCAAGAGATTTAATGCTTCAAGTTGATTTACAAATATTCTCTTCACTAACATTAGATTGTAGTAACAATCCTTTTCTAAATGATCATCCTCTCCACAGACCAGACAGAGGAGAGGTTGTTCTTTCTTCTTATTATTATTTGCCAACATGATCTTTCTTTAAAGATCCTTCAGCTCTTTATTCAGTTGCTCCTTTCCTCCCTAGCGATTAGCGCATGATTAATGAAGTCCTCAACCACCACATTCTTTCTTGGGTGCTTCATCTATTGATGTTGCTTTTCTCTTCCATTCTTTTTATCATCAGCTTATTATTTATCTTCTCTTGAGTTTGTAATTAACATCAGAACTCAGGTTATCTAGGAATCAAACCAAGAGACTCGGGAGTTCAAAATCAACACATGTAAAAACGTACAGAACCACACCAAAACTTTTAACGTCACACGAAAACATGGAGCGTACGCGAGAACTTTTATTTTAGTATAAATAGTTGTTTTGTTCTGATATTTGTAAGACTTGATCATTTTCAATTTTGTAACTATAATACAACAATGATAATACAAGGAGAAAGTTTATCTACATTGTTGTGCTATTGATCATGACTTGTGTTATTGTGTTAACCTTTCTGATTGTCATTCATTCCATGTTTAGCAATTAAGATCGGTCTAGTCTTGGAGTTTTCAAGTGGTACTAGAGCGATAGGTGCTCTTGATCGATTTTGGTGAAACTTGAAGCTCGAATTTGAAGATTACACATGGTCTTGAACTTGTTTTCATGTTATAATGGATGCTTATTGATTTTTTGATGAAATAGAATCTGTTAGAGTGCTCGCAGGTGATTGGAGTTGATTTTAGGAAGTTTGTAGTTGAAAATTGGACTAATTGAATCAATTTAGAGAAAATTAGGTGCTCATTTAAACATCATTAACATAAATTAATCTCTAATCTTGTTTCTGGATACTTTGGGTGAAAAGTACAATATAATTTTAATCGAATTGAGACAAACAAAACAAATGAAAACTTTGCAAAAATTAAGAACAAGGGCGAAACTTCATGTTTTCGTGCGAGAACTAATAATTTTCTCAAATGACGGTTATTTTTGCAAGTTTTCACGTGAGAAGTTTGGGATTTTGCAAAAGATGGTTATTTGATTAAGTTTTCACTTGAGACTGTTACAGGCATAAGCTTTGCATGAAAAGCTAGGCGAAAACTTCATCTATTCCTAAAAATTTTGGAATTTTAAATAATTTTTCACATTTAACTCAAGTTCAGAAAAGGATGCTACTACCAAGATGAAGAACATTACCACTTCATTAAGCCTAGATATAGAGATTGGAACAAGTACCAAATGTCCAAGACTACTAAATAAAGATGATTATGTGGATTAGGCTTCTCCATTTGAGATCCATGTTATTTAGGATGAACCACGTATGTGGAGGTGAATCAAGTATGGACCTTGCATACCAATGCATGAGAATAGGAAAGGTGAAATAATTAAAAAGCCTGAGCATCTGTGGGATGAGGAGGCTATGAAGAAGGTTAAGCTTGATGATAAGGCATACACTGCAATCACTATGGCATTATCCACTAAGATTTCCCATAATTAGAAAGAATTTAGAGGATCCAACGTTCTTTGGGATGCTCTAGAAGCACAACTCATGAGAAACAAAGACATGAGAGAAAGCAAGAAAGAAATCAAAAACTTAACAAGTTCAATCATGTAATCGAAGAAACTCTTGAAGCTTAGATTGCATGATTTGTCAAGCTTGTTACTAAAATGAAAAGTGTTGGATTTCTTTGGAGAATATTGTAGTTAATAAGAAGTTGCTCAAGTCATTGTCTTATAGTTGGAATAACAACTGTACATCTATTAAAACAACTAAACACTTGTTCATTCTTTCTTTGATTGAGCTTATTTCTACAATGAAGTCTTATGATATCAAGGATAAATTAAGAGCAGCTAATCATCTATATTTAATGGGTCCTAAAGCTATAGCTCTATTTGCTAAGATGGCAAGCAATCCTAATTATTACATGGGTTATACATAGATGTGTCAAAAACTATAATCTTGTATTCCAATTGAGGTAAAGAACTGCAAGTGTCTTAGTACTCATTCCTTTTGCAATCACACTATTCTTCTTTTCAACCACAACAAAGCATTTATCAAGCCTATGTTGCCAAATAGTGTTCAACTCTTCCTAAGCACACTAGCCAAATTGCTGAAGAACACTTAGCTTTATTTACAACTTTCATGTCAAACGCCTTTTAGTTGAATGGCTTAGTGCTTCTAGTGTATCTGACAACTCGAGTTTTCAAGTTAACATCATTACCGTTATCCAACCTCTCTCTGATATTATGAAATAAATCAAGTTTATTATTATCAAGTGGAAATGATTATTAAATTGTTTTTAATTAATTCTAAACTAACTAACTAAACTTAATTAATGCAATGTGCAAAATAGTTAAATTGGAGAGACTAAATATGACTTTTCACTAAACCCCACCCCGTTTAAAAACACCTCACCGTATCTCACCTTGCAACCTCTCGAAACCCTAGATTCTCCCCAACCTCTCAGCCATGAGCAATCACCTTCCCTATTTCATCTCCGACGACTTCCGCTGGTGCAACCAAGGATCGCTTGTGTCTCCTCTTCCGCTGGGGTTCGTTTGGTTGTGGTGGCTCGATAGTGTTTGGGGGGCGGATTTGTGTGATCATGTTAGGTGTTTGGTGTGTGTTGTTGTCATGGTGGGTGTGTCGTGGACGGAGGGGTGGCATGGAGTATGGACTTGTGTGTATTGGCAGCATATATATATATATATATATATATATATATATATATATATATATATATATATATATATATATATATATATATATAATATATATATGTATATATATATATGTGTGTGTGTGTGTTACGTACGGTGCATGGGTGTATATGATAGTTGATGATGGACACCATTGTTGCATGTGCTTATGTGGATGTGTATGTGTTTTCATGATGGATGTAGGCATTTCCGAGAGTGTGATGGTGGGTACTCATGTATGTAATATGTGCAAGTATGTAAGGTATTGTGCATGGGTTTGGTCGTGGTTATGTGTGTGTATGTTACATTCATGGGTGTGAATATTATATATATGTAGTGTGTATGGTAAATTTTATGTAATGTTTGTGTATATAATATATATTATGGTGTGTGTGTAACATATACTAGATATATTATATGAGTGTGTTGTATGTAAAATATAAAATGTGTTTATTATCAATAACATTATACCATTAATGCGTATAAAGAGTATTCATGTGTAATGTCAAGTGTACGCGGGAACAATACAATTTTATGCTTGCGTGAGTTGTGTATGGTCGTGTCTACTTGTGAATTGGGGATATCGATAGCCTGCATTATACCCAAACTAAGAACTCAATCGTATGATTGAAATCTTGGAATTAAATATTAATTTAGCTTTGAATGTAAATTCAGGTTAATCCGAATCCTCATCATTTGTGTTTTCATCACTTGTAGCTGTGCATTCAAGGTGAGTTCTCAGCCCCATTTTACTTGTACTCTTTTAGGGGAGAGAAACATGTGTTCTAAACGTATTTTCATTTTATCAGTATTATTGTAATGTCACTTGTTTACTAGTTTTGTACCAACTTAAGTACTCATTATCGAACCGTTAATTTATGTATTTTAGCGAGGTAATTCTGAGTAGATCTACTGGGTTTGACAAACCCCACCCGGGCTAGTCGCACTAGCACGACTGTACATCAAACGGGTATTTAAGTGAGCTAGTTTATGTTGTTGTGGTCTGGTAGCCACAGCCGAGGCCTTCATTTACATTGTCAGCTTCGGTTGCAAACTTCGTATACTTAGTAACTTGTTAAGTAGATTAGCTATCTACTGATATTACTTTGTTTACTGTATATGTTACTATTATGTTCTGTTTATTAAAACCTGTGAACTCACCAACCTTGTGTTGACACTTTAGCATGTTTCTTTCAGGTTCTTAAGGTGCACACTATTAGGAGCATCTCACTAATGCATTCATCATCATTGGTTCTAATGAATGATTTATAAATTTCTATCCATTATACATAATTTGGTTTGCGCGTATTTGCGCCATTTGATTTACAAATTATTACGCTTCTGCAATTATTTTCATGTTTACCATATAACTCTGTTTTTTGGAATTTCAAATGTTAACGAGCAATTATGTTTTGTAATTCATGGTCGTTTGGTGTAACTAGTGGCTCAGATCCAGGTATGTCACGCGCCTAACGGTAATACCCTGTTGTGGAAATTGAGGGTGTGACAGATTGGTATCAGAGCCAATGGTTATAGCGAACTAAAAAAAAATTTGCATTTCATTTGCATTGCATTTAGACTATAGCCTGATATCTTAGTTAAACACATATAGACACATTTAGCTTCACTAGTTGTTCTTGCCTGTTTGTTTTACTTGCTGTATTGCTTGCTGTTGCTCATTCCTGTGAGCTGTTCTTTGCTGGAATGGCTTCTTCTTCTTCTACACCTTCTTCTTCTTCTTCTTGAGGAAAGAGACTCCTTTACTATGATTTTATACCTACCTACGGGTCCGTAGACTGGCCCGTGCGCCCTAATAATAACGAGGAGTTCGATTATGACCAGCCGTTTGCCTTACCACAATACCCACCAGTTCATAAGTGGGAATACTATCCCTAGTATTTGACCAGTCTAGTTCAGGAAAAAAATGTTCCCTTACCTCCTGAAAGTAGGCCTCGTACTAGGTCTACTCCGGCTAGGAATCCTAATGCCCCTACCCTACCTCCCCTTCCCTGTCCTCCCGAGCAGGCCATCGCTGCTATGGCAGCCACTTTACACCTCGAGCGTAAATGCGTTGCTGAGCTATGGGACGATAACAGAGCATTGAAGAAAGTAATGCGCGAATCAGCCGAGGAGATCAAGGAATCAAAGAAAATACTCAACGTGTTGGTTGATCATCATAACAAGCATGTGGGCCATGTCACTGAGTTATTTGAGCATGTAGTTGGTGATGAGGTGGACATAGTTGCTAATAGTCAATGACTCGATACTCTTGAGGGTCAAGACAACGCACTGAATGCAGCGCAGGAGCCTATTGAGGAAGATCCAGAAAGGAACTAGAGGAGGCGCTAGAAGAGGAACCTGAGGACTAGCCAGAGGATAGCACCTGATTCGTCGATTCAAATTGATTTCCCTTTTCCATTCATTTTATTCGTTTATCAGACTTTCGTTTATTTCACACCTAGATGGGAAGGGTGTTTCCCGTCCGACTTATGTTTTTGAATTTTGATATTTGGTTTTATTAATTGTAGACGTATTTATATTTTATTTTATGAGAAATTATTATTTGAACATTTAGTTGTGTGTTTGCAAATTCTTTTAATTGTTTATACTTAAATGAAGTTGATATGTTGCATATTTGTTGGACTCAACAAGTGCATTAAGAATTAATGCATAAAAGTATGATGCTTGCCATATCAGACATAATCAAACATAATGTGTTCTAAAATTCAAACAATCATTAACTAACACATTAGCATCACTAACAATCATATCAAACACTAATATTTGTTTAAATTTTTTTTTCAGAATTGTAGATAAAAGAAATTTTGACCAACTGTCTGCAGCGGATGAATAACTGCCCACAGCGGATGTACAAGAAGATGCAGCGGATGAAGATCAAGTCCAAGTGCCCACAGCGGATGAACAACACACACAGCGGATGCCTAAGTCCATGCCTAATTCCATACCTAAGTCCACAGCTGATGAACATTTCCACAGCGAACAACATACAAAGCAAACACACACAAGTGTTCACAGCGGATGTTCATCCACAGCGGATGAGCATTTCACAGCGGACAACATACAAGCAAACACACACAAGTGTTCACAGCGGATGTTCATCCATAGTGGATGAACATTCCACAGCGGACAACATACAAGCAAACACACAAGTGTTAACAACGGACAACATCCCGACACAGCGGACATGCTATCTGACTTCCACAGCGAAAAACATATAGACTTAGGATTATTTATGTAATATTCGTTACTAATAAGTAGCTATAAATAGCATGCTACCCTAATCCTTTGTATGCTTTTGAACGAATTCAATACAAACAAGTAGTTGTTTTAATTGTGCTTTTGCACACACACCACACACACACAAACACACACACACACACTGATTTCATACTCTATTATCATGGGTTTCCGCACCATAATTCTAGTGTGTTGAAGTTTGAGAGATATTGAAAAGATCCTTGGGGGAATGAACCTTTATTCATGATGAATATGTTCATGTTCATCATGAGTTTAAGCTGATTTCATCAGGTGGTATCAGAGTCTTGGCTCAAACATTCTTAGATTTCGATCCTCTCATTCAACAAACATGAAATCAGTTGTTCATTAGCTTCAAAACAAACATTTACAAGCTGCAAAAACTTCAATCTCATCTTCTTCTATTCATAACATTCATTAATGCAAACAAACATGATTTCAAAATCGTTTGTGCATTTTGAATGAACTGTTTTGAATTTCTAGCTTGAAACATCACACATACACAAGATTCTGTTGTTTTAATAGATAAAACAATACACAGGTATTGTTTATCTCTTGTTAACATCATTCAACAGAAGGTTTCAACAACAAAATCATCATCAAAACATTTAAATCTCATCAGTTTTAAAGGGTTTTTTGCAAACATTTTCGAATACTGTTGAACACTGTTTCATTGGTTTTTTCTAAACAAACAGTATTTGAACATTCTGAACTGGTCAGATTGTTCATTATCATCACAAACTGGTGGCAATCTCACTAGAAACACATTTTTCTTTCATTCAACAATCGGTTTTGTTGAAATTTTGAAGAATAGTTGTACCGTAACACATCAAAACCCTAGAAAACCCTATATTTTTATCTGAAAAATACATTCACAATTCAAGGGAATTATGTTTGGTTATTTGAAGAAAGAAGAAGAACAGTATTCTTCTTTTGAAATTTTTCGAAAAACTACTTTTTGATCCACAAAAGTAATCACAAAAGACAAACTTTTGTTTTTAGGGTTTTTGACCTTTTCTGCGTTGACCATATTAATTAAAAAAGGACAAACATCCTTTATTTGGTAAACAATTAAAAGCAACATTAGGATTAAACAAATTTTAGCAACGGACTAAAATTTAAACAAACAAATTTCACTTAAAAAGTATTGATTAAGTTAAAATTTAAACAAACATGGCTGACAATATGACTGTGTTGGTCCGGTTGATCGAAGGATAGCAGTGCAATTGATTGATAAACACAAACAAAACCACTGATAACACAAATATAATGATATTTATGACAATATAGATCAAACACTATAAAATATAGATGAACAAGATGAACACCTCAAGAACATTCAATAAACCCTGTTTGACAAATGATATTACAAATGTGAAGAAGTCCCTCATTCATGACTCATTCAAGCTACCTTGCAATACATGTCACTAATCTATTTATAGTGAATGAAAAATTCACTAATGACGTCTTAAGCCCCATATATACTTAGACAAACTAAATAAATGACATATAAAAATAAAAAAGACTTAAACATAAATAAATATATTTTGTTGACACAAAATATATTTATTAACAATAAACTCCTAGTGAATAATCTTCAACGTCTCGTCTCGGTTCTTCGACTCGAACGCGTCTGCTTGACTTTTGCGTAGACGTTGACAGTGACGTTGACATTTGTTAACTTTGACTGTGTTGATAATATAGACTATCCTTTTAAGACCAACAATACTCTCCCTTAGCTATCATTATCACACCTTGTTTCAGTTTTAGCTCCGATAAGTCAACAATATAATGATCTTCAATTCCCCATAGATTGATCTGGTACTGGTACTTGAAGATCTTTCATCTAACAGGCTCCCCCTTAGTGTATGCTCTCCCTTTTCATGTGCGTCGTGAGAATGATCAGGAACAGTATCTCCAACTCTCTATTCTTGAGTGCTTCAAAAGATGTAGGAGGAGGAATCCTACTCATATCTTTTGCAAACTTGAGGAACATGTTCTATGGTCTGGTACTTTGCCCAGTTGATGATCGGCCCTCAATTGCGGCAAGAATCTATAACAAAATTACAAACACATTCTACACATTTCTTGTTAGATCAATTCAACAATACAAATAAACCCGTGTTTATCTGAAAGTGCAATTTCTTGTGAAATGCATGTGAAAATGATAACATTTAATGCATAATATAGAAGACTTGAAAAATGATTTGAAATGAATATTTTATTTTATTTTTTTATCATATAACACCAAGAACTAATTTGATCATGAGATCACATCCTCAAGATATACGAAAGCACAAAGATGTATTTAAACATCGACAAGTTAGTGAGATCACACTGATACAGAGTCTGGTCACGATTTTAAATTTTAAAGCCAAAACAGTTCAAAAATGATTGTGGTATATTTGTCCGATTTAAACCCATGCCTTATCCTTTTCAACAAGAGATCGGCAACTGATCTTTTCATGTTTTAGGTTCGATTAGAGAAGCTCAGGTGATTTGGTTCCCATGGACATCCGGCAAAGAACTTATCCCATCATCAGGGTATTGAGTAAAATGATTAACTCTGCTTGATTTCTTTTATGTTTTCGACAATGACCTTAATTTAAGAATCATGATCATTGTGCCTTTATTGGAAACAGATGATGAGATCTCCAGGTCTATACTTACGTATAACAGAGGAGATGATCATCTAAGCGTGCTGATGAGAGCTTCAGGTCTATACTCACGTATAACAGAGAAGATCATTGCTCCAGGTCAATGGTTCCGCATAGCAAAGGAGATAAGCATGAAATTACATCTAAAGAGCTAACGAGAAGCTACATTCAGGACTTGGGGAAAGGGAGATTTTGAAAATGTCAAAGCAGAGGTTTTAAACTCTCAACCCATTTTTGACAGGACTTGTAACTTTATGCAGGCCGAGATGTCATGGAAATGATCCTTATCACCGAGTTCTAAAGCTTTAGTTAGGCTACAGAATCACTGTTTACTTTGTTTTCAGGCTGAACCTACCAAGCATCATATAATCAAACTGTCTTTTTCAGATTTAGAATTTTAAGTGATACTGAAATCTACATCAGTTACTATCATTTCTCACAAAGTACAAGTCATGCAAATAAGCAAACCAAGAAGACATACTATCATTTCTCAGTCATCCCAAATCAAGTTCTTAGTTCCCGTGAAATTTTTTTTTATTCTCCCCGAAATTTCTTTTTAACTTCCATGAAACAAAAAAAAAAAGAAATTTCCTTTTTTTAATTATATAATAAACAGAAACTAAAGAAAGTCTTCCAAATTATACTAGCAAAAACATAAGAAATGAAATAACAAGAAAAATGCAGTGATTGTGAATGGTAGATAAGAATCCAAAATATGGATGAAATACCATAACCTGTTTGTTCCGCCTCAAATTTGAATTAGGAACAATCCCAGTCAGTAAACCGGATTACTAATAGGCCTCCTAAATTATTCCTGCACTCATAAACAGATTAGTTAGAGAGGGGGACCAAGGCCATCGTGGTCCTGGGAGTTCCTTTTTCATCAGTGTATAACCTGTTTAAGCACACACTCTTTGAAAAATCATTTATTTCTTTATCCTTTTCTTTTTGTTTTACTTTCCAAATTTTTTCTGTTCATTTACTTTTGATTTGAAAGAATTGATTTTGGAAATTATTTTCTGTTTAAAACCCGAAGGAAGAGATTTTAATTTTGAAACATTGGTCTTTTTCATCTTTGAATCATGTGAAACCGGCTTCACATGAAAGGTTTGGATAGATTTTTCTTCATCCAACCATTCAAAGATATGTGCTTTTTACCTTTTGAACCGAGAAGCAACCTGTGTTATCTTTACCTCCCGAAGCATGCCTTTGAACCCGAGGGCACTACTTTAGCACATGACTTTCCTTTCCACATCTAAAGCAAGCCTTGAAAGGCTTTTGGTTCTTTGTAGTCCCGTGGAGTATAGGAGGAGGGTGGAACCTGCTTTGAGGTTGATTCGGCTTATGACAACCTTGATGCTTCTTCTTTTGCATATATGGAAATTGAACCTTTTGAGGCTTTGTCAATGTGGATTTCAAACTGGGCTGTGATTTGATTTGTGATGTTTCAGGAGTTGAGAGATCGGAACATTCTTCTGAGTACACTTTTGTATGACTGGTGATTTGGTAAACTTGGAGACAGATTTGTGTGCGAGTTGATGGATAGCAGATGAAGATGGTGAGTGCTTCTACTGAGCTTTGGAGGAACTGCTGATGTACTAGCAGTTGGAGATGAGATTCGTATAGGTCTTGATTCAACTGTTGGAAGCTTTGACACTTGATAAATTCAGGTGACTTGATGATCTTTGGTTCATCATCAGAACTTGTCAGTCCTGTATACACAAGTCAGCTTCTAATGGATATTGATTGATAACTCTTGTGTTGGTTTGTGTGTTGAGTTCTGATTGCCTGATGATTCCACAACTGTTCCTGTTTGACAAACTTGACAGGAACAAATGAAGGGATGTTACCTGTTTTGAATTTGTTAAAGAAGTTACTGGAAACAACTGATACTGGTTTGAAGCATCAGAGGTGGAGTTATCATTTTGCAGATCAGATCCTTGCTTGATGAGCCCCAAACTGCATGAAAATCATATTCTTCATCTCGAACTCTTTATGTTTAACGCTGCTTAAACCTGCATGTAGACTGTTAGTATTTGCAGCTTCAATCAAATCATTTGATGATGAGTTGAGGCATAGGAGAGTAACAATGAGTGCTAGGAGGAGGATAAATATATGAAGTTTCACCACATCCCACACCCGTTTTGATTCTAGCTCCCCCTACTAAGAGAATAGTTCTTCCTGCTTCATCCCTGATATCGTCCATTTATCAAGTTTAGTTTTAAGCTTGCTAATCTCAAATTCTGTTAATATGACTCGTTCGCTCAAAAATTAATCTCGACATTCTTTTCTAAAAGATTTCTTTTTAAAAGATCATTTTTCTTTAAAGCTTCTCTTAGTTTATAAAATTTGGACTCATTGATTTTAAGTTCTTTGTTTATTCATTTTATCTTTTTCTTTTTGATTTCGTCTTGAACTATACTCATAGGAGAGTCCCATTAACTATCTTTCAGCAGCTAGGTTTTTCACATGACATACGGGAGTGTTCTTTTTGTACTCTTCCTCCTTAGCAGCTCTCTTCTTAGCTTCCTCAGCTTCATCTCCCTCTAGATTTCCTTCATCCTGAACCTCCTGCTTCACTTTATCTGTTTCACTATCCTGTAGCTTCTGAATTTACACCAGCTGCACAGGCATCAACATCACCAACCTCTCCACTTGAGTGTCACACCTGAATTCTTTGAAAGGATCAAAATCCTCAACAAAATCCTTATCACTGTTTACCACCTTAGCCATCACTGCGTGGTTGACTTCTTCTTTAGTTTCTTGATCTCAACACTTGAAGATGCACCACTATACATGAATTGGTTGTACTCTCTTCTTTTCAAATCCAAGTCAAATGACTTCAAATTGTTGATAAGTTCCATGAGTTGGTAGTCAGCAAAATTTCTTTCTTGTTTTAACAACCTAACTTATGGACTCCACTGTGGAGGAAGAGAGTCCAAAAGTTTTGAGACTTGTTCATGGTTTCCCAGTGGTCATCATATTTTAAGGTTGTTTGCCACCATCAAAAAGTCGCACATCAAAAACATCTGTGCCATTTATGGCGTTGTCCCTGATTTGAAATTGTCAGAGAAACGACATTTTCATGTAAAATATTAAAATTCACTTTAACACCCAAAACTAAAAGTATTTTTCAAAAAAACTGTGTAGTTTCGCTGAATGATGCTATAGTTTCGTTGGACGATCTGTAAATTCGCCTGAGGAGTCTGAAAAACTTTTTCAACACGAAATCAACTGAAATTCATCCAAATCTCAATGAATTTGAGATCTGATGATTTCTAAAGCTTCCCACACCAAAAGTGAGCAATCCTCAATCAATTTCCATGTCCAAACACACAATTCAGATCTAAAATGAATGAAATAGTGACTTGAACTCAAAAATACCCAAAAAACTCAATCAATCAAGAGCCAAAAAGGCTCTGATACAAAATTGTGGTCCTGTTGATCGCGATAGCAGTGCAATTGATGATAAACATAAACAAAACCCACTGATAACACAATATCAATGATATTTATGAACAATATAGATCAAACACTATAAATATAGATGAACAAGATGAACACCTCAAGAACATTCAATAAACCCTTGTTTGCTCTGAATTGATTGCAAATAATATTACAAATGTGAAAGTCCTCAATCAATGGCTCATTCAAGCTACCTTGCAATACATGTCACTAATCTATTTATAGTGAAAACATTCACTAATGACATCTTAAGCCCCTATACTTAGACAAACTAAATAAATGACATATAAAACATAAGAAAGACTTAAACATAAATAAATATATTTGTTGACACAAAATATATTTATAACAATAAACTCCTAGTCGTTATATATTCAACGTCTCGTCTCGGTTCTTCGACTCGAACGCGTCTGCTTGACTTTTGCGTTGACGTTGACATTTGTTGACTTTGACTGTGTTAATAATATAGACTATCCTTTTCAGACCCAACAGACTGGTTCTAACAGTGGATTAAAACCTCCCAGGTTGAAGAACAAGTCAGATTTTAAGCAATGGAATATAATGTTTAGAAATTGGATTATTTTTCAAGATCCTGATCTATGGACATCTATTACTGAAGGTCCTTTTATTCCCTTGACATTAGGACCAGATTACAACATCCAAAAGCCAGTTAGTCTGAAGAGTGTAGCTGGTGATGACCTGAAGCGGGTTAAAACAGACATGAAGGCATATAGAATTCTTGCTATGACATTGCCTTTTGAAATTTTGACTCATGTTGAAAATTTCAAAACAGCACACGAATTATGGAAGGTTCTTCACACTATGTGTGAAGGTAGTGAAGAAATACGGAGAATCAAGAAAGAAAAACTGAGGACCCAGTACGAGACCTTTCATCACATACATGGGTAATCCATCCCTCAACAGTTGCATAGATACATCCAATTTGTCAATGAAATGATAGTTTATGGACTAAAATATGACACTGTTGAAATAAACAAGAAAATGTTCCACACATTGCCTGAGAGTTGGACTCAGTCAGTATCTCTCATGAAAACAACATTGGACTTAGAAGCCTATCCCTTGACTCACTAGTAGCCAAGGTTGAAGTATTGGAAATGGATGAAAAATCCAGGAAACAATAACCAAATCAGACACGTAGAAGCTTATAAGTTCAAGGAAACCTAACATACAGACAGTGCTTCCTCACAAGCACTAGGGAGATAGGGAAGTAAAGAAGACGAAATTGGATTCTAATGACACTTCATTCTTCTCATCTTCAGAAAACATTCAGTACCAAACACAAGTCTAAGAAGACTGGTGCGCATGCTTATTATGAATCCACTCCCCAAAGCAAGCACCACCCTCACTCTTCAGCAACAAACAAACAATCACAGCCACACACCAACATTCATAGACTTGAAAAAACCCGTGGATGCTCTCACCATCATTCTTCAAAGTGAAGAACAAAGGCATCATATGCAGCCTTTTCAACCAGTTTTGAAGCAATTCCTAGGAGCAAGTCTGACTCCTTCATAGATCATCCAACAGGATTTGGATAAACTTCACCTGATATGGTAGAAGAGATGGATCTACAATGGTCCATGGCCATGATAGCATACAGGTCCAAAAGGTTTCTACAAAGAAATTAGGGGTTAAACATGGACAAAAAGACAAGAATTGGCTTTGATAAAACCAAAGTTAGGTGCTACAACTATTAGCTTTATGGGCCCTTTTCAAGAGAATGTCAACAGCCCAGAGTTGACACAAAACACACATCAGGCACAACCATCAAGTGGATATCATTCAAACATACAAGTGCCACCAACCATCAGCATTCCAAGTGGACCTACACAATCCCAAATCACACAATTCAGTCCAACTCAACATCAAAATCTTCAGCAATGATTATCAAACAAGATGGAGAGTGTGACTGGAGCCTTTATGAGGCTGATATACCATCATCTTCAGATCATGCTCTTATGGAAGATGTTGAAGACAAACTGGCAGAAATCCCAAAAGAGGTAAAGAAACCTCTATAGCCAAGCTGCATTGATGAGGTAAATAGGTATAGAGAGCATGCTGGTAAACTGTCAAAGAAAGTTATAGAAACAACATTTTAAATGAAAGTTTAAAATCTAAACAGAAACAATATGCAACTAAAATACTTTCATTACAAACAATTTAGACAAATTAATGTCTGAAAAACTGACTTTGGCAGCTCAGGTTGAGCAACTCTCTATCTCATTAACTGAGTCAAAGTCACTACAAGCTGAAACTGAAGTGAAGCTTCAGAAGTTTCAGGTGAGCAATAAGAAGTTTGAAGAACTTCTTGCTCAGCAATGGACTTTTAAGGACCCATCAGACTTGGATATCATAAGGTGAATCCACCTTATAATGAAAACTATATTCCTCTTCCTGATTCAATGACCAAAAACAAGGTGAATCTCTTGATCCTCATGAAAAGACTGAGGACTCCAAACAATCATCATCATCATCATCAAAATCACCTTTGATAAAGTTTGTTAAAAGTTCAACACTTCAACCAATCAAATCAACTGACTTTTATCAAGGGGAAAACAATGAATTTGATGAACAAACAACAGATGATGATGAGGATGATTATTAGATGATAGCCTGATCAGCAATTACTGAAACTCAAAAGGTTTCAAGTGTGGCTGATACATCAAACAAACAATCGAACAGAGTCAAGGATTTGATATAGTTCGGTGGTGGAAGGAAGGCTGTATCTTCCACTGCCTCTCCAACAGGCAAACAAAGGGAAAGGCAAAGCAACCTTTCAGCCAAAACAACAGTCAGTAACTTTTGAAATCCCATAAAAATCAAATT
Organism: Flaveria sonorensis; assembly: GCA_025506505.1. Taxonomy (NCBI): domain Eukaryota; kingdom Viridiplantae; phylum Streptophyta; class Magnoliopsida; order Asterales; family Asteraceae; genus Flaveria; species Flaveria sonorensis. Next base: position 17,960,030 of record CM046427.1, on the reverse strand, counting down.
TGAAAAATAAAGTTATCAATAAACAATCAAAATCAGAGTTGCCATACTGTGAGTGGTGTGATCAATTCACACACACCACTGAAAAATGTAGATATGGTAAGTACTGCAAATACTGTAAGATGAATAATCACAGTACAAAATCATGTCATTTTCACAATTACTGCTCAATTTGTGAAAGAAATAACCATAGCACTGCAAACTGTTTTTTCAATAAGAAAAACAAAAACAAACAGCCTCAAGTTGAGAAATCAACTGAGACACCGATAGTTGTTCCTAACAAGAACAAAGGAGAAGCACCAAGACAAACTCCTCACCAAAAAGTTGTTTTAAACAGTGACAAAACATTTTATGACAATTTTAAACAACAACAAGGAGACATAAGTCTCAAAACAGACAGTCACCTGACATTAGCTCACAAAAGCGAAGAGCACAAAGCACTTCTCCCAATAGAGCTAAAACAAATCAAAGGAAATCTAGTGTTTCTAGAGTTCCAAAACCAGTAGACAATGCCGTTTTGGAAGAAATTTGCATTGTCAGAAAAGACGGAAAACCCAAGACCATCTTGGCTTGGGTTGCTTCACCTAACTGATTTCTTCTATTTATAGGGACATCAAAGAAGGCCTGACAATATATGGTATGTTAACAGTGGATGCTCCTGACAATGACCGGCAACTGTTCCCTCCTTTGGGATTTTAAGAACAAACATGGAGGCAATGTAGCTTTGGAGGAGATAAAATAGGTGGGAAGATAACTGGCGAAGGAACTGTAACAAATGGGTTGATTAGTTTTGAGAATGTCAACTACTGCTCCATCTTCTGAGCGTATCCCAAATCTGTGACAAGGGATATGCCATATTCGACTCCAACAACTGCTACATCCTTAAGACGGGTTTTCAGATTCCAGAAGAACATATCTTTTTAAAACTCCCCGTCTAAACAACACATAGTTGGTATGAACAATGTTTTAGCATCAACCCTGAAACTTGTTTATTATCAAAACCAATAGAAAATGTTTCCTAATTATGGCATAGATGATTGGGTCACTCTAATTTTAACAGAATGAACAAACTTGTTAAAGGTGATCTAGTCATAGGTCTACCACAAAAAAGAATTCTTCTGTACAGACCACTGCACAGCATGTTTGAAAGGCAAACAACACAGAGTGTCCCATAAGTCTAAATTGGTAAACTCTAATCAAACATCACTCAAATTGCTTCATACGGATTTTTGGCCCAACAAAATTCTAAGTATAGGAAAGAAGCAATACTGCCTTGTCATAGTAGATGATTATTCCACAGATTCACAGGGTTTTCTTTCTACTACACAAGACAGACAGCACAAAATCATTACATCCTTTATCACAAAGATTGAGAATCAACTTGACCTAAAAGTTAAATCTTTAAAAAATGATAACGGTACTGAATTTAAAAATGACTACATTTCTTCTTTTGTGCAGAAAAAGGAATAAGTCATCAATTCAGCATAGCAAGAACTCCGCAGCAGAATGGAGTAGCTGAATGGAGAAACAAAACATTAATAGAAGCAGGTAGAACCATGCAGCTGACTCTCTATTGCCCATATCCTTTGGGCTGAAGCCATAAACACAGCTTGCTATATAAAAAACAAAACATTAATCATTAAAGAACATTCCAAAACACCTTATGAATTATATTTAAAGAAAACATATATCGGATTTCATAAGGCCTTTGGATGTCTGTATCAATATTAAACACCAGAGAACAATTATCCAAATTTGCTCCAAAAGCAGATGATGGATTCTTTGTTGGATATTCTGGAAGCTCAAAAGCTTACAGAGTATACAATCCAAGACTGAATATAGAAGGAAGAAACAAAAGATGTTGTTTTTAATGAACATTCTTCACTAAGAAAGTCATTGGATCAAGCTGGTTGTTTGATATTGATGCTTTAACCAACTCATTTGACACATCTTATTTTGATGTTTCAGGTACCAAGGATAACAATGAGTATCCAATGGTTCCACCAGCACCTATTGATGTTCCATTGACTGCTGATCCTCCAAGGAGATCTACTAACACTCCTTCAAGTACAACAGTTTCAACTCCACCTAACAACCAAACACATCAAGAGGAACATCATCAACCTCACCAGTATCTTCATCTCCTGCACCCAACCAAACACAAGAAACCAACAAACCAAAACAACATCAACCACACACTGTTGATGAGGATGAAGATTACCATTCACTACCAGACACACATCATGAAGATGAAATCTTAGATTTCTTTCATGATTCCCCATAAACATTCACTGAGATCCCTCAACCAGACAATCACACATTACCCAATACTCTTGCTCAACAATCATCACATGATCAAACAATCACTAATCTTGATTTAATAATTCATGTTGATCAGATCACCAAACAAGAGTTCACAAAGATCATCCAATAGAAAACATCATAGGTGACCTCAACACAGATTGACTCGTAGTCAATCTGATACACAAACATTGCTTGTATTCTTGTTTCTTATCCTTAACTGTACTACAAAACATTATTGAAGAACTCAAAGATAATAGTTGGATAGAAGCAATGCAAGAGGAACTACAGCAATTCAAGAAGCAAGAAGTATGGAAGCTAGTAGATCTACCTGAAGGTCAATATGCAATTGGCATAAGGTGGCTCTTTAGAAACAAAGCAGATGACATAGGGATTGTCATAAGAAACAAAGCAAGGCTTATAGCCAGGGTTATACTCAAGAGGAAGCATTGACTATGATGATGTCTTTGCTCCATAGCAAGACTAGAAGCCATCCGCGTATTCCTTGTTTATGCCTCATCACAGAAGTTCACTGTACCAAATGGATGTCAAATGTGCATTCCTTATGGTCAGATAGATGAAGAGGTATATGTGCTCAACCACCAGGGTTTGAAGACCAAAAATTTCCTCATAGAGTCTACAAGTTAGATAAAGCTCTGTATGGTCTTCATCAAGCACCCAGGAAGTGGTATGAAACTTTATCAAAGTTTCTACTACAGAATGGATACTTTGTGGGAAAATTGACGAAACATTGTTCTTAAAAAGAAAAGAAAGACTTGTTAGTAGTGCAAGTCTATATTGATGACATAATATTTGGCTCCACAAACACACAGCTTTGTAAGAGTTTGAAACTCTTATGCAATCCAAATTCCAAATGAGCTCAATGGGAGAACTTACATTCTTTCTAGGTCTACAAGTTCTTCAATCAGCGAAGGAATTTTCATCAATCAAAGCAAATATGTGAATCAGATCTTGAAAAAGTATAACATGTCTGATTGCACATCAAGCAAAACACCATTCCCAACTGGATTGAAGTTTGGACCAGATCCAGAAGGACGTCAGTTGACCAGAAACTTTACATATCTATGATAGGTTCACTGATTTACCTTACAGCAAGCAGACCGATATCATGTATGCAGTATGCATGTGTGCAAGATATCAAGCAGATCCTAAAGAATCATACATTAATGTAGTGAAGAGAATCTTTAGATACTTGAAACGAAAACCAGCACTTGGTTTGTGTAATCCAAAGATGGAGATTTCTCTTTATATGCATACACAGACAGTGATTATGGGGGATGCAACAACAACAGGAAATCACCAGTGGAGGCTGTCAATTTCTGGATCAAGATTGATCTTGGGCAGTGCAAGAAACAAACCAATGTTCTGTGTAATAGCCGAAGCAGAATACATAGCTGCTTCTGCATGCTGTCTCAAGTGTTATGGATTCAAAACCAAATGCTTGACTATAGCTTTAATTTTATAAAGCAACCATACACATTGACAATTCAGCAGCCATGTTATCACTGACAATCCTGTTCAACATTCAAAAACAAACACATAGAGATCAGATATCATCTTTCTGAGAGATTGCACAGAAAAGGGTCTGATCAAGTCGATCAAGGTCCATACAGACAATCAATTGGCTGACCTCTTTACAAAAACCATTGACTCAACAAGATTTGAATTTTTGGTTAGTCACTTGGTATGATCAACTATGAATCAACAAATTAATGTTTTCAAAACTAAAATCAAACATGCTTGATTTTGTCAAAGTCCAAGATTAACACCAAACTTCCTTTCAAAATCAAGAAATCATTCAAATCAATCATTTTTAATATTGAATCACATATATATCTCATGAGAAATGATAGTAAACTAGTTAATTCTTCACTTGAATCTTTTTCCACTAATAAAGATTGACACTACTTGTTTGATATGTGGATAGACTCAGCATGGGACACCTAACATCACATACAACAGTGAAGAACTAAATTCTCATGATTGTGTGGTCAACAACATATCTTGGTTTATGGTGAGTATTAATCTATCCAATTAGGTTGCTTTTAAAGTAACTACAATACACCAAGTGAAACAGTTTATAAATTGCTCAATCATACAAGTGCCTCCTCTGTTATGATAATCATAGACCTGGAGTACACCTAGGCATTCTTTGTGTGCTAAGCACAAACCTGAATGACCTTTATATGATCAAAAAAGATTCCCAAAGAGGAACACATCCAGTTTGGATGAAAAATCAATAAAGTCTTTAGGATACATTCTTGTGAATGAATCAAAAGAATCCCAAAAAGGATCACCTTCTAAAGTGAAGTGAAAAAGAATCCCAATGAGGATCAAACAACATGGATCAAATTGAGCATTTATACTCCTAAGTAGCTAGGTTTTAAGTATTGAAAGTGCTTTCTAGCATATCTTGAGGAGGGTTGTACCAATCATACAATCAGATGTGGGGTACATACAACTCATATCAATCAACTCAAAACATGATAATCACTCACTATTTCAATCAATTATTAGTACCATGCATGAGTTTAAGTTGATCCAATATCTACAATAACATTGTACTTGTCTATGTCTCTTCTCAAAAACATACAAACAACTCAGTGAGAAATGTAGACTAGTGATCTCATGGTATGTGCAAAGATTCATGTTCAAACATGAATATCATCTATTATTAGTTAGATAAGGCATTATCTTTCTAACTTTATCAAGCAAGCAATCAATTGGACTTTGATAATTTCCACTCAAATACATATAAATTTTGTCATTTTGTAAAAGATTTTTATAACTAAGCAAAATTTAGGAGGAGAAATTGAACATGGAAATATCAAAGGCAGAAGAATTGTGCATATTCATACATTTTAAAATTTGAAATTTTCTAAATTTTGAGTTTTAAACAAAGCCATGTCAAGCCAACACCTAAACAGCAGTTTGACACACATACATTGTTTATTTTGTTGAACAATATTGTTGTGAGTGATATCTTATCATCCATATATTGAATATGTTAAAATTTCAATATTTTAACATACATTTTAATCAAAGATTTAAACAAAGATTTGATTTAAACAAGTTTCATTAAACAAATGTTCTTTCGGAAGAAAATTTATCAAACCTATGCTTCGGAAGACATTAGTTCAAAACAGAAAAAAAAATCTGAATTTGAAAAAATGTTGTCACAACGGACACACAAACATACATCCGTTGTAGTTACAGTAACTATCATAACATGCAAAATACACCAAGTGTATATCGTGGAAAAAACAAAACAAACATCCGCTATGCACTTGTGAATATACAAGTGTTCATAGCGCATGATATGGTAGGCATCCGCTGTGAATACAGTGCCATTCCACAGTGCATGACTAACATAAGTCATCGTTGTAGAAACAGTGCAAGTGTATACAGCGTATGCACACAGGTAATCATACGTTGTAACCTTCACACCACATCCAAGTGTCCACAGGCCATGAAAAAGTTAATCGCTGTGAACAAATTATTCAAGTGTCCACAGCGATGAACAAGGTTCATCCGCTGTGAACAAACAAACCATTTCAATACATACAATCATGCAATCAAACAGCTTAAGAGATAACACACAATCAGTACAATCTTCTTATCAAATATCCAAACATATTTTCATAAACAAACAAATCATTAACAAGCACCAACACACACACATTACTAACAACACAACAGTAACAAGCAAAATAAAGAGTTGGCAACATCATACATAGGGGGAGTATTGTTGGACTCAACAAATGCATTAAGAATTAATGCATAAAAATATGATGCTTGCCATATAGACATAATCAAACATAATATGTTCTAACATTCAAACAATCATTAACTAACACATTAGCTCATTAACAATGATATCAAACACTAATATTGTTTAAATTCTTTTAGAATTGTAGATAAAAGAGAAATTTTGACCAAGTGTCGGCAGCGGATGAATAAATGCCCACAGCGGATGTACAAGAAGATGAGCGGATGAAGATCAAGTCCAAGTGCCCACAGCGATGAACAACACATAAAGTGGATGCCTAATTCCATGCTAAGTCCATACCTAAGTACACAGCTAATGAACATTTCCATAGCGGACAACATACAAAGCAAAACACACATAAGTGTTCACAGCAGATGAACATTCCACAGCTGACAACATACAAGCAAACACACACAAAGTGTTCACAGCGGATGGTTCATCCACAGCGTGTGACATTCCACAGCGGACAACTACAAGCAAACACATAAGGGTTCACAGCGGACAACATCCACGGCACAGCGGACATGCTATCTGACTTCCACAGCGGACATCTTAGCACAGGGCATATCATCAACAGCGGACAGCTTATAGACAGCGGATTTTTATTAATATTGTTTTATAAGGGTAGTTCAGTAATTGTATATACCTATGTATAGGCTATAAATAGCATGCTACCCTAATCCTTTGTAAGCTTTTGAACGAATTCAATACAAACAAGCGTTTATTTTGATTGTGCTTTTGCACACACACCACACACATATAAACACACACGCACACACTGATTTCATACTCTATTATCAGGGTTTCCGCACCATAGTTCTAGTGTGTTGAAGTTTGAGAGATATTAAAAAGATCCTTGGGGAATTAACCTTTTATTCATGTGAATATGTCATGTCATCATGAGTTTAAGCTGATTTCATCAATATTCACTTATTTTTGTGTGTGTGATTGCTAAGAATGTCTTGACAGGACGCGGGCGTGGTCATGGTATGATCAACATGACTCCAGCGAACTGGCTGCACTAGTCAATCAGCATGTGGGTGATGCATGGCTACCACAACCCTATCCTTAGCCCGCTCCGATCGGTAAGCTATACCAAATTCATTACTGATGTTAATGGTCCGTCAATCTGGTAAATATAACCCTCATTAAAATATCAAAGTCCTGATCTAACAATTTGAAGGTCAAGGAGTCTGTACCTTTAAGTCCTTTATGGACTGCAAACCGAATCCATTCAAGGAGTTGGAAGGAGACGTGGACTCCTATGATGGTTTGAGAGCTCAAATCTATATTTGAGATGTGCAAATGCCCGGTGGCAAGTTGGGTAAGTACGCTATCGCACGCTGGACGGAGGTGCTGTCTGGTGGAACACCCAGGGTACAATGTTAAGTGTTGAGATTGCCAACATCAGACACCGGAAGATTTTAAAAATATGGATGAAGGAAGAATATTGCCCCGTTGACGAGGTGCAGAAGCTGGAAATGGAATCTGAAACCTGAAGATGACGGGTTCTGAGATCAAGGCATACACACTCGCTCTCATGAGCTCACCGTCTTTGCCCTAATATGGTCAGTCCCCCTTCCTGAGGATTGAAAGGTTCTTGCATGGATTGTCTCTAGGAATACAGGGCATGGTCACTGCTTCAAGACCAAACACAAGAAGGCGATCAGACGGGCCCACAGGCTAACCGACCAGGCTGTCACGCAGGGCAAGTTACCCCCGCGTGGTTCTGGGTCAACTATGCTGACGGCAACAATAACAGGAAGGGGGAGTTGGTCCTAACACGAGCAAAAACACCTCTTAGTAGCAATCACAATAGTCAAGAAGTAGACAACTCCGACCGTCCAACCAATCTTCCATCATCTCAGCATAGTGGCGGGTATACAGGGACATTACCTTAGGTGCAACAAGTGCACTACCACCACAATGGGCCTTGTGCAAAAGAATACATGTGAAGGTGTGGAAGTTTGGTCACACTGGTAAAAAACTATCGTGTGAACTTAGCAGCTAAACAGCCAGAGCACAGAAAGATAAGCAGAAAGGCTGTTACGAGTGTGGCCAAACTGGGCACTCAAGAGGAATTGCCCAAAGCTGAAGAAAAGTAATGGCGGTGGTAATGGTGCTGACAACCGTAGTGGCAACGGCAATGGCAATGGCAATGGTAATGGTAATGGAAATGGTGGTGCCAAAGGTAGAGCCTTCGTTATGGTTCAGGAGAGGCTTGAAATGATCCTTCTTCTGTAACTGGTAATTTCCTGTCAATGGTTGTTTCGCCTCTGTTCTATTTCACTCTAGTGCTGATAGGAGTTTCATTTCGAATAAGTTTAGTTGATTACTAAATGTTAACTCAACCGCCTTAGACACGAAATATACAGAGAAATAGTGACGGTAAGATCATAGATCTTCCAAATATACAGAGGCTGTAAGATAAGTCCTCCGCCTACCTTTTCCTGATGCAGAGATACTCACGGTAGAAGGTGACAGAGTGGTGGTATGGTCGGTATCATATCTTACTTGAAGGATCAGAAGTGTCTGAGGAAAGGGCATCTGGCGATTTTAGCCCTAGTACTGAAAGACCTGAGGAGAATCGGCTTAAAGACATTCCTAGTGTTAGAGATTTTCCCGAGGTATTTCCAGAGGATTTGCCTTGCCTTCCTCCACACAGGAAAGTAGAGTTTCAGATCGAGTTGACACCAGAAGCTGCCCTTATCGCTCGGGCAGCACCGAACGGCTTCAGGAATTGTCAAAACATTCCAGGAACTGTTAGACAAAGGGTTCATATACGTCCAAGTTCTTCACCTTGGGGAGCACCTTTGCTATTCGTGAAGAAGAAAGATGGAACTTTTCGCATGTGTATTGACTATCGGGAATTGAACAAGGTTACCATAAAAAAGTTACCCTCTTCCACGTATCGACGACCTGTTTGACCAGTTGCAAGGATCAAGCTTCTATTCCAAGATTGATCTGAGATCAGGTTATCATCAGTTACAGGTGTGGAAGGAAGACATCCCAAAGATGGCATTTCAGACTCGCTATGGACATTTTGATTTTGCGGTTATGCCTTTTGGACTGACCAATGCCCCAGAGGTTTTCATGGATCGCATGAACTGTGTTTGCAAGCCTTATTTGGATAAGTTTGTCATTGTCTTCATTGATGACATACTAATCTACTCTTAGAATAAGGAAGATCATAAGGAACACTTTAGAATCATTCTGGATTTGTTGAAGAATGAACAACTTTATGCAAAGTTCTCCAAAATGTGACTTCTGGATGCTGGAAGTGCAATTTCTTGGGCATGTGGTGAACGAAAGGGGTATACATGTAGATCCTTCAAAGATTGAAGCAATCAAGGATTGGCCGGACCAAAATGCCTACTTAGGTGCGATAATTCCTTGGTCTGGCGGGCTATTACAGATGATTTATCGAAGGATTCTCAAGTTGGCACAACCTTTGACTGCCCTAACTCACAAGGGAACCATCTACAAATAAGGCAGCACAGAGGAATCAGCATTTCAGGCACTTAAAGACAAACTCTGCAGCACGCCAATTCTAGCTTTACCAGAAGGAACTGATGACTTCGTTGTTTACTATGATGCATCCATCCAGGTTTCGGGATGTGTACTGATGCAACGCAACAATGTCATTGCTTATGCATCTAGACAGCTCAAGGAGCATGAGAAGAACTGCATGACGCATGATCTGGAACTAGGAACTGTAGTGTTTGCCTTGAAGATCTAGAGGAACTACTTAAATGGACCAAGTGCATGATCTATACAGATCACAAGAGCTTCCAGCACATACATGATCAAAAGGGTTAAATATGCGGCAACGACGGTGGTTAGAATTGCTCAATGATTACGACTGTGCAATCAAGTACCACTCGGGTAAAGCTAATGTGGTAGCCGACGTCCTCAGTCGAAGGAAACATCAAAACCTCATCGGGTGCTCATGTTACAAATGACCATCCACTCCGATCTGCCAGTGCAAATCAAGGCTACTCAATCTGAGGCCTTAAAGGTGAGAATCTGAAGGCAGAATCCATGTGAGGCATGGAGAAGCAATTAGAGATCAAGACTGATGGAATCCGTTATTTCATGGAACGGATCTGGGTTCCATAGTATGGTAACTTACGAGAGCTAGTAATGGATGAAGCTCATAAGTCACTTCACTCAATTCATCCGGGTTCAGACAGAATGTGCCACAATCTGAAGGAATTTTACTGGTGGCCGAACATGAAAGCTGAGATTGCCACCTACATAAGCAGATGTCTAACTTGCTCTAAAGTCAAGGTGGAATACCAAGACCAACTGGTTTACTTCAGCAATTGGAAATTTCGGTGTGGAAATGGGAGCAGATCTCGATGGACTTTATCACAAAGTTACCTAGGACTCCCAACGGATGCGATACCATTTGGGTTATAGTAGATCGCTTAACAAAATCCGCGTATTTTCTGGCAATCCGAGAGAATGATCGAATGGAGAAGCTGACACGAATTTATTTAAGGGAAATAGTGTCTAGCATGGTGTGCCAATATCTATCATCTCTGATCGTGACGCTCGGATCACTTCTAATTTCTGGCAATCTTTGCAACGATCCTTGGGAACGCGGTTAGATATTTGCACTACGTATCATCCGTAAACCGATAGTCAAAGTGAGTGTACGATCCAGACACTGCAAGACATGTTGCGTGCCCGTGTGATCGATTTTGGCAGCAGTTGGGAAACTCATTTACCATTAGTTGAGTTCTCCTATAATAACAGTTATCACACTTCAATCAAGGCCCCACCATTTGAGGCACTGTATGAACATAAGTTTCGATCACCTATTTGTTGGGTAGAAGTTGGAGAAAGCCAACTTACGAGTCCTGAACTTGTGCACGAGACGACAGAGAAGATCGTGAAAATTCGTAACCGTATGGAAGCTGCACACGATTGACAGAAGAGTTATGGAGATAAACGCCATAAACCATTAGAATTCTAGGTTGGTGACAAGGTACTCCTAAAAGTCTCACCTTGGAAAGGCATGATACGCTTTAGGAAGCATGAAAAATGAAACCCTAGATACATTGGACCATTTGAGATTGTCAAAAGAATTGGTCTGGTAGCTTATCAGCTATACTTACCTGGGGAACTCGATGGTGTTCATAACGTGTTCCACATTTCAAACCTGAAGAAGTGTCTAGCTGATGAGTCGCTTAATGTTCCATTGGAGGAACTAGAGATTGATGAACAGCTTCGTTTCATTAAGGAACCAATTGAGATTATGAATCGAGAAGTCAAAACCTTAAAGCGTAGTAAGATTCCTATTGTGCGTGTCAGATGGAATTCTAAGCGTGGACCAGAATTTACCTGGGAACGTGAAGATCAGATGAAAGAGAAGTACCCGTAACTGTTCAAAGATCAGGTATCCATGTCCTAAGGTATCTCTCTTACGATATCTTCATAAATTTCGAGACAAATTCCCTTCAACAAGGGCATAATGTCACAGTAGAGAATTTCCAAAATTCTTTTCTTTCAAGTTGTTTCTAACCTTTAGAAAACCGTATTCGTTGTGCTTTGCAGATCAGTAAATCTAGTGTTCTTCGCTAAACCTGCATGTTGTTCTAATTTTCGGGACGAAAATTCCTTCAACGAGGGGATGATGTGACAACTCGAGTTTTCAAGTTAACATCATTACCGTTATCCAACCTCTCTTCGATATTTTGAAATAAATCAAGTTTATTATTATCAAGTGGAAATGATTATTATAATTATTTATAATTAATTCTAAACTAACTAACTAAATTTAATTAACACAATGTTCAAAATAGTGTAATTGGAGGGACTAAATGTGACTATTCACTAAACCCTACCCCATTTAAAAACACCTCACTGTATCTCACCTTACAACCTCTCGAAACCCTAGATTCTCCTCAACCTCTCGACCGTGAGAAATCACCTTCCCTGTTTCATCTCCAACGACTTCTGTTGGTGCAACCAAGGATCGCTTGTGTCTCCTCTCACGTTCTTGACTCTTCTGCGAGCAATAGGTATGCTTTATTTTGTTATTCATTATTGTTGTTTTGGTTTCTATTATGGTTTCTATCTTGTTTCTTTGGGTGGTGGTGATCTGGGTGTTCGTAAAGTTTCTTATATGTTGGACCCTGAAAGGATCATACATGCCAATTCAAGTGGTGGATTGATAGTTGTTCTACTGAAATCTCCCCAAGTCCAAGATCTAATGCGGATGAAGAATCTGCATCATCAATAGAAACCAAATGTCGGCTATCCGCATTTGTATATGCGGATGACCATAGAACAAATGCTCCCAAGTGTTTGTTCTTCCGCATTAAAAAATGCGGATGTTCGGCAACAAATGCGCAGTGTTTGTTCATCCGCATTTGTCAATGCTGATGACCAAACACCAATGCTGATGAACAAGAAATGTTGACAAGATTAGAACATCCGCATTAGTCAATGTGGATGTACAGAAATGCTGATGAAGACTTTTGTAGACTAGTTCTGATGTATAGGTCAGGTTAGTTTAGTCTTTTGTTTAGGCATGTGTCAGCCTATAAATAGAATAGAAAACCTCGTATGAGAGGTGACCGAGACTGACTGTTGTTAGACGTTAGACAATCAGAATATTTGGCTTTGTAATAAGTTCAAGGTGTACTGTTACTGCTCATGCTGAAAACCCTAGCATTCATTGTAACCGTATTTCATCTTCTTTAATACAAAGAGCATTTATGAGTATTATTCAGCATTCAATGTTCAGTGATTGTTTGATTCCGCCTTACAATCATTGACTCAATCATCATATTCAGTCCTTGTTGATTCACATCAACAGAGAATATCATTCTCAAACCCAGTCAATTGGTATCAGAGCTTTGGCTCTCGGTTCTTCTTCAGATCTGCTCAGATCTGAGCTGAACTCGATAGATCTGGTGATTGAGTTGCTGATAGAGTGTTCGACTACCTTATTCAGTATACAAACTGAATATCTACTAAAACTCATTGACAGTCACTGTTCATCGGCATTCTCCATCTAAACACTAATCTGCGAACAGTTTCTCATCCATAAAATCAGACCAGTAACATAAACAGATCTATCTACATAAGCTTGTTTTGGACTATTTGGACTACTTGGACTTGTTGAACATAATAATCAATTTAATCCATATTTAAACCAGTTAAAACAGCTTATTAACATGGATTCACATAATTTTTCTAAACTTCATCACACTCCTAAACCCCCTATGCTTAAACACAAATCTGAGTTTAAGCAATGGAAAATCAGGTTCATGAATTACATTACAGGTGTAGATCCGGACTATTGGATATTGATATGTAAAGGGCCTCACATCCCAGTGACACTCTCTGCTGATCAGGCTGCACTATACAAAACCTTAAGAATACCTATTGAGGATCTCACTCTTGATAATGATGACTACAAGAAGATCAAAATTGATCTCAAAGCTTATTCCATTCTAACACAAGCATTGAAGATGGATGTGCTGAAAAGACTTGAGAAGTATGGAACAACTAAAGCTGTATGGGATGCACTGTTAATAATGTGTGAAGGAGGCAGTGAAGTAGGTGAAATTACCAAGGATAAGCTTGTTAATCAATATGAAACCTTTCATCACTTTAAGGGGGAGTCAATCTCTAAACAATTGCATAGATTTGTGCAGCTCGTGAGTGATTTAGAGATTGTGGGAGTTACATATAAAGTCAAAGAACTGAACAAAAAGATGCTTCACAGTCTTCCAGAAAGTTGGAAACAAAATGTAACCGTGCTAAAAACACTCTTGATTTGGAGAGCACCACCTTGGATATTATGATTGCTAAAGTTGAAGCTCTTGAACTTGATGAAAAGAGCAGAAATCTAGGTGGACCTAAAGTCATTGAGGCATACAAATTTCCATCAGAAACTCATTCTGTGGAAAATGCATTCATCACTGAAGATGATGACTTCCTCTCATCAAGAGATCAATTAAAAACAACAGGATTCATTGCCACACCCTCAACAACCAAGCCATCTCCTTCAATTCAGTCAACTGGATTTGCTGCCACTCCTACAAGTATATCTGAAGATAAGAGAATTGAAGAGCAAAAGGCTACTTACAATGCCTTTATTGCAAGTTTTGAAGCTTATCTTGGAGGAAGACTCACTTCTGCTCATTTGATTCAAGAAGACTTGGAAGAAATGGATCCAGATGATGTGGAAGAAATGGATCTGCAGTGGCAAATGGCTATGATTGCAATGAGAGCCAAGAAGTTTTTCAGAAAGGGAAAAGCTGAGTCTGAATGAAAATACAAAACTTGGATACGACAAATCCAAAGTCAAATGTTTTAATTATGGTATGACTGGCCACTTCTCAAGGGAACGTAATGCTCCAAAAGGAACAACCACAGTATTCAAAGAAATTCACAAGGCCAATCATCCCCACAACCAAGCGCAAGCTACCACTCCAGCAATCATCAACAACAGCATCACTATCAACAACCCTATCAAAGTCAGTCACAACTGACTAACCAAGCTCATGGAAGTAGCCAAGCTACTTCAAATGCACTTGTCATCAGACAAGATGGAGTATGTGATTGGAGCCTATATGCTGAAGAAGTAAAGCCTCAATTTCAGAATCATGCTCTTATGGCTCACATCAATGATGGCCCAAATCCAATGCCATATGAGGTAAAATCTAATCTTTGTAGTGATAAATGCATAGCTGAACTGCAAGGATATCATGAGCACAATCACAAATTGGCTGATAAAATCAAAGAAGAAAAGGTAAAATCTGAGATGCTTAAAAGAGAAATCAAAAGTTTCGAAATAAAAATCAAATCTCTCATTTCTGATATTGAAAAACTACATGGTGAAAAGTACACTCTTTCAGCTGAGAATGAAGAGTTAACTGAAAAATTAGCACAATCCAGAGCTGAGCAATCAGTTACTGAAGTGAAACTTGAAAAGTTTCAACTGTCTTCAGCTAAACTGCAAGAGATGCTTGATTCACAGAAGGAGCACAATGATTTGACTGGGATTGGATACAATTCATGTCCTCTACCATATAATGAGAATTACACAGTCATGCCTGAATTTGTCACTTTGTCTGATTCATGTCCTCTACCATATAAGAGAATTACACAATCATGTCCTACTATTTTAATAAATATTATCCAGTCTGTGATATGACCAACCATAATACATCTGATTGTTTCTTCAAACAAAAAGGGTTGAGAATTCCTCAACATAAGCCCATCTCGCCAATCTCATCTGTGAGACCCAAATCAGAAATCACTTTCATAATACTAAATTCAGAACTGCCATTTCTGATCGGGATAAGGGTAACATAAAAGAGTCAAGGAAAATTCAAGGAAACAAATGTCATAACATCAACCAAACACATGATTTCATAATTCAAAAATGATGTTTGATAATCAAAACGGGTTAGGTTTCTTAAAAGAAACAGGGATCAAAGGTTTCATTATTCTTCTGACTCTTCAACTGAAATTAATAAGATGAAACATGCAAAATATCATCAAAATCTCCCAGAACACCTCACTCAAAGTCACTATTTAGGGAAAAGTACCAAGAAGTTACTATCATGGATAGGAACGGGAAACCCAAGACCATCATGGCTTGGGTTCCACATTCTGACTAATTCTGTTGTGCTTGCAGGGTCATCCATACAGGTCCAATAGTTTATGGTACGTGGATAGTGGATGCTCCCGACACATGACTGGAGATCGTTCCCTCCTTCATGATTTCAAGCATATTCAAGGAACTTCTGTGGCATTTGGTGGAGATTCACAAGGTGGCAGAATCACGGGTGAAGGATCTGTGACAAATGGGATGTTGAGCTTTGATCGAGTGAACTACTGTGAACAACTGAATTGCAATCTGCTTAGCGTGTCTCAAATCTGTGACAAGAAATATTCTACTCACTTTACTGACACTCATTGCTATATTCTGAAACCAGGATTTCAAGTTCCTGAAGAATGGGTTGTCTTAAAAACCCCGAGGAAGAATAACACATATGTCTTAAACCTCAATTCTGCCACACCAAAAGAAGAAACATGTCTTCTGTCTAAAGAATCCTTTGATGAGTCACAGCTTTGGCACAGACGGTTGGGACACACAAATTTCAAAAACATGAACAGATTAGTCAAGGAAAACCACGTCATTGGTTTACCTCAAAAAGAATTCCATTTTATTGATCACTGTTCAGCGTGTCTCAAAGGGAAACAACAAAAGTCTTCCCACAAGCCAAAACTGATGAACACAAACAACTCTCCATTGAAGCTGCTTCATATGGATCTTTTTGGACCAACTCATGTTATGAGTATTGGAAGGAAACAGTATTGTTTGGTGATCATTGATGACTTTTCCAGATTTACATGGGTCTTCTTCCTACTTCATAAAAACGAAGCGTCCCAATTGATAAAAGATTTTATCACAAAAATTGAAAACCAACTTGATCATAAGGTCAAAACAATTAGAAGTAATAATGGGACTGAATTTAAGAATGAAGATTTGAGTTCATTTTGTACAACCAAAGGAATTGCTCATCAATTTAGTGCAGCTAGAACTCCTCAACAAAATGGGGTAGCTGAAAGAAGAAATAGAACACTGATTGATGCAGCATGAACCATGCTAGCTGATGCTAAACTGCCAATCACCTTTTGGGCAGAAGCAGTTAATACATCGTGCTTTGTGCAAAATCGAACTTTGATTGTAAAAGAAACCAACAAGACGCCTTATGAACTTCTCTTTCACAAAAAACCATTTATTGGATTTTTAAAGTCATTTGGTTGTCCTGTCTCGATATTAAACACCCGAGAATATTTGGGAAAATTTTCATCTAAGTCTGATGAAGGATTCTTTGTAGGTTATTCTTCTGTTTTAAAGGCTTACAGAGTATTTAATCCTAGATTAAATATTATTGATGAATCAACAAATGTTCAATTCAAGGAACATTCGTTTCCCAAATCTACAAATGGTCCTGACTGGTTGTTTGATATTGACTCTTTTACAAAATCTTTTGATCAATTTCATTTGTCTGATGCAGGAAATCTACATTCAGCAGATCCTCTTCAGGAGTAGAAAGAAGAGATGAATTTCCAATGATTCCTCCAACTTCTACTGATCAACTAACTGAAGATGTTCCATTATAAGCTGACCCTATCAGACAACCATCTCAAAATCAATGTGTTTCAACTGAAGCTGGTCCAAGCACACTACCATCTCCTTCAGAAGATCATTCAACTGAAGTCAGAGATCAAAATCAAGCTTCTCCTCCAGTTGAAACTGAAAGAACCTCAAATGATTGAAGTAATCAAAGTGCTGCTGATGTTGAAGCAGGAACTGAAACCGGTTTTGATTATTTTCATAACTATCCCACAGTTCAAGATGAATTGACCTCTCACCAAGATGATCTGAATGTCTCCAATCTTGATGTAACCATTACTGGTGAATCAATTCCAACCACCAGAACACACAAGAATCATCCAGTTGAAAGCATCATTGGTGATCTCAATGAACAAGTGACAAGAAGCAAGTCAAGCATAGCAAACATCTATTTGTTCTCTTGCTTTCTTTGTCAAACAGTACCCAAAAACATCAAAAAGGCTCTTTAAGACAATAGTTGGATTGAGGCAATGCAGGAAGAGTTGCTACAATTCAAGAAACAAGAAGTATGGCAACTGGTAGACCTTCCCGAAGGACAATACCCTATCGGCACCAGATGGCTGTACCGAAACAAGACTGATGACAGAGGGATCGTCATCAGAAACAAAGCAAGATTGGTAGCACAGGGCTATACACAAGAAGAAGGAATAGATTACGACGAGGTGTTTGCTCCTGTTGCTAGACTAGAAGCCATACGACTCTTTTTTGCGTACTTTGCATCCATGAAATTCATAGTTTATCAAATGGATGTAAAGTGTGCATTTTTGTATGGAAAGATCTCTGAAGAAGTCTACGTGAGTCAACCTCCAGGCTTTGAGGATCCTGATTTCCCTCACAGGGTATACAAGCTTGATAAAGCTTTGTATGGCTTACATCAAGCCCCTCGAAAATGGTATGAGACTCTGTCATCATTTCTTCTTGAACATGGTTATGAAAGAGGGAAGATTGACCAGACTATATTCAGAAAGAGAAAAGGGAATGAGATGCTGCTTGTCCAGATTTATATGGATGATATCATATTTGGCTCCACTAACAAACAACTATGCAAAGACTCTGAAGATCTTATGAATTCAAAATTTTAGATGAGTGCTATGGGAGAACACACATTCTTTCTAGGTCTTCAAGCACAACAAACATCCAGTGGAATCTTCATCAACCAGTCAAAATATGTAGAATCAATGTTGAAGAAGTTTCACTTTGCAGCCTATCAGTCCATCAGAACACCGGTTGATACAAAAGTGAAGATTGGTCCAGATCCAGAAGGCAAATCAGTGGATCAGACTCTCTATCGGTCTATGATAGGTTCACTTATGTATCTAACAGCCAGTAGGCCTGACATCATATTTGGTGTTTGTGTGTGTGCCAGGTATCAAGCAGATCCCAAGGAATCTCACGTGAATGCAGTCAAGAGGATATTCAGATATCTTAAGGGCAAACCTGCTCTTGGACTATGGTATCCAAAGGATGGAGACTTCAATCTTTATGCATACACCGATAGTGACTACGAGGGATGCAATTTCAACAGAAAATCCACATCTGGCGGTTGTCAATTTCTTGGTCCCAGACTGGTGTCTTGGCAGTGCAAGAAATGACCAATGTGTCAGTATCGACGGCTGAAGCTGAGTACATAGCAGCATCAGCTTGTTGCTCTCAAGTTCTCTGGATTCAAAACCAAATGCTTGACTATGGTTTTAACTTGCTGTACACCCCAATTCACATTGACAACACAGCTGCAATGTTTATTACTAATAATCCAGTTCAACACTCAAAAACAAAACACATTGAAATCAGATATCACTTTTTGAGAGATTATGCTGAAAAAGGGTTAATCAAATTGATTCAAGTTCATACTGACAATCAATTGGCTGATCTATTTACCAAGGCATTTGAACCTAATAGGTTTGAATTCCTAGTTCAATCAATTGGCATGATTAACCTAGAGTAAAAAAAAAAAAAAAAAAAAAAAAAAAAAAAATTCAGAAATTATCAAAATTCACAAAAAGAAGTCTTTTTATTGAAATTTGTGTCTTATACTTTTTGGGAAATGATTTAATTACAATCGTTATATCATTCACTGTGCTTAATTCAAAATTTAAAAGACTATCATGACTTACCTGATATGTAGGTAGGCTCAACTTGGAAAGGAAGATACATGCTGTGATGAACTAAATAATCATATTCAACTGTGAAACACTCATCTCAGAGTACTGGTAAGTATCAGCTTATTCAAGTGTATGTGTGTGTAGCAACTCAAACACACCAGATAATGATGAACTATGAATCTCATTCACCTGCATCAGTTTCTTCTTTGTTTTGCTGAGCAAAGACCTAAAGAAACAAGCACATAGTGCTGATGTCATGATCCAAAAGATTCCCAATGGAACACATTCACGTTGAATGAATTAACAAAAGATTATGCAAAAAGAATCCCATTATGGATCACCTTCCAAAATGAAGTGCAAAAGAATCCCAATGTGGATCAAAATATCAAAAGGATCAAAGTAAAAGAATCCCAATGAGGATCAGTGAAATTGAGATCTCATAATTTAAGTAACCTGGTCATGTAAGATGTGAAAGTAGTCTACCATGCATTACATGAGGATGGTTGATAAAACCATGTTTCTGTGTGTGAGGTACATGTTGAATATTCAAATCAATCAAAAAATGATAAATGTCATATACAGTATAATATTTACCAAGTATGAGTTTAAGAGGACAAACATACCTTCAATCAATAAGTTCATAAACATGTCTATTTTACAATCAAAAGATTGCACTTGTGTAATGTAGGATTGTTATGATCCCAACAAAAGTATAAGGATATATATATATAAAAAAATTTCAAAGAGATTTTATGATCTAAAATTTTTAAATCCTTAAAGTTTCTATCTAAATAAGGATATAAACTTTAGGGGGAGTAATTTAAAATTTTGATCAGTTTGTACAGGTAGTTTATTTCTTAAATTTTATAAAATCAAAACAAAAAGAATTTGACTGTGTTGGTGCAAAAGTTATACTATAGTATCTCAGCTTATGCAGACATTTGGATGCACAAAAGTCCAAGATCAGTCAAACTCTGGGAAACTTGTATGTATCACACCTGATATACAAGTCAATCCAAGCAAGAATTGACAATCCCAGTATCAGTCAAAACTTCATAAGAAACAAGTGAAAAGTATAGATAGTTCTTCATAACAGCCATCAGTTCATCAGAAAACAGAAATGAATTCAATCTACAAAAACATTAATTTTTGATTAAGTTCAAATATTAATGCGGCTTACTGCATTGGTTAATGCAGGTGAAGGTATCCCTGACATATAACCAATGCGGGTAATTGTTTTCATACCTGTTAAATAAAGTGAAACTAATGCGGACAAGTTAAATCTACCTCATTTGTGTCAAAGAAGTGTAAGTTTTAAGTGGCAAAAACCTATGCGAACAAAAGTGTTCAACCGCATTTGTCTATGCGGGTAAACTTTGTTCTACCGCATTTCTTTTTTACTCATCCGCATTTCCTGAACCTGGTTGAATTTAACACTCAAAACTATCTTGTATATCAAAATGATCAAATCATGTGCTTAATCTCTTCTGTGATTATGATGGATGCAAGTCAAGAAATGCGAATAAACTTCTGGTCAACCGTATTTGTTGAAGTTGTGAGACAAGTAATTTACTCTTCCGCATTTGCAACAGTACACTAATGCGGATGAACAATTTCTTATCCGCATTTGCTACAGTGTTTTTTAAAGGTCTTTCGCATTTGTTTTTCAACACTTGTAATATTTGTAAAAGTCATTAAATCATCTTTTTAAACCCGAATTAAAAGGTCATTTAATACTTTTCAAATTGAGAGACCTTACAGTGCGACGAGCGGTCTTCACCTTTGTTCATCCATCATCATCCCTATCATCTAAAATTCATCACCTATGATCTAAGACTCATTCATCACAAAAAAACTCCTCATCTTCGATTCATTACAACAGTATTATCGAAGAAAAGGTGAATTTCTTCAAAGTTCTTAACCTAAAACATCGAACAGTCAAAAACTGATTATGAACATAGAACTCTAGGTTAAGAATCAATCACCAGAAGTAACAACAAACCAAGGTTTAAATGACATTTTCGAAGGAAATGTTAATCAATAACAAGAATTTAACCTCCTACAATCGGGTTACAAAACCTTATTCATGTTAAGAACAGGGGACAATCAATTTTGAAAAAGTGAATGTCAAAACCTGATATTAATGATTAAAGGAGGTTAAAACCATATGAATAATCTATATAAACTTGAAAAACATAAAAGAGTGATTATTCATGACAAAATCAAGTT
The DNA here is from genome assembly GCA_025506505.1 of Flaveria sonorensis. Taxonomy (NCBI): domain Eukaryota; kingdom Viridiplantae; phylum Streptophyta; class Magnoliopsida; order Asterales; family Asteraceae; genus Flaveria; species Flaveria sonorensis. The sequence goes on along the minus strand of CM046427.1, from coordinate 17,938,438 downwards.
GTGTATGGGTTCTATGAAACTGTACACATGTTCACTCAATTTTGACCATTAAAAGTCAAACTAAGAACACACCACTTGATTTATGTATTATAATCTATCAATTACAATTGCATCTTCTAATTCATATGCCTCTAATGCAGGTTTCAATGGATAATCTTACATGGAGCAAGCTCCATAATATTAGTGGTTATCTTGATCCTGATGTTACTAAGGCAAAGGGTTTGAGAGACATGATCAGATTCATCTTAACTACCAGAGTTGCTCATGCTATTACATTTAGGCCTATCATCTATGAGAGATTCATAAGGTCATTCTGGAGCACTGCTGAGGTGATAGAGATAGATGGTGTAAGGACTCTGTCTGGAAGAATAACTCTGATCATAATTTGGCCATTACTGAACAGACTGTGAGACAGTGTCTGCAGTTTGGTGATGATGCCAACTCTCCTCTGGAATTAGAAGATGATGAAATCATAACTTTCTTTGCAAACATTGGTTATGAGGGAGGTTATGAAGGAAAGCAGATCGTCAAGGGGTTGGTTGACTTGCAATGGAGATTCCTCATTCATCTCTACCAACATTTCCTGTCAAAAAGAAAGACTGGATGGAATGACATATCAATGACCACCTCTTCTGCTATATGTGCTCTGTGCATAAACAGACCATTCAACATGTCTACTTATGTGTTTAATGGTCTGGTGTCAAACATTCAGGAGGGTAGAAGATACTAGTTCCTCATGTACCCCAGATTTCTACAGTGCCTCATCAATGAAGCTTTCACTGAGATTATACCTGAAGGACCAGTGATGGATATTCCTCACTCCAATGCAAAGTCCTATTAGTACATAAAGAAGAGAGACCCCAGGAATTTCTATAGTGGCATATTTGCTCCTCTATTACCCTGGATGCTGGAACAGATCAACCAAGATGAGCATATTGAGGAACAAGCTCAAGAGGTTTCTGATATGAGCAAGCTACTCCTAGTCAACACAATGTTGATGAGCAAGCTGATGTAGCTGAAGAAGGAAAGAGGCCAGTGTCATCACAGGTTGATGTAGGTGGTGATCCTCACACTGGGCCCTACTGTTGAAACTGTTGGACCCTACTGTTGAAACTGAGTATGAAAAGACTCATTCTCCCAAAACTCAAGCTGATAAACCCCCTTCAAAAGCCAAATAGACTGAAGCTTCTCAATCATTATATCCTGATCCCTATTCCATGACTGACAGGGAAATGAAGGATTATCTTTCTGCTCAAGAGTATACTAAAAAAAATTGGCCAATATGAAGACTAATTCCCTAAGGGCTGCCATCCTTAGGATGATAAATGAAAAGAAAGAAAGGCTGAAGAAAATGGAAGATGAGATCATCAAAAAGCCTAAAACAAGATTATCTGCATAAGATATCCATCTCACCCATAGAGATCATGACTCTTTGGCACCTGTTCTACATATAAATCCAGAGTGGTTTGCTGAACCTTCCTAGTTAACACTTCAAGAGGGGCTCACCACTGCTAAGATGATCAAAGGTGTATCTACTCCACATGGCAAGACTGATCAAAAAATTATTGCCTGGCAAGTATGATAGAATATGACTGGAATCTCGGGTTAGTTCAATTCTTCACTGAGTATACTGCTTTAGTGAACTCCCTGCAGATTCATGATCTGAAAGAACTAGCTGAACTGGAGCTCATCAATCATCAGGCTATGTTTAGGGGTTATGAGTTTGAAGACATTCTGAGAATGTTCAAAAGAACAAAAAACTTCAAATCTCTCAAGGCTATCTGTATGAGGAAAGATAGATCCTTTGTTAACCCTCTAGAGAAGAAAAAGACAAAACCAGCTGAAGAGGTTGTATTTCCTGAACTCAAGGTGAAGCCAACTGAATCTTTAAAGAGAAAGATGGTAGCTGGAACTCATTCCTCCAAACCAATCTCAAATGTCTATTATGATGAAAAGACATATGAGTTGGTTATTGAAAGAAAATGGGGAGGAAAAGAAGGTGCAGAAATTAGATTGTTTAGTGGATATGAAGTGAGATTGCTAGATGAATCTTATATCCACTACATATACACAAGGCACTTCAGAGAGTTAAACAATAAGCTGGGTGAGGAAGACATGTACTTTTTCTTAAAATGCATAAAGATTCTGAAGATAGTAAAGCTAGAAGTGGATATTGATGGTGCTTTGTTGATCCATAGAGATAGGTTGTCCACTGTGTCAATATAGGAACCCATTTCTTTGAAGAAGTTGCCTATGGAGGCCATCTACACAATGAGCCAAATGAAGATCCATGTGCTAAACAGAGAAAAGATGACGAAGCCAATGACTTTGTCAACATGATAAAGGCAATTTTGGATCCCTCATAGGCAGAACCACTCATCCCTCCTCAAGCTGCTCAAGACCCAGCAGAATCCTCATAACCTCATCCACCATCAAAAACTTGAAGTACATAGGCTGTATAATCCTTAGGGGGAGTATTGTTGGACCCTGAAAGGATCATACATGCCAATTCAAGTGGTGGATTGATAGTTGTTCTGCTGAAATCTCCCCAAGTCCAAGATCTAATGCGGATGAAGAATTTGAATCATTAATAGAAACCAAGTGTTGGCTATCCGCATTTGTATATGCGGATGACCATAGAACAAATGCGCCCAAGTGTTTGTTCTTCCGCATTAACAACTGCGGATGTTCGGCAACAAATGCGCAGTGTTTGTTCATCTGCATTTGTCAATGCTGATGACCAAACACCAATGCTGATGAATAAGAAATGCTGACAAGATTAGAACATCCGCATTAGTCAATGTGGATGTACAGAAATGTTGATGAAGACTTTTGTAGGACTAGTTCTGATGTATAGGTCAGGGTTAGTTTAGTCTTTTGTTCAGGCATGTGTCAGCCTATAAATAGAATAGAAAACCTCGTATGAGAGGTGACCGAGACTAACTGTTTTTAGACATTAGACAATCAGAATATTTTGCTTTGTAATAAGTTCAAGGTGTACTGTTACTGTTCATGCTGAAAACCCTAGCATTCATTGTAACCGTATTTCACCTTCTTTAATACAAAGAGCATTTATGAGTATTATTCAGCATTCAATGTTCTGTGATTGTTTGATTCCGCCTTGCAATCATTGACTCAATCATCATATTCGGTCCTTGTTGATTCATATCAACAGAGAATATCATTCTCAAACCCAGTCATTATATACATGATGTGTTCTGGTATGTGCATCAGCATATATGTGTGGGCAATTATTCATGGGTTGTTTCCTATTTTAAGTGTCAATGGTTTTGTTCATGCGGTTGTATGTATATCCTCATTGATAGATGGGTCGCATATGGGGCAGAAAGCATGTTAGGTTTTAGATTGTTTGTGTTTCGGCTTGGGGTTCGTTTGGTTGTGGTGTCTCGATCATGTTTGGGGGAGGAAACCTAATTAGGGTTTAGATTACGAATGCTCTTTGGGTGCGGATGTGATCATGTTAGGTGTTTGATATGTGCTGTTGTCGTAGTGGGCGTGTCGTGGATGGAGGGGCGGTATGGAGCATGGACTTGTGTGTATAGGTATATATATATATATATATATATATATATATATATATATATATATATATATATATATATTTTGTGTGTGTGTGTTATGTGTGTGTATTACGTATGGTGCATGGGTGTATTTTTCATAATGGATGTAGGCATTTTTGAGAGTGTGATGATGGGTACTCATGTATGTAATATTTACAAGTATGTAAGGTATTGTACATGGCTTTGGTCATGGTTATGTGTGTGTATGTTACATTCATGGGTGTGAATATTATATATATGTAGTTTGTATGGTAAATTTTATGTAATGTTTGTGTATATAATATATCTTATGGTGTGTGTGTAACATATACTAGATATATTATATGAGTGTGTTGTATGTAAAATATAAAGTGGGTTTATTATCAAAAACATTATACCATTAATACGTATAAAGAGTATTCATGTGTATTGTCAAGTTTACGCAGGAATAATACAGTTTTATGCTTGCGTGAGTTGTGTACGGTCGTGGCTACTTGTGAATTGGGGATATTGATAGCCTGCATTATACCCAAACCGATAACTCAAAACCGTATGATTGAAATCTTGGAATTAAATATTATTTTAGCTTTGAATGTAAATTCAGGTTAATCTGAATGCTCATCATTTGTGTTTGCATCACTTGTAGCTATGCATTCAAGGTGAGTTCTCAGCCCCACTTACTTGTACTTTTTTGGGGGAGAGAAACATGTGTTCTAAATGTATTTTCATTTGATCAGTATTACTATAATGTCACTTGTTTACTAGTGTTGTACTAACTTAAGTCCTCATTCTTAAATCGTTAATTTATGTATTTTAGCGAGGTAACTCTAAGTAGATCTATTGGGTTTGACAAACCCCACCCGGGCTAGTCGCGCTAGCACGACTGCACGTCAAACGGGTGTTTAATTGACCAAATTTCTGTTACTGTGGTCTGATAGCCACAGTCGAGGCCTTCATTTACACTATCAGCTTTGGTTGCAAACTTCATAGACTTAGTAACTAGTTAAGTAGACTAGCTATCTACTGATTTTACTTTGTTTACTGTATCTGTTAATATTATGTTCTGTTTATCAAAACCTATGAACTCACTAACCTTATGTTGACACTTTAGCATGTTTCTTTCAGGTTCTTAAGGTGCGCAAGATTAGGAGCATCTCACTAATGCATTCATCATCGTTGGGTCAAATGAACGATTTATAAATTTCTATCCATTATACTTAATTTGGTTTGCGCGTGTCTGCACCATTAGATTTACAAATTATTACGCTTCTGCAATTATTTTCATATTTACCTTATAACTTTGTTTTTGGGAATTTCAAATGTTAACAAGCAATTATGTTTTGTAATTGATGTGTCGTTTGGTGTAACTAGTGGCTGAGATCCTGGTATCTCACGTGCCTAATAGTAATACCCTGTTTGTGGAAATTGAGGGTGTGACAGTGTATTAGTGGATGATTTATAGCAAGTGAATCCAGATGATGTGGACGAAAAAAAATTAAATACAAGATGGATATGGTTATCTAAAGAGCCAACTTTGCAAGAAGAACTGGTAGAAAGATGTTTGGTCTAAACAACTCGAGCAAGATTGGATTTGATGGCTTCACTCATATGTTTCAACTATGACAAATATGGTCATTTTGCTAGGGAATGTATAGAACTGAAGCCTAATCAATTTGATGGAGGAAATAAGATGGCAGCTACTAAGGTGGAATCAAAGAATGAGAAGGGAGGACGTCAAGTAACAACAAAGCTCTAGTCTCATAGACTAACACTAACTATGCCTAGTCAGACAAATAGAGCTACAAAATTTAAAGATTTCCACAGCACTGGTTACTGAAATCAAGAAGAAAGAAGAGGTTGATAGGAGTGAAACTTTGTTTGCCAAATTTGTCTCTAGTGATTTACTTGATGGTGTTTTTGAAGATCACATGGAAGATGAAGTCCATGGGTGTTGGATCGGATGGGTTTGTAGATTGACAAGAACTTCTTCTTTGATCAGTAGCTAATGAATGCGAAATCTAAGTTAACTACTTACTAACAAAACACAAAATACTTTAAGTAAGGATAAACACACAAATTATTCTTTGAAAGTATTCACTTGATTAATCGTTTGAGTACAAATGATACAATCAGCAGATAAACCTAGTGGCTTGAAGAGCTTGACTCTACAATACAAGTGTGAGGACTTTATACTATGAAATCTAAACAATAAGAATAAACTAATTTATGTTCAGGATGTACAGCAAGACAGATAATTGGCACATCAGAGTTAGCCAGCTTCAATACTTTGTTGTCTTAAAAAGGCAAAACATAGTAGCTGTCGGTGCAGGCAGTCTTGTCTTGTGTAACATTTGATCAGAAGCTCATGGAGTTCAGTGCTGATCAGCCGCAGTCAATCGACAGCTCTTCAGTTGATTGCTGATCGGCAATTTCTCAACATAGGTTGATTAGCAGTCATTCAATATATGTGATTCGACAGTTAGTTCAACACTTGGTAGATTTCAGTAGTTAGTAGCTAGTGCTGAATTTATGAGTTTTTGTAGCTTCATCCTCTTCATAGATCAACAAATTCCCCCTAGGATGATGCTAACAAAACTCTGTCTTCATCTTTCCCACTTTCTGATTAGTAGTAGTTCATACATGCATCCTTTTTTATCTCTTGAGGGGTTTTCAAGAGGTAGATTCACCAAATATTTCATGTTGTGCCGAGATAGTCTGAAAAGATCATACTCTTTGACCTCAACTTGCCAGCACCAGCATATGTTAGGCAGAAAGCGGTGGTGAGGAATTGTAACTCCAATGTGTAATTGGGTCATGAATGCTCAAGATATTCACATGCAGAATTTCCTTTTCTTCCCTTTGCTCGGTTGTTATTTTATGATGATGGGTTACAATTCTGTTGGTGTTTATGTGATGCGCTCGGGTTGTACATGCGTGTGTGTGTGTGTTTGGCGCGTAATGGGGTGGTTGGGTGTAGTTGTTGAATGTGTTTGTGTGTGATCATTGTCTTGTGTAGCTGTGTTGCTGCGGGTTAACCGAAAAGGGTTTGGGTTGTGCGTATGGGGGTGTTCTGTTGAAGCTATTAGAAGATTAACATTTTGTCTTTATGTGTTTTTTGTCATAGTATAGGGACTTATTTTGTAAATATATGTTCCTTTGTTTCTTGATAGTATAAATAGGATATTTTATGTATTGTGCAGAAAAAAAGAGACTTTAGTCTTGAGACTTCAAACTAGAAAGACTAGAGAAAACAGTTAGAGTCAGTTAAACGAACTGTAACCCTTACACATTGTATCCTGTGCATTTGCTATCAATGAAATCTATGAATTTTTTGATGTATTTGCATGTGTTGATTACTTTGTGTTTGAATTTATCATTGCATCACAATATCATCACAGATTCGATCCTTTTGAACCGATCAATTGGTATCAGAGCCTTCGGTTCAGTGATCAAAGCTTATCGACATTTTGAGCCCTTTGAATCACTTGAAATCTGTGATTGATTGCAATTTGATCAATTAATTATTGTTTTCAGTTGTGTTTCATCCATAGAAACATGATTTGAATCACAATTTTGTGTTCAATTCTTTCAAATCTGAGAAATTCATCGAATTAGTGTTTGAACTTTGTTCTTCATATTCAGACTGAAATTCAATTAGAATACTGATTTATTGTTGTTGTTTGATCAAATTGAGGATTAAGGATTGTTAATCAACCTAATTACTACCAAGTTGGAAGTTTTTAGATCAATTAATCAAGTTTTTAAGATTTTCTTAAGATCTGAGTTTGTTGAAGCTGATGAATTAGGCGCATTATGGTCGAAAACTGCTGAAAATTGTCTAAGTATCTAGGCGCATCACCACTATTTGGGAGTTTTGATACTGCTCAGACGTTTTCAGTGCAGGCGTTTGACCACTGTTGAGACGTTTTGAGACTGTTTGGACACTTGGTGACTTTGCGGAAACAAAGTAATTCTGGGCGCATTACAACTGTTTAGGCGCATAACAACTGTTTAAGTGCTTGACAACTATTCAGGCGTTTTAGAACTGTTTGGGTGCATTTCAGTTGGACGTTTTTAGAATTCTACTAAGGCATTCCCTTGGGAATTTCTACTTCAAATTCAGGTGTTTGAGAACTGTGTAGGCGTTTCACTACTGTGTAGGCGCTTGTCAACAATTCAGGAGCATCAGCTTTCAGACTTATCAGTTTACACTTAGAAATTTTTTTTCAGAAACTAAAATCCAAAAATATTTTCATTTCATAGTTTTTAATTCAAAACATAAAAACAACAAAAACAAGTCTTTTTCTTAAATTCAAAAATACAAAATGGTTAAGTCTGAAGATTCTAAGAACAGGGTTCAAAAGCTAAAGAACAGAGCTGATTTCAAGAACTGGTATTTAAGACTGAAGCATCATCTAAATTCTATTAACACTGACTTGTGGAAGTCAATAGAGAAAGGACCTCATATCCCGATTACATCTGATGGTCCTGATAGAGAATTTGTTTACACAAAAGACTCTTAAGAACCTTATCCTGAGGATGGTCTGCCAGGTAATGACTTAAGGAAAGTGAAGAATGATATCAAAGCTTATTCACTGATGTGTAAGGGATTACCATTGGAAGTCTTGACTAGACTTGATGGTTATCAAACTGGGTACACTATGTACAAGGCTTTGAAAATCATTTGTGAAGGCGGTAAAGAGATATAAGATCTCAAAAAGAAAAAACTCAAGAGGCAATTGGAGTTATTTGAGCATCTTTTTGGTGAAACAATCAATCAGATGATGAACAGATTTATGCAACTAACTACTGAGATGTCAACTGCTGGTATCAAAAATGATCTCAAAGATCTAAATTACAGACTTCTCAATGCTCTTCCATCTTCATGGAAACAGACAGTTACACTGTCAAAGCATACTGAAAAGTTTCCTATGGATCTAGATCTTTTGATTGCTAAGATTGAATCAGTTGAGATTGATGAGAGCTCCAAAAACAATGATAGAGTTGTTTTAATGTATCAATATAAGTATGTTGCATCTAAAGCTAACACAGTGGAGAATGCTTTTCTGGCCAAAGATTATAATACTCCAGAAAAAGAGGGTGATTTGTTTGTTGGAGCTGGTTTCTTTATAGATTCTTATTACACAAGTGCTCCTGTTTACACCACTCTACCTCAATCTCAGTCTCCTCCTAAAACTCAAACTCCTAAACCTCAAACTGAGACTGCATCTTCTAACTCTGCTAAAACTAGAAAAGTTAAAGATGTTATTAATATCCTTTTACAGGATGATGAGTCTAAATCTGCTTTTACTGCTTTTATGGTAATTTTTCAAGCTTCTCAAGGTAGTCATCTAACACAATTAGATCTTGTTTTGCAGGATTTGTTAGAGATGGATCCTGATGATGTGGAAGAGATGGATTTGAAATGGCAGATGGTGATGATTTCTTACAGAACACTAAAACACTCTTATGTTAACAAGAACTACAAGCCAAGTGCTAACAAAACTGTTGGCTTTGACAAACCAAAGTCAAGGTATTTTAACTGCAATAGTTATGGTCATTTTTCGAGAGAATGTAAAGTTCCTAGAAACCAAGGAGGAAATGGTCAAGCTGGTTCTAGCAATCAGAGACATCATCAGTAGTCTCAAAAAAACTTCCAAATGCCTTATTAGAGTCTTCATATGCCAGAACTTAAAGATGAATCAAAAGCATCTGAAGAGCCAAAGAAAGCTCTTGTTGTTAGCATCAAAGATGGATATGACTAGAGTGCTTATGCTGAACAATTTATAGCTGATCTAACCACTAGTTTATCTCTTGTTGTAGATATTCAGAATGAAGACCGGTCTAAAGATAATGATTCTAAGGCTGATGGTGATTTAGAAAATGATGATGAAGATTATGACTAGAGTGACAAATCTGACCCAAAAGAGGATTCAGAATAGATTGCACTTATGGCTCAGTTTGACCAACCAAAGGTTGAGAATACATCATCTGACTCTGAGACTTCATCTTCATGTTATCCTGAAATTCCTGTTGAAGTCGGAGAGAAAATGTGTACAAAAGCATGTTTTGATCCAGTTGAGCATTACAGAACATATTCATATAAGATCTATGATAAACTTAAACAAGAAAAAGTAATGCACAACAAACTAAAAAATGATCACAAAATCTTTGATGAAAAGATCCTATCTCTACAAACCTCATGGAACAAAACTCTAAAAGAACTTGAAATTGTTAAAAAACAACTTGAGGAGATGACTAAACATTTAGAAGAAGAAAAAATAGCTCATGCTGCAACTCAAGTTGATCTGGCCAAAGTTAAAAGTTCAGAAACAATTGTTGAACAATTGGTAACTGAGATGAAAGACAAACAAAAAGTAGGTCTAGGTTTCACACATGAACCAATGCTTGAATCTATTACAAACACTTTACCAGAAAACTTTAACACACATGATCACTCACCTAAAAACAAAGCTAAGCTAAGAGCATTTCAAAATAAGAAAAAGAATTCTAAGAGTGATGATGAGAAAACGAATGTTAAGATATTTGAGGAATATGATTCTGAAAAGATTAAAAATGGTCACCTAATAAAAGTTAAATTTTATGAACCACGACCAAAGAATAAGAAAATGTTTGTTCCCAAAGAGTCTGTTGTTGAAGAAGTGAGGGTAAAGAATGACAAACAGAACTCAAATAACAAAGAGAAAGCAAAACTAGATGAAGTAACATCTGAAGATTCATTTTCTTACGGATTAAACAATCTTGACTTTATTAAATGGCAGAAAGAACAAAAAGATAAAGAAAATGAAAAAGAATCTTCTTCTAAAGATGTTCAATCTCAATGCAAACAAAGATCATCAAGATCAAGAAACCAAAGAAGGAGAAGGAAAAATGTTAAATCTAAATCATCTTAAGATAAAATTCAAAACAATCAAGCTCAAAGAACAAATAAAACTAATCAGTTTAAACCAGCTAAGTTTGTATCTGCGGGTACTTTTGACATGAACAAAATTCATGAAATCAAATCTAACTCAAAGAACAAATCTAACTCTAATCTGAAAACTGGTTCAGGTCCTAAGTCTTCCACTGTCAACAAAAGATTTGTATCTAAGGAGTCTTGGAATGATGTTAATGTTCAAAAATCTAAACTCAAATTTCAAAAGAACAAACTTTCAAATCAAAAATAACAAATTATCTTTTCAACTCCTAAATCCAAACAAGGATCAAATGTGGCCTCCACATCAAAAGTTAATCAACACTTGTTTAAATCACAACAAAGGTACTGTGAAATATGTGATATGTATTATCATAAGACTGAAGAATGTTTCTTTAACAGGTATTGTCACATATGTGATATGAAAAATCATTCAACAGCTGATTGTTATTTCAATAAATATTGTACCTATTGTGATGAAATAACTCACAAAACTGAGAATTGCTACTTCAGAAAGAACTCGCCAAGGAATGGATATGTTAATCCACAGTTAAGGAATGGATATGTCAATCCACAATTTCAAAGAAATCAAAGTGTTGGTTTTCAAAGATTGACAAAACAACCTTCCTTAGGCTTGAGATCTTTTCGAAGAAATGATTCTGATTATGATAATTCTTATGCTACAAAACCAAGGCAGTATAATCAAGGAAAATTCATTCCATGATTTATGAGAATGAATGGTGGGAAGTTTGGTAAACAAAATTTTTTGTCTGATGGTTTGAAATATCTTGATGATGATCTTTAAAAATGTTACAATGTTTTACGGACAAAACAAATCAAAGATAATCAAAAATTTGTAAGAAACGGCATTGGTAAATTGGTCAATAATAAGCCTAATTTGAAAAAGCTTCACTTTAAACAGTTTACAATTGTTGATAAATTTAGCAAGCCCAAGACCATCTTGGCTTGGGTTGATAACTTAACTTAATTCTTTTTGAAATGCAGGTACGCCCAAGAAGACCTATTAACACGTGGTATGTTGATAGTGGGCGTAGCCGGCATATGATAGGCAACCATTCTTTGCTTCAAGAATTTAAGTTAAAAGATGGTACTCATGTTGCATTTGGAGGTGATACAGGTGTAAGATTATAGGCGAAGGAACGGTGTCTAATGGGATTATCAGCTTTGATAAAGTCAACTATTGCTCATAGTTGAACTTTAATCTTTTAAGTGTTTCCCAAATATGTGACAAATCTTACTCAGTTCTTTTTTATGATTCTTTTTGTTATATTTTGAAGCCAGGTTTTCAGATTAGCAAAGAATGGGTAGTTGTTAAAGCTGTTTGAGATCGAGATGTATACAAGTTAGATATGTCTCAAGTTGATCCTTCTACAGAAACAACATGCCTAATTGCTCAAGCATCAAATGACGAAAGTCAGCTTTGTCATAGACATCTCGAGTATTCCTACTTCAAAAATATGAATAAGCTTGTAGTAGGAAATCATGTAGTAGGTCTTCCAACAAAGAAGTTTGCTACAACAGATCTCTGCTCAGCATGTTTAAAAGGAAAACAACACAGAGCGTCTTATAAGACCAAACAAATAAACTCAAATTCCAAACCTCTCCAGATGTTGCATATGGACCTATTCAGACCAACAAATGTTTGGAGTATTGGAAAAAAATCTTATTGTTTAGTTATCATTGATGACTTTACAAGATTTTCATGGGAATTCTTTTTGCATGCTAAATCTGAAACGGCTGAATTATTAAAAGAATTCATCATTAAAGTATAAACTCAATTAACAGAATTTAAAAATGCTAATATTGACATTTTTGTGCAGAAAAAGGTATTGCTCGTCAGTTCAATGCTCCTAGAACTCCATAACAAAATGGAGTTGCTGAAAGGAAAAAACAGAACTTTGATTGAAGCAGCATGGTCTATGTTAGCAGATGCCAAAATTCCAATCACTTTCTGGGATGAAGCCATATCCACTGCATGTTTCGTGCAGAATCATACGTTGCTCGTGAACGATAAACAGAAAACTCCTTATGAGTTGATGTTTGGTAGGAAACCTAATATAGATTTTCTTCAATCTTTTGGTTGTCCAGTTTTGATTCTAAACTCAAGTGATCAGCTAGGAAAATTTGATGCAAAATCTGATGATGGATTTTTCGGTGGATATTCATCGGTTAAAGCTTTTAGAGTTTATAACTCTAGGAAGAATGTTATCCTTAAAACATTCAATGTTAAATTTCTTGAAAATTCTTTTCCATCAGTTGCAAATGGTCCAGCTTGGTTATTTGATTTAGATTCTTTGTCAAACTCTTTCATTCTAACTTGTTTGAATCTACAGGTGAGAAGAAGAATCGAGAAGGAGATCTAGGTTCGTTCAGTGATGATTCTGATTCTGATGATATTGATGACTCAAGCCCAGATTATCCATTTTTTTCTTTTGTGAAAGATCCTATATTTCAGTAAAACAATTATGATCAACCTCAACAAGCTCAAGAGCATCCCGTTTCAAAAAGTCCAAATGTTTCTTAACCTATTCCTAATGATGGTGCTGAAATTATACATCCTGAGTTTGGAACGTCATCGATTTCTGGTGATGTAGTTGTTACAGATAATCTTGATTACTTTATCAACTCACCGACTCAAGTTCCTAATTTCAATCCACATTCTTCGAACTTATTGCATCAGCTTTCTGACTTGAACTAATCTAATCTAGATGTTCATGTTCAAGTGAATGAGATTCCAACATCTCGTGTTCACAAGAACCATCCAACATCTTAGATTATAGGTCCATTGAATGAGAGAACAACGAGAAGTCATTCAGAACAAGCAAATCTCTGCTTATACTCGTGTTTTCTATCTCAAATTGTTCCAAAAAACATCTCCGAAGCGTTAAAGGACAATAATTGGATTGAAGCAATGCAAGAAGAACTATTGTAATTTCGCAAACAGGAAGTGTGGAAGCTTGTGGATTTACCTGAAGGAGAAAGGGAATTGTTGTTAGACTCGTTGCATAAGGTTACACCCAAGAATAAGGAATAGATTATGATGAAGTATTTGCTCTAGTTGTAAGACTTGAATCAATTCGTGTCTTCTTGGCTTATGCATCATTCATGAAATTCAAGGTGTATCAAATGGACGTTAATGGTGCTTTCTTATATGGACCAATCACCGATGATGTATATGTTAAGCAACCTCCAGGTTTTGAAGATTCAGAATATCCTCATCGTGTGTACAAGCTTAGCAAAGCATTGTATGGTCAGCATCAAGCTCCTAGAATCTGGTATGAAACGTTAACACAACATTTGATCCAACATGGATACACGCAAGGGAAAATCGATCCTACTTTGTTTATTAAAAAGGATACTGAGGATCTTTTATATGTTCAAGTGTATGTTGATGATACCATATTTGGTTTACAAGTCCAAAGTTATGCAATGAATTTGAAGAAATTATGAAGTCTCATTTTCAAATGAGTTCTATGGGAGAAATAATTTTTTTTCTTGGTCTTCAAGTGAAGCAGTCTGTAGATGGAAATTTTATCAATCAAGAGAAATTCATTGAAAAACTATTGAAGAAATTTAAACTGCAAGATTGTCAATCCATAAGAACTTCAGCTGACGTAAATACCAAGACTGAACCTGATCTGAAAGGAAAATCTGTTTACCAAACTTTATATAGATCTATGATTGGATCTTTGATGTATCTTACTGCATCTAGACCTTATATAATGTATCCTATTTGTGTCTGTGCTAGGTATCAATCTGACCTGAAGGAATCCCACTTACTTGCTGTTAAATGAATATTCAGGTATCTCAAAAGAAAACAGGCTTTAGGGTTATGGTATCCATATGAAGAAAAGTTCAAGTTACATGGATATACAGATAGCGATTATGGCGGATGTTGTCAAGATCGTAAATTTACAATGGGTGGTTGTCAGTTTTTAGCTCCCAGATTAGTCTCATGGTAATGTAAGAAGCAAACAAATATCTATGTTTCAACTGCAGAAGATGAGTACATAGCTGCTTCAGCAGGATGTTCTCAAATCCTTTAGTTACAAAACCAACTGCTGGATTACGGGTTCAAATTTCTTAAAACACCTATTTACATTGATAACACTGCTGCTATATTTATTACAGCTAATCCTGTCCAGCACTCAAAAACAAAACAAATCAAAATTTGATATCATTTTCTCAGAGATAACTCTGAAAAGGTTTAATCATTTTGTTTCAAATCATAACTGAAAAATAGTTGGCTCACCTATTTACAAAAGCCTTTTTACTAGGTCGATTTGAATATTTGGTCGAGCCAATTGGACTTATTAACAATGTTTAAAAATTGGTTTTGAGTTATCAGTTATTTAGTCATAAAATGTTAAGAACCCTCCCTTATTGGAGTAAGAAAACTAAAAGAGAAACTGTCAAAGTTAACTGCCTGATTGTATATATTTTGTGTGCATGTTCAATAGAAAATGAAAAAGCAAATACAAAAATAAAAAATTACAAATCAAAAGAGAAAAATATAAAACAAAAATACAAAAATTGAGTTTTTCTTGTTAGTTATTGTTTAAGACTGAATCTGTCTTTGCAATTTGTGAGAAATAATAAATACATTAGTTTTGATCAGTTGCATACTTCGCTCGTTACTAAAGTCTGACGTGATCAGATATGATGTGCAGGTAAGTTCATGCAATTATACTGAAAAAGTAAATTCTTATGATCAAACTAAACCAATCATGCATTCATGTTTGTCCATTTTAGTACCAATGAGTAGTGTTGACTTCTCAAATTGATTGCTTGTTAAGTCATAATCTCACACCTAGTGGCGATATGAATAACCATTGAGCTCTAATTAATTTAAAGCATCTAATCACTTCTTTGTTATGAGTCATCATAGACCTGAAGTGACGAGATATCCTTTGTTGTAAGTAATTACAGACCTGGATATTCTCACTTGATGTAAAAAGATGCCAATGTGCACAATCTCAACATGAGATATGGTTATAAGTATATGTCAGATTAACAAGTTGAGAAAGGTGAATTCTTGCAGATCTTTATGAGAGTTGAACTCTCTAAGTCTAAGTGTTACTTACATAATGTCATATCTAATCGTACCTTAATCAATCCAAGAATTAAAAAAGTAAGTGTGCTGACTACTTTGCCAAGAGCACTCATTGTCTGTCCTTAGATCTTGTGTCTCATTTACTACAGAAATGCTGACCTGGAACACACTTGATCAGGAATTAATCACTATCTACGACTATCCATCATTTATTTTCTTTTAATGTGCTGATCTTAACTGATATGATCTCACTGTAGAATTATGATTTAATTATATATAGTAGATTTGTATTCTGTTTTATTTTTTGAATTTTGTATGATTTTCTATGTGTAGGCATGTTAATAATAATTAGTTACTCTTCTTGCAAAGTCAAAGAAACTTCTAAGTTTGTAAAACTTAAAAGTTTAAGGAGAGTAAAAAAAAAAGAGAAAATAATTGAATTTCAAAAAGTGAAAAATCAAAAATAAAGTATTTTAAATAAAATGGATGAAGTTGAAATTTCTAGCATGTGTGTGTTTGATATGATATAAAAATAAACCTAAAAAGAATTTAAAATTCAGTGAAAAAGTTTCTTGCAAACAAAATAAGATTATTTGTTTTGTAAAAATTAAATAAAGACTAAAATGACGGGAAATTATTTTTTGAAAATTTAAAATAAAAATAAAATGGTCAAAAATAAAAAATTAAAAATTTGAATTTCAAAAATGTTAAAATTTAGGGAAATTAATGAAAATTTTGAGTAATAAACAAACAATTTTGACTAAGTGTTGAAAAATTGAGTATGAACAGTACTAATGTGTTTAAATAGTGTTCAGATGGATGATGAGAAAAGTTCAAGTGTCAAAACTCATGGAAAGGATCTCATGCGCCTGAACAGTACTCATAAGTTTAGATCAGGAGTATGGTGAACTTTTAGAAATTTGCACAAGTGTTGGGCGTTTCATTCAAGCTCGTGCGCCTAAACAGTTGTCATGTGTCTGAAAAAATTGGTTAAGTGTTGGGCGTATCATCTTATGCTCATGCGCTTAAACAGTTCCAAGACTTTCCAAGGGTAGACGTTTGAAGTGATGAAAACACCCAAGTGTTAGGCGTTTCATTTAGTCTCATGCACCTGAACAGTGCCCAAGCGCCTAAACATTGCTTATGCGCCTGAATAGTGCTCATGCTTCTAAATCTCATGTGCACAAACAGTTCTCATGCGCCTAAAATTTTCACATATATATATATATATATATATATATATATATATATATATATATATATATATATATATATATATATACAATAGTTGTGGTTTATTCATTCATTCACTCAAAATCCCCTGAAAACACTCTCGACACTCATACACTCAAATCATTCAGTTCATCAGTTTTGAATGTTTGGTGTTAATACGTGTGATTTATAGGTATATACACTAAATCTAAACATCATTTCGAGATTAAATTCATCTGATTTCAAGTTTATACTTCAAATTCGATTGGGCGTTTTATGTCTGTTTAGGCGTATTAACCCTAGTTCGAAGGAAATTTTGAAAATTGTGACAATAATACGCATTAACAACTGAAATTGAACATTGATTGATGATAGAAACTTGTTTTCGAACACATTGAAAGGGTTAAATCTGTATTTCATCACAACGTTTTCTTGATGATTATGAGTTCATCACTCGGGTTTTGAATATGAATAGTCAAATTCATGAAATTTTTAATAAAAATGTCAAAATTAATCATAAAATTCATTCTTTAATTTGATTTTGAGAAAATTTTAACTAAATTGAGTTGAATTAAGTTTATGACCAATATACAATTTTTCATGTGATGAGTTGTTTAAACACTTAGAAAGTTTTTAAGTGGTTTGGTCCAAACTTGATAACTCAAAATTGATAAGTGTTGAAAATTCAATGTGTCTAACTTTCTTTGTTTCATATATGTAGATGGCTGAGCTTAAATTTGAGCCTAAACATAATGTGGCAGCATTCTTAAATGAAGATGTACGAGATGCTGTTGGTTATGAAGAGATGATCAGATTTATTTTGAGGACTAAGTATGTGTATGCCATGTGTTATCAACCAGTCATCTATGCTAGATTGATAAATAGATTTTGGGACACTACGAATGTTGAAAGAGATGAAGAAGGAAGAAAGGTTTTTAGATGATTCATTACCAATGAAAGGATGATTGAAGTATCAGAACAATCTATTCGAGAAGCTCTAAGGCTGGAAACAATGACCCATAAGACTTGGCTGAATTATCATTTAATGAATGTAGAGAAACATTTATAGCCATAGGTCACCCAGATAACTTTCCGAGGAAACAATTTTTCCGAACCAGAGTCTATAATCACTGGAAACTTCTATGTTATATCTTCCAGCACAGAATGTCTAAACGAAGTGCAGGATGGAATTCATTTCCAGTTGATATTGCTTCTCCAATCGTAGCCATTGCAACAAACAGAAGATTTAATATAGCTAGATGGATTCTGAATGGATTTGTGTTTAACTTAGAGAAAGGAATTAGGAATAAATACCTGATGTAACCTAGATTCTTACAAATGATCATCAATGAAGAAAATCTAGATTTCCATGTTTATGGAGTGAGTGGTGAAAGATTAATTCTAAAGCATATATCAGAAACCTCATACAAAAGACTTGCAATGATTACTGGTGCTCAAAATGTACCTGTGTTTGATTATGTCACACCCTCAAAATCCGCGAGCGGGGTTTTACCGTGAGGCGCGTGACATACCAGGATCTCAGTCATTAGTTACCAAGAACGACTCTATATGATAAATAAACAAAACCAGAGTTAACGTTTAAAATACTGCGGAAGCGTTTTTAAAACTAGAAAACCCAAAACAAGTAGTATGTAAAGAGAATGCGCAAAACATACGCGCCCCAAACACAAATGTTTAGTAGGAAAAATAAACCCAAATGTGTAAACAAACAATGTAGACAACTCAACGATGCTGGTGTGCGTGCTCCTAGGCAACTGGCAACCTTAACCTGAGAATAGCATACTAAACAAGTCAACACATGGTTGGTGAGTTCAAGAGTTTGCGTTAAAATATAAACCAATCAATAGTTTCCAGAGCATAAGTAGTGTATTGCAATAGATAGCTAGTCTATTAACATAAAAATATTAATCATAGTGATTTCGCGATCGAAGCTGACTGTGTTACGTTTGTTGCCTCCCGTCACGACTTACCAGGTCGTGACGAATATGTGTTAGGACAAAATTGCACCCGTTTGACCTCGAGTCGCACAGGTGGGGCTCGTCAGACCCAGTAGTACTACCCAAGATTTCCCCGCTATTCAATATTAACAATCCGAAAGTGTGAGGACTTTCCATGGTAAACAACACTATATCAATATTATACACACTCATAAATAAAAGCGTTTGTGATCAACAGTATGCTATCTCCCCCAAAAGAGATGATGTAAAATGAGTGGGGCAAGAACTCACCTGATGCGCGCAAGAATTAACCTAGAGCTTAACTTGAAAGAAAAAGACAACCTTCAAAGGTCACCTAGAACACAAGAGTACATAAGTACGTGTATACAAAATCAACACGAAACCCTAAGTGCTCTACAAACCAAGGAACTCAAGGTTTAAGAAAGACAAGACACATTTGACCCAGTTGACCCGTTTGACCCGTTGGTGACATTATAGGTGATAATTCGTTAATACTAACACAACAGTATGACATACATGATCAACATACAACTTGATTACATATAGCACATCATTAACCACATGTACTACCTAGATCATCATACAACCAATTATCATACAAGTCATGCGAATTACAACAGGCCAAAACAGGTAACAAACCAAATCAACATTCATATAACCTAGACAACACATTTAATCAACTTAGAAATCATCCATGAACACACTAGCATGATCCTAATATCCCAAACATGCTCAAATCATCCAATTCAAGGATTTGCACAATTAAAGTTTCCCTTTTGGGAAAGTTCATCCCAAATTCATCAAACTCACACTACATTCATGAATTCATCAATTATATACCAATTCAAGTCCATGACAACATCTAAACATGATCAACAACACCTAATCATCATGATTCATCAACTTTCATACCCAAAAGTTACTATCTTTAGTAAGGTATGAACTACAACATGCATTCTTGAATTCCTAACATTCATATCAACCATCTAGCATCTAAACATCATTACAAACACATTCATAACATTCATACATCAACCAATCATCAATTCATGCAAAATAAAGTTACTATTATTAGTAACCTATGAACAAAGTATCAAAATCATAGCTTTCTTGCATAATCGACGTTAACTTGCATATATACAATCCAACTAACATAATAACAACATCAAACAACCATCATTCAACATCCAATTTGATCCAAAATAGCCTCAAACTCACGGCCAAGATGATCATATGAACAAACAACCAAAATCCAAACTTTCTTGCATAATCAACGTTAACTAGCATCAATACAACCTAACTAACATCATAACATCACCAAACAAACAAGAATTAACATCCAATTGCAGATTTTCGAACTAGGGTTCGGCCACCTTGAAAAACCATCAAAAACATGTAAAAATCTAACCTTTAAACGTGTAATGGCTTGCAATTGATGATTCTAACTTGTTGTGTGCCTTGAAATCGATCCAAATTCGAATGTGAATGGTTGTTCTTGGCTGAATTCGCGATGGTGAGGGTGAGGGAGTGCAGGTCGCGGCCGAATGGGGTGTTTAGGGTTGGGTTTTTGTGTTTTAATCAACAAAGTTTTGCATAATTACCTTTTAACCCTTGCACTTTGTATTTTGTAAAGATTAAGCTTTTAACACCCTTTTAAGATGTTTATAACCACAATAATAAACATATGAACTAATAATAACAATTATATACTTTATCTTTACTAGTCACACAATGCACGAATTAAATACACACGTTTCCACGTTATGCGATAAAATTTACAATAAACATTTAAATCACATAATCACGACTAATAATCAACATAGTAATTATTTGTTTAACATTATTAATTATTATTAAGTCACCAACGTTCAACGACAACTAGTGTGTGCTCCCGACACGTGTATGCAAGACTTAACGGAACTAACGGAGTTTGGTAACGGAAAATTACCGGATGTCACATTATCCCCATGTTGAAAGAATTTTCGTCCCGAAAATTGCGTTACATGGTGAGTGTTCCATACTGGTCTACTGCATTGGCACAAGGAAATCGAAATCGTGTGAGTTTTGGATGAGTTGTCACATCATCCCCATGTTGAAAGAAATTTCGTCCCGAAATTTAATCAGTACCTTCGCCGGCTGGCATCGTCCTTTCGAATAGCTGAGGGTACTTAAGCTTCATTTGGTCTTCACGTTCCCACGTGAATTCTGGTCCACGTCTCGAGTTCCAACGAACTTTGACGATGGGTATCTTGCTTTGCTTAAGCGTTTTCACCTCACGATCCATCACCTCGACCGGTTCCTCAATGAAGCGTAGTTGTTCATCTACTTGAACTTCTTCCAGTGGTACGACCATCGTTTCATCCGTTAAACATTTCTTTAGGTTTGAAACATGGAATACATCATGGATTCCACTCAATGATCAGGTAAGGCTAGTCGATAAGCCACTGGACCAATTCTTTCCACTATCTCAAATGGTCCAACGTATCTCGGATTTAGCTTTCCTCGCTTACCAAACCGAACTACGCCTTTCCACGGTGAGACTTTTAATAAAACTTTGTCACCTATCTGAAATTCCAAAGGTTTTCGTCGTTTGTCAGCATAGCTTTTCTGTCTGTCTCGCGCTGCGGCCATGCGGTTTCTTATCTGAACAATCTTCTCAGTTGTCTCGTGTACTAACTCGGGACCCGTTAATTGACTATCACCAATTTCAGCCCAGCAAACTGGCGATCTACACTTTCTCCCATATAAAGCTTCAAAAGGTGCTGCCTTTATACTAGTGTGATAACTGTTGTTGTAAGAAAATTCCACCAATGGTAGGTGAACTTCCCAGTTATTCCCGAAGTCAATCACACAAGCACGTAACATGTCCTCCAAAGTCTGTATAGTACGCTCGCTTTGACCATCAGTCTGTGGATGATAAGCAGTACTCATATCCAATCGCGTACCTAAAGCTTTCTGCAACGACTGCCAGAAGTGTGATGTGAAACGAGAATCGCGATCAGAAATAATTGAGATCGGTACTCCATGCCTCGAAACGATCTCCTTCAGATAAAGTCGGGTTAACTTCTCCATCTTATCTGTTTCCTTTATCGCTAGGAAATGAGCAGATTTTGTTAATCGATCCACGATAACCCATATTGTATCACAACCCGTAGAAGTGCGAGGTAACTTAGTAATAAAATCCATTGATATTTGATCCCACTTCCACATAGGGATCTCGGGTTGTTGTAGCAGACCAGATGGTTTCTGATACTCCACTTTAACCTTCGAGCAGGTCAGACACTTACTCACATAAGTAGCTACATCTGCTTTCATGTTAGGCCACCAATAGTGCGCCTTCAAATCGTGGTACATCTTGTCAGATCCAGGATGTATAGAATACTTGGACTTGTGAGCCTCACTCATGACCAAGTCTCTCAGATTTCCGTGTAGAGGTACCCATAGTCTATCCATGAAGTAACGAATTCCATCCGCTTTTACTTCCAATTGTTTTTCCATACCTCGTAACCCTTCTAAACTCATGTTTTCTACCTTCAGAGCTTCAGTTTGAGCATCACGGATTTGTTCAGGTAATTGCGTACTAATCGTTAGTTGCAGAGCTCGCACACGTCGAGGTTTAGCAGTCTCTTTTCTACTCAACGCATCAGCAACTACATTTGCTTTCCCCGGGTGGTACTTAATAGCACAATCATAGTCGTTTAACAATTCCACCCAGCGTCTCTGTCTCATGTTCAACTCTTTTTGCTCAAAGATGTGCTGAAGACTCTTGTGATCGGTGTAGATGGTGCATTTGGTACCGTACAAGTAATGTCTCCAGATCTTTAAGGCAAAAACTACCGCACCCAGTTCCAAGTCATGGGTGGTATAGTTCTTCTCATGAATCTTCAATTGTCTAGAGGCGTAAGCTATCACTTTATCCCGCTGCATCAGGACGCATCCAAGTCCTTGAATAGAAGCGTCACAGTAGACTACGAATCATCACTACCATCCGGTAACGCTAATATTGGTGCGCTACACAATTTATGTTTCAGCAACTGAAAAGCAGATTCCTGACTCTCACCCCATTTGTACGTCGTTCCTTTGTGAGTCAAGGCTGTGAGAGGTTGTGCAATCTTAGAGAATCCTTCAATGAATCGTCGATAATATCCCGCTAATCCAAGGAATTGTCGTATCTCACTCGGTGTCTTAGGAACAGACCAATTCTTTATCGCTTCAATCTTAGCAGGATCAACATGTATTCCCTTCTCGTTGACAATATGACCCAAGAATTGTACCTCACGTATCCAGAAATCACACTTAGAAAACTTTGCGTACAGTTGTTCCTTTCTAAGTAATTCCAAGATTAAACGTAAGTGCTTCTCATGTTCTTCCTCGGTCCTTGAGTATATCAGTATGTCATCAATAAAGACGATAACAAACTGATCAAGATAGGGTTTGCACACGCGATTCATGAGGTCCATGAATACTGCTGGTGCATTCGTCAACCCAAATGGCATGACCAAAAATTCATAATGACCATATCGTGTACGGAAAGCAGTTTTCGAGATGTCCTCTTCTCGAACTCTCAGCTGATGATACCCAGACCTCAGATCAATCTTAGAGTAATAGCTTGATCCTTGCAGTTGATCAAACAAATCATCGATACGAGGTAAGGGATATCTATTCTTGATAGTAACCTTGTTCAGTTCCCTATAGTCAATGCACATTCGAAATGTACCATCCTTCTTCTTCACAAATAGAACTGGCGCTCCCCAGGGCGACGAACTCGGTCGGATGAACCCTTTATCCAACAACTCTTGTAGTTGGGCAGATAATTCCTGCAGTTCGTTCGGAGCTAACCGGTACGGTGCTCTCGCAATTGGAGCGGCTCCTGGAGTCAACTCAATCTGGAATTCAACTTGACGATGAGGCGGTAATCCAGGAAGGTCTTCCGGAAACACCTCGAGAAACTCACGAACTACGGGGATATCCTCTATCTTCTTTTCCTCAGTCTGTTTATCTGTGACGAGTGCTAATATGGCTAGTCGACCCTTTCGTAACAACTTTTGTGCCTTCATAAACGAGATGATGCCTATCACCGCACCACTCCTATCACCTCTGACCGTAAGGACTTCTTCACCAATGGGAATCCGTATGATCTTCTCGTGGCATATGACTTCTGCTTGTTTATCGGAAAGCCAATCCATGCCTACTACCACATCAAAACTTCCTAGTGTAACAGGCATGAGATCTATGGTGAATGTATGACCAGCAAGCTCTATCTTGCAGTCTCTAAGAATATGCGTTACGTGAATCTGTGTACCGTCAGCTAACTCTACGGTGTATTTAGATTCTAAGGCTGAGGGCATATCACTTAAAAGACTACAGAACCTAGTGGACACGAAACTTCTATCGGCTCCGGTATCGAATAATACAGTAGCAAAACAACCATTAACCGAAAATTTACCAGTTACTGTTGTAGGGTCGTTTAGAGCCTCACCTGAGCCAATGACGAAGGCTCTTCCTTTGGCTCCATTGTTGTTTCCACCATTGTTGTTGCCATTACCATTGTTGTTGTTATTGTTGTTGCCATTGTTATTATTGTTGTTGTTCCCATTGTTGTTGTTACCATTACCATTCCTCTTAAGCTGGGGACAGTTGCGTTTGTAATGGCCTTCTTTCCCGCATTCAAAACAACCTTTCGGAGTTTCTTGTGATTGTTGTGGCTTCTTCATCAGTTCACCCCGACAGTCTTTGGCTGCATGACCAATCTTCCCACAACGTTGACACTTGAAGTTATCACACCGACCCACATGGTGGTAGTTACACCGGTTGCACTTCGGCAGTCTTCCACCATACCCGCCGGGTCCTTGATTTGAGTGCGCCTGGTTGAAGCTTCGGTTGTTATCGAACTTCCGTTGCTGTTGCTGACTTTGCTGCTGTTGTTGAGGTTGAGATTGGCTACTGGATGACGATCCCTTGTTGCTTAAACCATCCCACTTGCGTTTCTGGTCGGGCACGCTTGCCACCGCACCCCGTTTAGGTAACCGACCTTGCTCAACTGCCTGGTCAGTCAGCCTGTGGGCTGTTCGGATTGCTTGTTGTATGGTAGTGGGGTTAGAAGCAGTTACCATACTTTGAATTTCAGGCACCAATCCCCGTATATAATGCTCCACCCTCTTGTGCATTTCATTCACCATCCCTGGGCATAAAGTGGCTAACTCATGAGTACGAGTCGTGTAGGCTTCAATTTCTGAGCCTTGCATTTTGAGTTGCCAGAACTCAATCTCCAGTTTCTGCACTTCATTCCGGGGGCAATATTCTTCAGTCATGATTTCTTTAAACTCATCCCAAGGTAGTTCATTGGCCATGGCTTGACCCAGCATTTGTACCTGGGCATTCCACCAGGAAAGTGCTGCGCCTTCCAATGTCCCGGTGGCATACTTCACCTGATCAGCAGGCGGGCAGTTGCATTTGCAAAGACAGACTCTGTCTTCTCAAACCACCTTACAAGCCCTACAGCTCCTTCCGTCCCGCTGTAGGTATGGGGTTTACAGTCCATGAAGGACTTGTAGGTACATGGTGGTGGTCCTGTTTTGACAACCCAAACATTAGTCAGATATCCTAGACAAATAACTAGGATAATCAGTTTAACCTCTTGTTATCATTTACCTGCTGGTTGTCCCGGTTGGGCAGCAGCCACTGCCGCCTGAACATGTTCGTTAATTAATGCCGCCAATTCCGCAGGCGTCATGTTTATGGCTCCGGCTCCACGGCCTCCGGCGCCACGTCCACGACCACGCCCACGTCCTCGTCCACGTGCGTCCATATTTCACTTTAAAATTCACAATTACAATAATGAGTAACATCCAACACATTAATCTCATCAAGGTACAGTAAACAATAAGAAATAATGCATTCACCACAACCACAACATTTATAACAGAAATAATAATCAAAGATAAATAATTGCAATTGAGTCACAAAATATTCCATCAATGTCAAAATTTAAGTTTGTCAGTTGGGTGGGAAACAACCCTTCCCACATAGGTTTCAAAGAAAAGAAACACTACATAGTCCAAGTCATTTAAAAGGTAGGATCAGTCCAGTACGTCAGATCCGTCACTGTCCTCATCCATCTCTACTGGTTCTTCTTCGGGGGCTTCCTCGGGTTCTTCTTCTGGGTCTTCCTCATCAGGGTCCACCAAAGGTGCAGGAGCTTCAGCAATCTGGAGTGCTGCTAGCTGTGCCTCTAACTCAGCAAACCTATTATCGATCTCCATATTATGGTGATCTTGTGCGTCCATGCGCTCACTAAGTGCTACCACGTTGCCTGCCAGAGTATGATGTCCACCAATGGCCATCGAAAGTCGCTCCTGAAGCGTATCTACCTGGAAACGCAGCTGACGCATCTCAGATCGTAATGCAGAGTTCTCATCAGTGAGTCCTCTAATCCGCTGTCGCTCTGTGTCCAGTGTGGCTACCAAAGCTGCAAATGCCTGCTCCAGAGGGATGCTCAAGGTAGGAAGTGTAGGCAAAGTAGAGGCGGTTGATGACCTAGTCCTAGGTCGTGTAGGTGCTACTGGTGGTACGCGTTCTCTATAAGCCATACGGTTTATGTAAGTGGGGTAGAAATCCCAGTTACGCGGAGGATCGAGCTCAGGAGGTATGAAAGGCTGATCCCAGTCTATCTCGCTAGGAGGATAAGGATGTCGTGGCCAGTTAAATCCCCTATCCGGTACGGGGAAGTAGGAGGTGACTCAGATCGTGCAGGTCTCTTGCCTAAATTCCTGGACGACGATGCCATGCTGCGAAGTACGTGTTGCGTATGCCAATGAGTATACAGTAAGGAGAGTAAGCGATAAGTAACTAACAACTGTGCGGTTATAGTCTAGTGTGTGTATGCAACCTAGTTCCCTATAACCAATGGCTCTGATACCAATCTGTCACACCCTCAAAATCCGCGAGCGGGGTTTTACCGCGAGGCGCGTGACATACCAGGATCTCAGTCATTAGTTACCAAGAACGACTCTATATGATAAATAAACAAAACCAGAGTTAACGTTTAAAATACTGCGAAAGCGTTTTTAAAACTAGAAAACCCAAAACAAGTAGTATGTAAAGAGAATGCGCAAAACATACGCGCCCCAAACACAAATGTTTAGTAGGAAAATAAACCCAAATGTGTAAACAAACAATGTAGACAACTCAACGATGCTGGTGTGCGTGCTCCTAGGCAACTGGCAACCTTAACCTGAGAATAGCATACTAAACAAGTCAACACATGGTTGGTGAGTTCAAGAGTTTGCGTTAAAATATAAACCAATCATAGTTTCCAGAGCATAAGTAGTGTATTGCAATAGATAGCTAGTCTATTAACATAAAAATATTAATCATAGTGATTTCGCGATCGAAGCTGACTGTGTTACGTTTGTTGCCTCCCGTCACGACTTACCAGGTCGTGACGAATATGTGTTAGGACAAAATTGCACCCGTTTGACCTCGAGTCGCACAGGTGGGGCTCGTCAGACCCAGTAGTACTACCCAAGATTTCCCCGCTATTCAATATTAACAATCCGAAAGTGTGAGGACTTTCCATGGTAAACAACACTATATCAATATTATACACACTCATAAATAAAAGCGTTTGTGATCAAAGTATGATGATGTAAAATGAGTGGGGCAAGAACTCACCTGATGCGCGCAAGAATTAACCTAGAGCTTAACTTGAAAGAAAAAGACAACCTTCAAAGGTCACCTAGAACACAAGAGTACATAAGTACGTGTATACAAAATCAACACGAAACCCTAAGTGCTCTACAAACCAAGGAACTCAAGGTTTAAGAAAGACAAGACACATTTGACCCAGTTGACCCGTTTGACCCGTTGGTGACATTATAGGTGATAATTCGTTAATACTAACACAACAGTATGACATACATGATCAACATACAACTTGATTACATATAGCACATCATTAACCACATGTACTACCTAGATCATCATACAACCAATTATCATACAAGTCATGCGAATTACAACAGGCCAAAACAGGTAACAAACCAAATCAACATTCATATAACCTAGACAACACATTTAATCAACTTAGAAATCATCCATGAACACACTAGCATGATCCTAATATCCCAAACATGCTCAAATCATCCAATTCAAGGATTTGCACAATTAAAGTTTCCCTTTTGGGAAAGTTCATCCCAAATTCATCAAACTCACACTACATTCATGAATTCATCAATTATATACCAATTCAAGTCCATGACAACATCTAAACATGATCAACAACACCTAATCATCATGATTCATCAACTTTCATACCCAAAAGTTACTATCTTTAGTAAGGTATGAACTACAACATGCATTCTTGAATTCCTAACATTCATATCAACCATCTAGCATCTAAACATCATTACAAACACATTCATAACATTCATACATCAACCAATCATCAATTCATGCAAAATAAAGTTACTATTATTAGTAACCTATGAAAAAGTATCAAAATCATAGCTTTCTTGCATAATCGACGTTAACTTGCATATATACAATCCAACTAACATAATAACAACATCAAACAACCATCATTCAACATCCAATTTGATCCAAAATAGCCTCAAACTCACGGCCAAGATGATCATATGAACAAACAACCAAAATCCAAACTTTCTTGCATAATCAACGTTAACTAGCATCAATACAACCTAACTAACATCATAACATCACCAAACAAACAAGAATTAACATCCAATTGCAGATTTTCGAACTAGGGTTCGGCCACCTTGAAAAACCATCAAAACATGTAAAAATCTAACCTTTAAACGTGTAATGGCTTGCAATTGATGATTCTAACTTGTTGTGTGCCTTGAAATCGATCCAAATTCGAATGTGAATGGTTGTTCTTGGCTGAATTCGCGATGGTGAGGGTGAGGGAGTGCAGGTCGCGGCCGAATGGGGTGTTTAGGGTTGGGTTTTTGTGTTTTAATCAACAAAGTTTTGCATAATTACCTTTTAACCCTTGCACTTTGTATTTTGTAAAGATTAAGCTTTTAACACCCTTTTAAGATGTTTATAACCACAATAATAAACATATGAACTAATAATAACAATTATATACTTTATCTTTACTAGTCACACAATGCACGAATTAAATACACACGTTTCCACGTTATGCGATAAAATTTACAATAAACATTTAAATCACATAATCACGACTAATAATCAACATAGTAATTATTTGTTTAACATTATTAATTATTATTAAGTCACCAACGTTCAACGACAACTAGTGTGTGCTCCCGACACGTGTATGCAAGACTTAACGGAACTAACGGAGTTTGGTAACGGAAAATTACCGGATGTCACAGATTATATGAGGGTTGTGACTAGAGATGAGGTAGATATAAATGAAGATCTCTTTCATTTAATTGAGGATGAACCAGTTGACCCGAATGACCTAATTGAAGAAGATCCTCAAGATCTATCTGATGATGATGATGAAGATAATGATGATGGTGATGAAAATAATGATGATGATGATGATGAGTCTGAAGATGAAAGTAGTTCCATTTCTCGTGATGATGATGATAGTGATGGTGGAAATGAAGTTGAAGAAGTTATTGAAGAAGTCATTGAAGAAGTTGTTGAAGAAGCTGAGCATGTAGAAGATCAAAATGAAGAGATTCAAAATATTGATAAGATAGTTGTAAATGAAGAAACTATTCATCAACACATGGAATTTGATTTCTAAAACATTGATGTTGTTGAATCTGATGTTCATGTTGAAGATAAACAAGCTAAAGAAGATCAAAGCTTAATAGAGTGTTTGAAAGAAGAGGATTTACTCCAGCTTAAGAGAATTAAAGAGCTGAGAGAGGAAAAATGAAAGATTAAAGGCTGAATTAGTAAAGAAAGATGAGAAAATTGCTGATCTTGAAGAAGAAAAATAAGAAAATGTAAAGAAATTTGAAGTCATGCTTAAAGATTATGACTTAATGGAAGAAAAATTCAAGAAATTAAGAGAAAATCATGAGAAATTAAAAGAAGAATTTGAAAGCATGAAAGATAGTGCAATGTCCCAATCTCCTGAAATTGTTATTGTATCTAAAGTTAATCCTATTGATGTTGAGAAGATCTCTAAGGTGGATAAAGGCAAAAGAAAGATAGATGATATTGATGTATCAGTTTTAGCTGAACCGTCATCTAAAATTCAGAAGATTGCATCTGAAACTTTAAGTCATGATAGTGAAGAAATAGAAGTGCAAGAGATAATCGGTGCCTTAGACGATTTAGAACCAGATTTCTCTGACCCATGGTATGATGAAGTTTTAGAAGATGAAGATATTGTTGAAGCAGATATTCTCCAATTGAGGTTGTAGTTGAAGATATACCTGTTGATGTTGATGAAAGGTATAATTATCTGATAAATAAAAAGTATAATCAAGTATTTTTGGATGGACTCAGTTTCTCAAATAAACGAAGAATATGAGAAATGTGTGACAACTGAATCCATAGCTCCTGTGGGTCAAGATGAAATCATTGTTGAGCATGGTGAATGGAATCCATTACATGAAAGTATTAATATTGAGGAACTTTCATCGTCTGAGCTACACCATCCAGATCCTAAAAACATGAATACAATTGAGCTTAGATTATGGCTACAATCGAGGAACTATCCGAGAAAGAAGCTAAATAGATTGCAAGCTTGTAGAAGCCTCTCGAAGATTAACATTTAGTCTTTATTGTCTTTATTAATAGTTTTGTCATAGTTTAGGGACTTAATTGTAAATATATGTTCCTTTTTTTTTTTCTTTGATAGTATAAATAGCATAGATTATGTATTGTGTAGGAAGCACAAAGACTAGACTAGTGCACCTTAGAATCAGTTGAACGAATTGTAATTGTTCTCTACACTTGTATTTCTATGCTTTCTATCAATGAAAAACTATGAATTTTTTCTGATATGTTTGCATTGATTTGATTACTTGTGTTTGTTTTGATTCAATTGCATCACAATATGATCACAGATCGATCCATTTTGATCCTATCAATTGGTATCAGAGCTGTCGGTTTAGTGATTTGAGCTTATTGACATTTTGAGCTCTCTGAATCACTTGAATATGTGATTGATAAGCAATTTGATCAAATAATTGTTGAATTGAGTTGTGTTTCATCAAAAGAAACATGATTTGAGTCACATTTCATGTTTAATTCGTTCAAATCTGAGAATTTGACCTAAATTATGTTCGAACCTGTTCTTCATATTCGGACTGTATTTCAATCAGAAGATTGAATTATTGTTGTTGTTTGTTGAAATTGAAGATGAAGGATTGATTATCAACCTATAAACTACCTAATTGGAAGTTTTTAGATCAATTCAACAAGTTTTGAAGATTTTCAGAAGATTTGAGTTTGTTTGAATCTGTTGAATTAGGCGCATTAGGTTAAAACACTACTGAAAATTGCCTAAGTGTATAGGCGCTTGACAACTGTTTAGGCGTTTTAACACTATTCAGGCGTTTTTGGTCTAGCCGTTTGACCACTGTTGAGGCGCATTACAACTATTTGGGCACTTTGAAACTTTTCAGAAACTAAGTAATTCTAGGCGCATAACCACTGTTTAGGCGCGTTAGAACTATTTTGGCGTTCTACAACCCAGGCGCTTGACAACTGTTTAGGCGCATTACAACTGTTCAGGCGCATTATCAGTTGGGCGTTTCAAAATTCTACTAAGGCAGTCCCTTTGGCGTTTCTACATCAAAGTTGGGTGTTTGACAACTATGTGGGCACTTCATCACTGTTTAGGCACATCAACTCAACACAAATTTTTTCAAAATTTAAAAGTCCAAAAATATTTTCAATTCATTGTTTTAATTCAAAAACTTAAAAAAACAACAAAAACAAATCTTTTTCTTAAAACAAAAATTCAAAATGGTCAAATCTAAAGATTCTGAGAACAGAGTTTCCTAAGTTGAAGAACAGAGCTGATTTTAAGAACTGGTCTCTTAGATTGAAACATCATCTTAATTCTATTGACACTGACTTGTGGAAGTCAATAGAAAAATGACCTCATATCCCAATTACATCAGATGGTCCTGATAGAGGTTTTGTCTACACAAAAGACTCTCCAGAACCTTATCCTGAAGATGGGTTACAAGGTGATGATCTAAGAAAAGTAAAGAATGACATTAAAGCATATTCATTGATGTGTAAAGAATTACCACTAGAAGTCTTAACTAGACTTGATGGATATCAAAATGGATATACTATGTATAAAGCTTTGAAGATAATATGTGAAGGTGGTAAGGAGATTCAAGATCTTAAGAAGCAAAAACTGAAGAGGCAGTTAAAGCTGTTTGAGCATTTATCTGGTGAAACTATAAACCAAATGATGAATAGATTTGTGCAACTTACAACTGAGATGTCAACTGTTGGCATCAAAAATGATCTCAAAGATCTAAATTTCAGACTTCTCAATGCTCTTCCATCCTCATGGAAATAAACAGTGACATTGTTGAAGCACACTAAAAAATTCCCTATGGATCTTGATCTATTGATTGCCAAAATTGAGTCAGTTGAGATTGATGAAAGCTCAAGAAAAAATGATAGAGTAGCATTAATATCTTAGTACAAATATATTGTATCTCCAGCTAGCACAGTGGAGAATGCCTTTATGGCAAAGAATGAGAATTCACCAGAAGAAGAGGGTGATCTGTTTGTTGGAGCAGGGTTCTTTACAGATTCTTCATATACAAGTGCTCCTGCTTATGCAACTCAACCACAACTTCAGTCTCCTCCTAAACCTCAAAACTCTAAACGTCAAACTGAGACTCCATCTTCTAACTCTGCTAAAACTAGCAAAGTTAAAGATGTTATTAACATCCTATTGCAGGATGAGGAGTCCAAAACTGCTTTTACTGCTTTTATGGCGAGTTTTCAAGCTTATCAAGGTAGTCATTTAACACAAGCAGGACTTATTTGAGATGTATCCAGACAATGTAGAAGAGATGGACTTAAACTGGCAAATGGTGATGATTGCATATAGAACCCAGAAACATTCTTATGTCAACAGGAACTACAAGCCAAGTGCTAACAAGACTGTTGGATTTGACAAATCTAAGTCAAGGTGTTTCAACTGCAATAGCTATGGCCACTTCTCATGGGAATGCAAAACTCCAAAAAACAAAGGAGGGAATGGTCAAGCTAGTTCAAGCAATCAAAGATATCCACAACAGTCTCAAAAGACATTCCAAAAGCCATATCAAAGTCTACCAATGCCTGAACTTAAAGATGAATCTAAGTCTTCTGAAGAGCCTAAGAAAGCTCTTGTCGTGAGCATCAAGGATGGATATGACTGGAGTGCGTATGCAGAGCAGTTTACAGCTGACTTAACCTCTAGTTTATCTCTTATTATAGAGGTTCAAGGTGAAGACTGGTCAAAAGACAGTGATCCAAAGGCTGAAGATGACTCTGAAAATGAAGAAAAGTATAAGTGGAGTGATAAATCTGATCCTAAAGAGGATTCAGAAGAAGTTTCATTAATTGCACAGTCAGATCAACCAAAGGTTGAAAATTTATCTTCTAACTCTGAGACTACTTCACCTAAATATCCTAAAATACCAGCTGAAGTAAGAGAAAAACTATGCACCAAATCTTACTTTGAACATGTAGAATATTACCGAACTTACTCATACAAAATTTGTGAAAAGCTCAAGCAAGAGGAATTAATGGATAACAAACTTAAAAATGACCACAAAATATCAGATGAAAAGATCATTTCTCTACAAACTTCATGGAACAAAACTTTGAAAGAACTAGAAATTGTTTCCAAACAACTTGAAGAATTGACTAAGAACTTAGAAGAGGAGAAAATAGCACATGCTGCTACATAAGTTGATCTTGCAAAGTCAAAAAAAAGTTCCAAAACAATTATGGAACAACTAGTAAGTGAACAAAAGGACAAACAAAAAGCAGGCTTAGGTTTTACACACGAACCAATGCTTGAATCTATAACAAACACTTTACCAGAGAACTTCAACACGCATGATCATTCTCTTAAAAATAAAGCTAAACTTAAAGCTTTCCAAAACAAACAATAAGATTTCTGATAGTGAAGAAAAGAAAACCAATGTTGAAATCTTTGAAGAAAAAGATACTGAAAAGATCAAAAACGGTCATCCGGTAAAAGTAAAATCATATGAACCACGACCGAAAAGTAAGAAAATATTTGTTCCCAGAGAATCTGTTTTAGAAGAAGTGATCATTAAAAATATTAAACAAAACTCCAAAAACAAAATAAAGCAAAACAAGAAGAAGGAACATCAGAAGATTCAAACTCTTATGGTCTAAATAATCCAGAGTTTATTAAATGGCAAAAATATCAGAAAGAGAAAGAAACTATAAAGAATCTTCACCTAAAGATGTTCAATCTCAAATAAAATCAAGTTCTACAAAATCAAGGAACCAAAGAAGAAGAAGAAAATTGACTAAAGCTAAAACTGATCAAAATAAGAGTCAAGAAAATCAAACAAAAACAACAAATCAAGAAACTCAATTTAAACCAATAAAATTTGTGTCTGCTGGTACTTTGAACATGAACTTAATTCAAGAAGTTAAACAAACTCCTAAGAACAAATCAAACTCTGATCTGAAAACAAGTTCAAATTCAAAGTCTTCCGCTGTCGTTAAACTATTTGTTTCTAAGGATTCTAAGAATGCAGTTCATGTACAAAAGTCGAAACCAAATATACAAAAGAACAAATTGTCAAATCAAAAACAAAATTTGTCAAAGCAAAAACAAAATTTGTCAAATCAAAAACAAAAGATTAACTTTTCGACGCCTAAATCTAAACAAGGATCAAATGTTGCGTCAACATCAAAAGTTAATAAACAGTTGTTTAAAACACCATAAAGGTACTATGAAATTTGTGACATGTATAATCATAAGACTGCTGAATGTTTTTTAACAAGTACTGTCACATATGTGATATGAGAAATCACTCAACAGCAGATTGTTACCTTAATAAGTACTGTACCTTCTGTGATGAAAGGACTCACAATACAGAAAATTGTTACTTTAGAAAGAGTTAGCCAAGGAAAGGATTTGCCAATACACAATTGAGCAAAGGCTATGTTAATCCTCAGTTTAAAAGAAATCAAACTATTGGTTTTCAAAGATTAACTAACCAACCTTCCTTAGGCTTGAGATCTTTCAAAAGAAATGACTCTGTGAGACCAAAACAATACATTCAAGATCAATTCAATCCAAGGTCTATGAGAATGAATGATAAAAATTTTGGAAATAAAAATTTTTCAAAAATTAGTCATTCAAATGGTATGAATTTTCTTAATAATGATCAAAAATTTGTGAATAATAGAATTGGTAAATTCATTAAAAACAAGCCTGATGTGAATAAACTCCATTTTAAACAATTCACCATTGTTGATATGTTTGGCAAACCCATGACCATCTCGGCTTGGGTCGATAACTCAACTTAATTTTCTTTGTCTTGCAGGTACGCCCGAGAAGACCTATCAACGCATGGTATGTGGATAGTGGGTGTAGCCGGCACATGACAGGCAATCATGCCTTACTTCAAGAATTTAAGTTAAAAGATGGTACACACGTCGCCTTCGGTGGTGATGCAGGAGGAAAAAATACAGGCGAGGGAACAGTATCCAACGGGATAATAAGCTTTGATAAAGTCAACTACTGCTCACAGTTGAACTTTAATTTGTTAAGTGTTTCCCAAATTTGTGACAAATCTTACTCAGTTCTTTTTTATGATTCTTTCTGTTATATTTTGAAGCCAGGTTTTCAGATTAGCAAAGACTGGATGGTTATTAAAGCTGTTAGGGATCGAGATGTATACAAGCTGGATATGTCTCAAGTTGATCCATCTACAGAAACAACTTGCCTTATTGCTCAAGCATCAAATGATGAAAGTCAGCTTTGGCATAGACGTCTCGGGCATTCCAACTTCAAGAACATGAACAAGCATGTATCAGGAAATCATGTTGTCGGTCTTCCAACAAAGAAGTTTTTCATAACTGATCTCTGCTCAGTATGTTTAAAAGGAAAGCAACACAGAGCATCTTATAAGCCCAAGCAGATAAACTCAAATTCCAAACCTCTCTAGATGTTGCATATGGACCTATTCGGACCAACAAATGTTTGGAGTATTGGAAAGAAATCATACTGTTTAGTTATCACTGATGACTTTACAAGATTTTCTTGGGTTTTCTTCTTGCATGCTAAATCTGAAATGGCTGAATTATTAAAAGAATTCATCTTTAAAGTAGAAAATCAATTAGAATAAAAAATGAAAATAATTAGAAGTGATAATGGAACAGAATTTAAATAGCTAATATTGATAAATTTTGTGTAGAAAAAGGTATTGCCCGTTAGTTCAGTGCTCCTAGAACTCCACAACAAAATGGAGTTGCTGAAAGGAAAAACAGAACTTTGATTGAAGTAGCACGGTCTATGTTAGCAGATGCCAAAATTCCAATCACTTTCTAGGATGAAGCCATATCCACAGCATGTTTAGTGCAGAATCGTTCATTGATTGTGAAAGATAAACAAAAAACTCCTTATGAGTTGATGTTTGGCAGGAAACCTAATATAGATTTTCTTAAATCTTTTGGTTGTCCAGTTTTGATTTTAAATTCAAGTGATCAGCTAGAAAATTTTGATGCAAAATCTTATGAAGGATTTTTCGTTGGATATTCATCGGTTTCAAAAGCTTTTAGAGTTTATAACTCTAGGACAAATGTTATCCTTGAAACTTTCAACGTTAAATTTCTTGAAAACTCTTTTCCATCAGTTGAAAATGGTCCAGCTTGGTTATTTGATTTAGATTCTTTGTCAAACTCTTTCAATTCTAACTTGTTTGAATCTACAGGTCAGAAGAAGAAACAAGAAGGAGATCTCGGATGATTCAGTGATGATTCTGATTCTGATAATATGGATGACTCATGCCCAGATTATCCATTTTTTCCTTTTGTGAAAGATCCTATATTTTAGTTTGAAAATAATGATCAATCTCAACAAGCTCAAGAACATTCCTTGTCTGAAAATACCAATGTTTCATAAGCTTTTCCTAATGATGGTCCTGAAATTATACAACCTGAGTCCGGAACGTCATCGATCTCTGATGATGTAGTTGTTACAGATAATCTTGATTACTTTATCGACTCACCGACTCAAGTTCCTTGTTTCAATCCACATTCTTCGAACTTATTGCATCAGCTTTCCGACTTGAACCAATCTAATCTAGATGTTCATGTTCAAGTGAATGTGATTCCAACATCTCGTGTTCACAAGAACCATCCTACATCTCAGATTATCGGTCCATTGAATGAGAGAACAACGAGAAGTCATTCAGAACAAGCAAATCTCTGCTTTTACTCGTGTTTTCTATCTCAAATTGTTCCTAAAAACATCATTGAAGCATTAAAGGACAATAGTTGGATTGAAGCAAAACAAGAAGAGTTATTGCAATTTGGTAAACAAGAAGTGTGGAAGCTTGTGGATTTACCTGAAGGAGAAAATGCCATAGGCACAAAATAGTTGTTTAGAAACAAAACAGACGATCGGGGAATTGTTGTTCGTAACAAAGCGAGACTCGTTGCACAAGGTTACACCCAAGAATAAGGAATAGATTATGATGAAGTATTTGCTCCATTTGCAAGAGTTGAATCAATTCGTGTCTTCCTGGCTTATGCATCATTCATGAAATTCAAGGTGTTTCAAATGGACGTGAAAGGTGCTTTCTTATATGGACCAATCACTGATGATGTGTATGTCAAGCAACCTCCGGGTTTTGAAGACTCAGAATTTCCTCATCGTGTGTACAAGCTTAGCAAAGCATTGTATGGTCTACATCAAGCTCCTAGAATCTGGAATGAAACATTATCACAACACTTAATCCAACATGGATACACGCGAGGGAAAATCGATCCTACTTTATTTAGTAAGAAGGATGCTGATGATCTCTTATGTGGTCAAGTGTATGTTGATGATATCATATTTGGTTCTACAAGTCCAAAGTTGTGCAATGAATTTGAAGAAATCATGAAGTCTCGTTTTCAAATGAGTTCTATGGGAGAAATTAACTTTTTCCTTGGTCTTCAAGTGAAGCAATCTGTAGATGGAATTTTTATCAATCAAGAGAAATTCATTGATAAACTCTTGAAGAAATTTAAACTGCAAGATTGTCAATCCATAAGAACTCCAGCTGACGTAAATTCCAAGATTGAACCTGATTCTAAAGGAAAATCAGTTGATCAAACTTTATACAGATCTATGGTCGGATCTTTGATGTATCTTACTGCATCTAGACCTGATATAATGTATGTTGTTTGTGTCTATGCTAGGTATCAATCTGACCCGAAGGAATCTCACTTAATTGTTGTTAAACGAATATTCAAGTATCTCAAAGGAAAACCAGCTTTAGGGCTATGGTATCCTTATGAAGGAAACTTCGAGTTACATGGATATACAGGCAGTGATTATGGGGGATGTTGCCAAGATCGTAAATCTACGACGGGTGGTTCTCAGTTTTTAGGTCCCAAATTAGTCTCATGGCAATGTAAGAAATAAACAAATGTATCTATTTCAACCGCAGAAGCTGAGTACATTGCTGCATCAGCAGGATGTTCTCAAATCCTTTGGTTACAAAACCAACTGCTGGATTACGGGTTCAATTTTCTTAAAAGCCCTATTTACATTGATAACACTGCTGCTATGTTTATTACAGCTAATCCTGTCCAGCACTTAACAATAAAACATATCAAAATTCGATATCGTTTTCTGAGAGATAACTCTGAAAAAGGTTTAATCATTTTGATTCAAATCGCAACTGAAAAACAGTTGGCTGACCTATTTACAAAAGCCTTTTTACCAGGTTGATTTGAATATTTGGTTGAGTCAATTGGACTTATTAATCACGTTTAAACACTGGTTTTGAGTTTAATTCAGTTGTTTGATTCATTAAAAATGATAAGAACCCTCCCTTAGCTTAATCTTGAATATAGAGAAACTGTCAAAGTTAACTGCCTGATTGTATATATTGTGTGTATGTTCAATAGTAAATGAAAAGGCAAATACAAAAATAGAAAATTGCAAAATCAAATAGAAAAATATAAAACAAAAACACAAAAATAGAGTTTTTCTTGATTAGTTAAGTGTTTAGGACTGAATCTGTCTTTGCAATTTGTGAGAAATGATAGATACATTAGTTATGATCAGTTGCATACTTCACTCGCTACTAAAGTCTGACGTGATCAGATATGATGTGCAGGTAAACTCATGCAATTATACTAAAAAAGTAAATTCTTGTGGTCAAACTAAACCAATCATGCATTCATGTTGTCCCTTTTAGTACCAATGAATAGTGTTGACTTCTCAAATGATTGCTTGTTAAGTCATAATCTCACACCTGGTGGTGATATGAATAACCATTGAGCTCTAACTAATTTAAAGCATCTAATCACTTCTCTGTTATGAGTCATCATAGACCTGAAGTGACGAGATATCTTTTGTTGTAAGTAATTACAGACCTGGATATTCTCACTTGATGCAAAAAGATGCCAATGTGCACAATATCAACATAAGATCTGGTTATAAGTATATGTCAGGTTAACAAGTTGAGAAAGGTGATTTCTTGCAGATCTTTATGAGGGTTGAACTCTCTAAGTATAAGTGTGACTTACATAATGTCATATCTAATCGTACCTTAATCAATCCAAGAATTGAAAAAGTAAGTGTGTTGAGTATCTTGCCAAAAGCACTCATTTTCTATCCGTAGATCTCGTGTCTCCTTTGCTACAGAAATGCTGACCTGGAATACACTTGATCAGGATTTAATCACTATCTACGACTATCCATCATTTTTTTTCTATTAATATGCTGATCTAAACTGATATGATCTAACTGGAGGCATGTGATTCAATTGTATATAGTAGATTTTTATTCTGCTTTAATTTTGATTTTTTTTGCATGATTTTCTGTGTGCAGGCATGCTGATAATGATTAGTTTTCTCTTCTTACAAAATCAAAAAAACTTCTAAGTTTGTAAAACTTAAAAGTTTAGAGGGAGTAAAAATGAAAAAGAGAAAATAATTGATTTTTAAAATATGAAAAAGAAATAAAAATAAAGTGTTTTAGATGAAAGGATGAAGCTGCAATTTAAAGCATATGTGTATTTGATATGATGTAAAAATGAACCTGAAAAAGAATTTAAATTCAGTGGAAAAGCTTTTTGCAAACAAAATGTGATCATTTGTATTTGTAAAAAAATTAAATAGAGACTAAAATGACAGGAAATTAATTTTTTTTTTAAATTTGAAATAAAAATAATGGTTAAAAAACAAAAATAAAAATTTTGAATGTCAAAAATATTAAAACTGAGGGTCATTAATGAAAATTTAAGTGTTAGTCAAACAATTTTGACTAAGTGTTGAAAATTGAGTGTGAACAGTGCTAATGTGTTTAAATAGTGTTCAGATGGATGATGAGAAAAGTTAAAGTGTCAAGACCCATGGAAGGATCCCATACGCCTAAACAGTTCTCTTAAGTCCTATTCAGGAGTATGGTGATTTTTTAGAAATTTGTACAAGTGTTGGGCATTTCAGACAAGCTCATGCGCCTAAACAGTTGTCATATGTCTGAAATTTTTGGTTAATGTGTTGGGCGTTTCATCCATACTTATGCGCCTACATAGTACCAGGCTTTCAAGAGTTGGGTGTTTCAAGTGAAAAATTACCAAGTGTTGGGCGTTTCAGTTAGTCCCATGCGCCTGAACAGTGCAAAAGCGCCTAAACAGTGCTTATGTGTCTGAATAGTGCCCATGCAACTAAACCCCATGTGCACAAACAGTGCTCAAGCGCCTAAATACTTAAGTGTAAAAATCAACCCCATACGCACAAACAGTGCTCATGCGCCTAAAAATTTTCACTTAGTATAAATACAACACTTGTGAATTTCATTTCGTCATTCACTCTAACTCACCCGATACACTTCCAAACACCTTCGATTGGTCAGTTCATCATCTCAGATTGTTTTCATGCATATTAAGTGTTCGATTGATCATTACATTGGATATTAAATGTAAGTTGATGATTAATATCATCAAATTTCAGGTTTTCAAGTTCAAAATTGAACATATGCATAACCTCTATACGGGCGTTTCAAGCCCTAGATTTGAACTTAGTGAAATTTTGAAAAGATTATTGAACTGATGATGATATTGAATGCTCATCAATGATAGAAATTTGATTTTGAATAGGATATCTTGATTGAATCCATGTTTGAAATCAAGCTTTCTTGATGATCCTGTTCATTGGCCG
Source organism: Flaveria sonorensis (assembly GCA_025506505.1). Classification (NCBI taxonomy): domain Eukaryota; kingdom Viridiplantae; phylum Streptophyta; class Magnoliopsida; order Asterales; family Asteraceae; genus Flaveria; species Flaveria sonorensis. Next base: position 17,897,335 of record CM046427.1, on the reverse strand, counting down.
AAGCTTTGAAGATGAACAGTCATGAATAAATTTAAAAAAAAATATTTGATTAAAAAAATTAATTTTGTAAAAAGAGGTTAAGAAAAGTTGAAATCAATTGAATGGAATTAAATTTGTGAATAATATAAAACTTTACAATAAAAATGAATTTTTAACACGTAGGAAGTTTTAAATGATTAATTCAAATTTAAAAATAGATAGATGTTGATAAATTCAAAAATTTCTAACTTAATGTGTTTTATGATTGCAGATGGCTGAACTTAAGTTTGAACCTAAGCATAATGTAGCAGCATTTCTAAACGAAGATGTTCGGGATGCTACAGGCTATGAAGAGATGATTAGATTCCTGTTAAGGACTAAATATGTCTATGCTATGTGCTATCAGCCTGTGATTTATTCCAGACTAATCTAGAAGTTTTGGACTACTACAACTGTTGAGATCAATGAAGAAGGGAGAAAAGTTTTGAGAAGATTCATAACCAATGAAAGAATGATTGAAGTGTCAGAAGAATCCATTAGAGAAGCATTAAGGCTTGGAAACAATGACCTTGAAGACATAGCAGAACTCTTATTTAATGAATGTAGAGAAACCTTTATTGCTATGGGCATCCAGATAATTTTCCTAAGAAACAATTTTTCAGAGCCCGAGTGTACAATCACTGGAAACTACTATGCTATATATTCTAGCATGGCATGTCAAAAAGAAGTGCGGGGTTGAACTCCTTTCCAGTTGATATAGCCTCACACATTGTGGCTCTTGCAACAAATAGAAGATTCAACATGGCAAAATGGATTCTTAATGGATTTATTTTCGACTTGGAGAAAGGGGTCAGGAATAAATACCTGGTGTACCCAAGATTTCTACAGATGATTATAATGAAGCAAATCCTGACTTTCATGCTTATGGAGTTAGTGGAGAAGTTTTATTGCTGGAGCATATGAATGAAATGACTTATAAAAAGTTGGCTATGGTTACTAGTGCTCAGAACATTCCATTGTTTGATTATATAAGAGCTGTTGCTCAAGATAATATGAATATTAATGAAGAGCATTTTCATCTTATTGAAGATGAGCTACTTGACCCAAATGATCTTATTAAAGAAGCTCCTCAAAATGAAGATGATGATGATGAAAATGAAGATGATAATGATGAAAGTTCAAGTTCTAATGATAATAATAATAATGGTGGTGATGATGGCAATGACATGGAACAAGTAAATGAAGATGTTCATGAAACTGAACAAGATGAAGATGTTCAGAGAGTTGAGCAAGTTGAAGATAGAAATGAAGAAAGTCAAACTATTGATGAGATAGTTAATATGATTGAAGAAGCTATTGAAACAGAAGAACAAACTGAAGTTAATAATGATGTTCAAAACTTTAAAGTATTTGAAGATGTGATACATGATGATCCAGTATGTTTGAATCAACAGTCTACACATGTGGTGGAAGAAACAAACTTTCAGTTGATTGTTTAATTAAAAGAACAAAATGCTAAGCAAGTGAATCTTATTGAAAAGTTAAGAGAAGAAAATGAGAAATTGAATGAGGAATTACAAAAAAAAAAGATAAAGTGATTGCTGATTTGGAGAAAGATGAAGAAACAAACCTGAAAATTTTTGAAGTCATGATGAAAGATTATGACCTAATGGAAGAAAAGTTCAAAAAGTTGAAAGAAAACAATGAGGTTTTAAAAGAAGAATTCGAAAGAATGAAAGATAGTCTAAAATCTCCGTCTCCTGAAGTTATGATAGTTTCTGAAGTTACTCCAATTGATGTTGAGAAGATATTTGAGGTAGATAAAGGAAAAAGAAAAATTGATGATTTAGACATTTCAGTTCTAGCTGAACCATCAACAAAAATACAAAAGATTGTGACTGAAGGTGAAAGTAAAGAAGGAGAAGAAACAGATGTATATGAAAAAATTGAAGTTGTTGATGATTTGGAAACTGAATTTGCTGACGATTGGTATAATAAAGTTCTTGAAGATGAAGACATAGTTGAAGTCAACTACTCACCAATCCAGGAAACAACTAAAGTCATACCTATTGATATTGAAGATAAGTACAATTACTTGATTAGAATGAAATACAATAGAGTATTTTTGGATGGATTAACTGTCTCACAAATAAATGAAGAGTATGGAAAGTGTATAACCGTTGAGTCTGTTGCACCTGTTGATCCGGATGAGATATTAGTAGAGCATGGAGAATGGAATCCGCTTCAAGAAAGTATCAATGTTGAAGAACTTTCAACTTCTGAGTTACACCATCCTGATCCAGATGATATGAATGTAACTGCTTTAAGGATATGGTTACAATCACATAACTATCCTAGGAAGAAATTAAACAGACTTCAAACAGAATCTTTAAGGAACTTGGTGAGAAGTTTCCAAGAAACCGAGAAACAAACAAACAGAATAATAGTCCTCGACATGGACAACCCGCAGTATCTCGAGATCATAAAGAGAACAAGAATTCTAAAGCCTCAAGAGATCAAAAACATGGAGTTGATAAGAAGTGGACATGAAAGACGAAAGGAGCTAATGAAGTTGTTTCCAGAAAATGAAAAACAAGCATACCAAGTGTCCATTTAGCAAAAATAGCTATGGAACAAAGCTCGAACAGCAGGAGATTTGGTACGAAATGTTTTACAAAAAGGATAATCAATTTCAGAACTGCTTAATGCAATGATTGTTCCTGATAAATCAAAAGAAGTTAAAATAGTAGGTTGGAAATATGATGAAGTATTTGATGCCTTTTTGATCAAGAGAGTAAATGCTATATGTGATGTTTATCACTTTTACTCAAGCATCATTGAACTACCTGTGCAAGACTTGAAAGAGCTGAACAAACTTCCTTTGATTAACCCAACAAAAGCTGGTCACGGTGAAAATTTTGTTCAATTGCTAAACTGGGGAATATCAAGGATGAGTTCATTTCTTAAAATAAGATGTGATCAGGAAGATAAAGAATACTTTCAATCATTGAAAAGCAAAAGAAAACTTGGAGAAAAAGGTGTAGAAAATGATGTATTTTTGGATTCTTTTAGTGATAAATACTTTGATAAAGTAACAAATCCTGGTCTGAAAGTGATTGATGGCTCTTAAACAACAAAACCAATTCTACGATGGTTTTATAATGTTGATACATTTGAGTTGAAGCTTTTTAGAAATATGGATGATTGGGATAAAGATATGATTTCTTTATTTGGAGTATTTGAGCTAAAATTGCTTCATCCAAGTTACATTTCTTTCTTATCAATTCAAAAGTTGGAACGGATGTCTTCTGAAGTTGCTGAAAATGACAAGAAGTACTTCATGATAATCATTAAAGTCATGAATGCTGCAATGGAAAGGATTGCGTTTCGCAAATCCTTAGCGTATGCAAATATTGTGAAGAAGGATATTAAGTCGATTGACCTTATGAGGATTTCGAGCAAAGGGGTGTTAGAAATTCACTCGCAAGAGTTCTCTAAACCTCTGGAATTTTATGCTAACATTGGCATTGCAGGTTTGTCCAAGGAGACATTGGAAAGAATGGAAAACATGGAGATAAAGACAAATGAATCAAAGCCTGAGCAAGCTATTCTGGTAGAAAAATTCAAGTCAGCAGTTACAAAAGCATTGAGAGAACAAGAGCTATACAAGGAGAAGCCTATGTTCAAAGTAAAAGAAGAACCAGAAGATTTCTTTGATGTATGAAGAATGAAGAATGAAGATTGAAGAATAAAGATGAAGATTGAAGAATTTTGAAGACCGGAGACCAAAGATTGAAGATTTTGAAGACTGAAGACAATGTCAATCTTACAGGGAGTATTGTAAAAGCCTCTCGAAGATTAACATTTAGTCTTTATTGTCTTAATTAATAGTTTTGTCATAGTTTAGTGACTTATTTGTAAATATATGTTCCTTTTTGTTTACTTTGATAGTATAAATAGCATAGATTATGTATTGTATAGGAAGCACAAAAACTAGACTAGTGCACCTTAGAATCAGTTGAACGAATTGTAACTGTTCTCTATATTTGTATTTCTATTCTTTCTATCAATGAAAAACTATGAATTTTTTCTGATATGTTTGCAATGATTTGATTACTTGTGTTTGTTTTGATTCAATCGCATCACAATATCATCACAGATCGATCCATTTTGATCCTATCAAAGCTGAATCATTAAGAAATTTGGTGAGAAGCTTGCAAGCAACAGAGAAATAGACAAACAAGATGATAGTACTTGATATGGATAACCCTCAGTACTTGGAGATTAAAAAAAGAACAAGAATTTTGAAACCACAAGAGATTAAATCAATGGCTTTGAAGAGAAGTGAACATGAAAGTAGAAAAGAATTGATGAAGATGTTTCCTGAAGAAAAACAGGCTTATGAAGTATCCATTGAGCAAAAGCAGTTATGGAACAAAGCAAGAACTACTGGTGATATTGTGAGAAATGTGTTGCAAAAAGGACAATCAATCTTAGAATTGCTTAATGCAATGGTTGTGCCTGACAATACAAAGAATGTGAAGATAGTAGCGTGGAAGTATGATGAGGTGTTTGATGCATTTTTGATAAAGCGTGTAAATGCAATCAGTGATGTATATCACTTTTACACAAGCATCATAGCTCTTCATGTGCAAGACTTAAAAGAACTTAACAAGTTGAAGTTGATTAATCCAACAAAGGCAAATCGAGGAGAAAATTTTGTTAAACTCTTGAATAGTGGTATTTCACGAATGGAGTCTTTTCTTAAAACAAGATATGACCAAGAAGACAAGGAATACTTCAAGTCATTAAAAAGTAAAAGGAAAAGTGGTGATAATCCTGATGAAGAAGAGAAATTATTGGATGCATATTGTGACCAATATTTTGAAAAGGTTACAAACCCTGGATTGAAGGTAATAGATGGTACTCAAAAGACAAAACCGATTTTGAGATGGTTTTACAATGCTGATACTTTTGAATTTAAGTTAGTTCGGAACCTTGACGATTGGGATCAGGATATGATTTTATTTTTTGGAGTGTTTGAGCTAAAACTTCTGCATCCAAGCTATATCTCATTTTTGTCGATTCAAAAGTTTGATCGAGTTTCGTCTGAAGTGGCAGAGAATGATTGAAAGTACTTTATGTCTATTATCAAGGTGATGAATGCTGCAATGGAGAGAATTTCATTAAGGAAAGCTTTAGCTTATGCTAAGATTATGAAGAATGATATAAAATCAATCGATTTTATGAGAATATCGAGCAAAGGAGTATTGGAGATTCATGTTAAAGATTATCCCAAACCAATTGAGTTTTATGCTAATGTTGATATTGTAGGGTTATCAAAAGAAACTTTGGAGGTTATGAACCAGATGAAGATCAAGACCAATGAGTCAAAGCCTGAACAAGCAATTCTTGTAGGCAAGTTCAAATCAGCAATCTCATAAGCATTGAAGGAACAAGAGCTGTACAAAGACAAGCCGATGTTCAAAATCAAAGAAGAACCTAAAGATTTTTTTTAAAACTGAAGACAATGTAATCTTAGGGGGAGTATTGTTGAAGCTCTTAGAAGATTAACATTTTGTCTTTATGTTTTTTTTGTCATAGTATAGGGACTTATTTTGTAAATATATGTTCCTTTGTTTCTTGAGTATAAATAGGATATTTTATATATTGGGTAGAAAAAAAGAGACTTTAGTCTTGAGACTTCAAACTAGAAAGACTAGAGAAAACAGTAAGAGTCAGTTGAACGAACTGTAACCCTTACATATTGTATCCTGTGCATTTGCTATCAATGAAATCTATGAATTTTTTGATGTATTTGTATGTGCCGACTACTTTGAGTTTGAATTGATCATTGCATCACAATATCATCATAGATTCAATCCTTTTGAACCGATCATGTTCATTATGTGTGTTATTGTGTATGTGGTTGTGTGGTGTTTCTCGGTTGTGTCGTGGGGGTGGCCGCAGCTTTTGGATGGTGCGGTTGTTTTTGTGGACATGTGAATGTGTGTGTGTTTGATATACAAACCTATCTATATTATATACATGTTATTGATGTGCGTTCTATGTGTGTGGAATATATATATATAGGATATGTAGGTTATTTATAGCATACAATGTGTACTATAAGTGTGTGTTAAAAGTAATACATATCATGTGGTGACTAAATTTATATCTATAAATTATCATGAGTGTGTTACATATGGGTTTTATTATAAAGTCATATAAATAATACGCATAATAAGTACAATATACATGGTCTGGTATTAACGAGGGTAAATGGATTTTATGCATTTGAGGTGAATTAGTGTATGAAGGTGCTAGCCTGTGATTGGGTGGGTTGCATTGTAACCGAGACGTAAACACAAAACCTAATAGTCCCAATACTAATAATTAATATTAATAGACATTAAATGATATATAGGTGTTTTAGAAACCTAATTGCTTGCTCACTGCATTACTTGATTTGTTGTGCTATCATGGTGAGTTTTTACAACCCCGCTTTAATTATACTCTTTTGGAGAAAAAAAAAATGATTTTGAAATGTTCTTTCATTTAGATTAGTATTATTGTATGATCACCTGTTTACTAGTGTTGTACCAATTGAAAGTCCTCACTTTCAAACCGTTAATATATGTATTTTAGCGAGGTAATACTGAGTAGATCTATCGGGTTTTACAAATCCCACCCTGGCGAGTCACGCTAGCATGACCACATGTCAAATGGGTGTTTAATTGACCCAATTTATGTTGTTGTGGTCTTGAAACCACAACTGAGGAAAACTTACATGTTTTAGTTTTGGTTGCGAACTTCATACGCTACGTAACTTGATATATAGACTAGCTATCTACTGATATACTTTGTATACTGGATCTCCTATTTCTAATTTATTACTGTTTATAAAAACCTATAAACTCACCAACCTTTTTTTGACACTTTAACATGTTTCTTTCAGGTTCTTAAGGTGCGCACGACTAGGAGCATTTCATCACTTCATGCATTACCGGTTAAGTCACAAAACATTTAAACATTGCTTTCTGCAAATTTATATTTATTTGGGGTTGCGTGTGTTTTGAGTTATTTGAATTTAAAATTGTTAACTGATTTCGCTTCCGCAAAGGTTTTCTTGAAAACTTATTACTAAACTATGTTTTGGTTTTATCTAATAACATAAATGTTATGTTTTGTAATTACTATCATTTGGTGTAACTATTGGCTGAGATCCTGGTATGTCACGCGCCTAACGGTAAAACCTTGTTTGTGGAAATTAAGGGTGTGACAATTCGGACAAAAAAGCTAAATTTGAATAGCTTGATGAGGGGGTTGAAGCTAATGATTGTTGATTTCGACTACCAAAAGCTAGAGAAATGAGCGTTTCAGAAGTTTGTGATTCAAGATAGGTAAACATCAGCATTTGACTAACCATTAGAATTTGATGAGATTCATAGGATTGATAAGGTTCATGGTTTGGAGCTAGAAGTGTTGAAGACCTTGAGGTGTTGGATGATGTAAGGATCAACAATTAGCAATCAGATTGATCTCGTGATAATAACGTAGAATATAATCATCATGGTAAGAAGATTGAATAAGAAATGAAATGAACACAAGTGTAAATAAACTTCAATTAGTGTTGCTCTCTGATTTGAAAGATTGCACATTCATGCGAAATCAGGAAAATGACAAAAGCTCAATAAATTATATCAAATAACAACTATTGATACTAAACTAAGAAGTTATCATGTAGTTCTCGCGTGACTTCCAAGTTCCCGCGTGAGAAGAACTTCTCACGTGGCAACTTTTGGTTCTCATGTGACTTGATCTTTATCATCTTGATTTGATTTCCCGAGCCCTAGGTTCAATCCCTACAATCTCCCCCTAGGCTCGGTGAATCAATGCTTTAGAAGTCCATGTCTGCAACCTTGTAACTACCCCCATAAGCATACAACTTGTTGTTCAGGGCCTTCGTAATCAACCAACCGAACTATGCTGCCAACAAGTGAACAGATTCATCAGCTGCAATTGGACAAGCCTGCAACCTCATCAAATCATCCTTTCCAAACTTAAGCAGATCCACAAAGTTGATGATACGGTAATCTTTATCTACCCAGTGTATCAACGCGTGTCCCATCTCTTTCACACAAGTCCACCACATGAGCTTAGACAAGTTGTTAACTAGCATAGGAGCATGTATAGGGATATTTTTTGCATATCTTGGATGCCTAAAAACCCGTATCTTCATCTACTTGTTAGTGTTAGGGTCAATACGCGTCTCATCTTCAATAACTTTGGATTTAGTAGTTGTGAAGTCTTTGAAGTTGGTCTTACTCTATCTCCGTATCATGTTCCTAACCAATTCCCATTTCCATAATTGCTCAAATTGATGAACGGAACACGACCCATAGCATATAAATCAGAAGTTCTAAGTGATGAAAGTCGTGCTCGTCCTAATAATACTCTATCGCACCAGCCTTTCTCTTCACCACATACATCTTCTTCTCTGCATCATATGCCCAACTAATAATAGGTCTGAGTTTCCATACCATGTGAAAGGTTTGGAATGTTTCAGCTTGTGTACATAAGCTGGCAGATGAGGAGCATCAACAGTAAGATTTCTGACCTAACGTACAGCACTTTGACCAGTTAGATCTGTTGCCTTGTCAGTCGTCTCTTTAGTACTTGATTTACCGACTATCTCTCCTTCTTCAGTCAAGATATCTAAAACTAAGTCTTTAAGATTATTTCCAAACATGTCAGTGTAATCCACAGTCTCCTCCAAGTCATCAAAAGGATCGAAGTCTTCATCAAATTCTTCAGTAAGAATTTGCTGCTAGAATGTATAGAATCCTTCTCATAAGTCTCTTCAATAGCGGGATCTAATGGAGTATAGTCAAGTGTATCATTGGAACTTGGTTCGGAGACATTGGCAGAACCCGATGATCTAGAAGGACCAGTAGCTGAACCCAAATCATCGCCCTGATCATAACATCATTCTTCTTATCTCTTTAACCATCCTTCCTATTATCATCACCATCATCACCATCATCATTATGATCATCATCTTCATCATCAATGTCATCTTCTTCATCACAACTAAAATTAACCATCTCCAAGTCATTATCATCATGAACTGGGTTAGAATTGAAATGTCATGCTCAGTCACCACAAACACCTCTTAAGTAAATACTACAGGTCGATCCTTAGTAGCCGAAGTAAAAACAATGGTAGATGGCTCTTGATCAACATTAGTAGTCTCTATTGTCCTTTCAGTCATAACAGGATCAACACATGCTCTATAGCAGTAGTAGGATCACTAACAGCTTCAGGACTAGTAGATTGTTGTCCAGTTGACTCTCCAACTTCTGTGGTTCTTTGCTGAGCAACTGAGAATTGAACACGAGAAGTGAGGTCTCTAATATTCTACTTCATGATCTGAATATAACTAAACATAAACTATTGCTGTTGATCCAGACTCTTGATCCTCTCATCCTTTTCTTGATTTAGAGCATGTAATTCAAGAATAACAGGCGTAGGTGAACTAGAAGATGTTCCAGCACCATATCTTTGTGCTGGAGGAGTGTTAAGAAATCATCCATTCCAACTGTCTCATTAAGTTCTTGATCTCTACGAGGTGTGCTCAACACATCATCAGCAGCAGGCATAGCAGATGATGTTATAGTAGTTGATTCTGTAACGATCACTGGTGTCTCTAATGGAGTAGCCTCACTAGCTGTGACTGGAGTCTCAGACATAGGAATATCAGAACTAGTCCTCACTATGGTCATTAGGTTCCGACGCTTACGCAACGCACCTCGTCCTCTACCCCTACCATATGGACTATCAGTATCAGCCCGTTTCCTGGCCATCCTCTTCTTTGTCCTCTAAGTAGATGGAGAATCCTCAGTAACAAAATCTTCATCTCTTTCCTTAGCAATGCTTTTTGTAGGAGTTTTATGCACTATGGGTCTCTCTTGAAGCACATAAGGGACATTCCTAATCTGATCACTACCCGTCTCACTATCTATGAAGCAAGTGTCCACCTCATCTTCAGAAGACATCCTAACTCCTTGTGAACTTTCTGGAGCATCTTCATGAATACTTGAAGATGGACCAGCTTGATTAGCTTGGTGAGCTTCAGCCTCTTGTTATTGAGCTGTAGAATGATCTCCACCTTGATATCCTTCAACAAATCTTCCAAGCTTGGAAAAATTAGTACCGTCCCAGGCATTACCACGAGTTCCCATCAAATAAGCTAATATGTCTTTCTTCAACATCATAACAATATAGGTGGATGAATCAGACACTGTTAACTCAGGGTGAGTAGCATTCACTATCATCTATATGAATCTAGGTTACATAATGACACTGCTAACTCAGGGTGAGCAGCATCTTCGCAAACATAGCCTTGGATATGCTGCATAGTAAATCATCAACAAGAGATACTAGTAGGGATCCGAACACATCACTTAGGCTATCCATTCTAGCCTTCAAGTTGCTTAGACAATGAATCATTATATGAAATAAATACTTCTAGAATGGAGGTAAGTATTTTTTCTCCAATGAAGAGTAACGATTATCATAACCCATTCTGTTCAAACAATCCCTTGCTACGTCATCATCAATCTTTACCGGTGCATTTGGCTAATCTTCCATAGTAATACATTACTTATAACTTCTACAGTAATGACAACCCTCTTCCCCTTGACCGTAGCTGAAATACAGGGTTCTCCCTGAGTGTGTTTCTCATTAGCAGTAGTAATCTAGAACTAATCAATAATATCAGTGTAGATAGAAGGACTAGCTGTGATAGCATAATGTATCCGAGAGGTCTGAGCCCATCAATCAGAGATCTGAACAGTGCTTTATCATCAGGAAAGTCTTCGAGAAAAGCAACAACATTATGGTTTATAATTAAAACCATTTGTCGAGCCATCTGACGGATTATTTTAAACAAATATTGATTAGTTACTTATAAAAAATAGGTCAACTATTCGCGCGACAAGTCATAATGTCAAGCGAATGGTTTTGTGCATTTTGAAAACTTAGCGCGTCTGTTCATGTTCCAATGTCTTTTCGCACGCGACAAGTATGGTTTTTCAAATCTTCAAATTAAATATTTTCAGGGTGTTTTAACCAATAATACAAGTTCATTAAGTGTCTATTATGTCAATATTAAGGTTTCATATGGTTAATTTCGTTCAATTTTAAGTCCATTAGTTCATATTCAATCAGTCATGAATCAAGTTCACATAAAATCAATCTAAAACCAGAAACCAACCTTATCAATCACTTTTGTAACACTATGCGACTACAGTGAATAAGTATATCAACAAGTAAGTGTTTAACACTTCGAAAAATTTGTGAGAGAAAAGCCTGGGAGTTATCATGCGAATAGTTGACCTTTCGTACCACTGCTCAATATATAGCAGTCTAACTTCTCCCGTGCGACCAGTTGACTTTTCGCTTCTTTTGAACTTCTTATGTTTTTTTCAACTTTTCAATTTTATTTATTTTGTAAGAGCCTGTGATTTGTTATGTATAATTACATGTGTGACTAAGTGTTAATAACTAACCAAAAACCCTTAATTTTGTAAAACGTTTGATAGACAAAAACCAAATGTAACAAACACAAATTTTAAACAAAAAACAAAAACAAAAACAAAATTTACAAACAAATTTATACTAAAAAAAATATTTGGGTAAAATTACAAGAATAGGATCATATTTCTATGAAATCGATCATTAACATCATCCACCTTAATTTTAAATAAGACTAGTTACGCTGATTGTCAATATGTTATATCCACTTTAAACTTAGACTGCAATTTTTTACATGGACACATATGCTGTGATATTTATTATGTTTTGATTAAGTTATACGAATTCAATGGATCCCACAATCAAACATCATTTAGAACCCTTATCCAGCTTTAAGACACTTTTGAGATTTCAAGTCACCCCAATTTGACTTAAACCCTTTACCTCTGATCAGTATTTTCAGTATTATGTTTCTCTCTTATAATATCTATATAGAGCACAACTAGCCTCAAAAATGTTTCTAAACACAGAATATTAACAAGTTTTAGGACTTATTAACAACGAGTCGGACTTATGTTTTGCCCTTGCAAGACGTTTAGGACTTAGATACCAATTCGGACTTACGTGCCCCATCTTTTGATTTTGCCTCCTGTGCCAAAACATATTCTCACAAAGAAAAATATTATCATATAGTATGTATGTTTATGGCATATCTTTTAGTATTGCGCGCAAGGGCATCTTTTATTCCTATATGGCCTTATAGCATCTTTTTGCTCCTTCTATTAATTTTTCTTTTGTTTTTGACTTTTATATCTTTTTCATCTTTTGAAAGTTATATGTATATATATGGTGCTTGTTGGTCCTTTTGATCGATATAACAGTGCACTTGATTGATAAACATAAACAAATCCCACTGATAACACAGATGTCAATGATATTTGTGTAAAATATAGATCAAACACAATAAAATATGGATGAACAATGATGAACACCTCAAGAACATTCAATAAAACCCTTGTTTGATCTGAATTGATTGCTAAATATATTACAAAGTGAAAGCCCCTCAATCAATGGCTCATTCAAGCTCCTAAACCTAATTGTCACTAATCTATATATAGTGATAATATTCACTAATGACATATTAAGCCCCTAGACTAGACAATTAGAGAAATTACATATAAATATAAAAATGAATTAAAGATAATAAATATATTTTGTTGACACAAAATATATTTATTAACAATAAACTCCTAGTGATTTATATCTTTAACATCTTGTCTCGGTTCTTCGTTTCGAACGCGTCTGTTTGCCTTTTTCCGATGACTTTGACAGTGTCGTTGACCTTTGTTTACTTTGACTGAGTTAATAATATAGACTATCCTTATCAGACCCAACAATACTCCCCTTAGTCTATAATTATCAACGTATTGTATCGTGATCAGCACTGATAAGTCAACCATACAATGATCTTCAATCTTCCCCTAGATTGATGATCTGGTATTGAAGATTTTTCATCTTTCAGGCTCTCCCTTTTTGTATGCTCCCCCTCTTCATGTGCATTCTTTGTGAATGATCAGGAATAACTTTCCCAACTCTCTATTCTTAAGTGCTTCAGAAGATGTAGGAGGAGGAATCCTAGCTCGGTATCTTCTGCAAACTTAAGGAACAGGTTCTCTAGTCAGGTACTTTGCTCAGCTGATGATCGGCCATCATTTGAAGCAAAAATCTGTAACACAATCACAACCACAATCTCGCAACTTCCTGTCAGATCATTTCAGCTAACAAATAAACCCGTGTTTATCTGAATGTGCAATTTCCCATGAAATGCATATGAAAATAATAACATTGTAATAGCAAAATGTGGAAGACTTGAAATAATTTGAAATGAAAAAACCCCCTTTTTTATATATATATATATTTTTTTAATCACCTTACACCAAGAACTAATTTGATCATGAGATCACATCCTCAAGATATAATTAAGCATAAGGATGTATTTAAACATCGACAAGTTAGTGAGATCACACTGAAGTAGAGTCTGATCATAATTTTAAAATTTTGATAGCCAAAAAATAGTTCAAGAATGATTGTTGGTATATTTGTCCAATTTAAACCCATGCCTTATTCTTTTCAACGAGTGACCTGCAACTGATTTTATCATGTTTTAGGTTCGATTAGAGAAGCTCAGGTGATTTGGTTCCCATAGACATCCGGCAAAGAACTTATCCCATCATCAGGGCTTATTGAGTAGTATGATTAACTCTGCTTGATTTTCTTTTAAGTTTTCAACAATGATCTTAATTTAAGAATCACTGTGCCTTTATTTTACGGAACAGATGATGAGAGCTCCAAGTCTATACTTACGTATAACAGAGGAGATGATCATCTAAGCATGCTGATGGGAGCTTCAGGTCTATACTCGCGTATAACAGAGAAGATCATCGCTCCAGGTCAATGCTTCCACATAGTAGAGGAGATAAGCACAAAATATACATCTGAAGAGCTAACGAGAAGCAACATTCAGGACATGGGGATAGGTAGATTTTGAAAAAGTCAAAGCAGATATTTTAAACTCTCAACCCATTTTTAACAGGAGATGTAACTTTGTGCAGGCTGAGATGTCATGGAAATGATCCTTATCACCGAGTTCTAAAGCTTTAGTTAGGCTATAAAATCACTGTTTACTTTGTTTTCGGACTGAGCCTACCATGCATATCATATAATGAAACTGTCTTTTTAGACTTTAGAATATTAAGTGATACAGACATCTATATCAGTTACTATAATTTCTCACAAAGTAAAAGTCATGCAAATAAGCATACCAAGAAGAAATACTATCATTTCTCAGACATCCCAAATCAAATTCTTAGTTCCCATTTCAATTATACAAGCAAAGAAAGTCTTCCAAATTATACTAGCAAAAAGATGAGAAATGAAGTACCAAGAAAAATGCAGTGATTGAATGATAGATAAGAATCCAAGATGTGGATGAGATACCATAACCATAACCTGTTTGTTCCACCTCAAATTAGAATTAGGAACAATCTCAGTCTGTAAACCAGATTACTGATAGGCCTCCTGAATTGTTCCTACACTCATTAACTGATTAGTTAGAGAGAGGGACCCAGGCCATCGTGGTCCTGGGAGTTCCTTTTTCATCAGTGTATGTAACCTGTTTAAGCACACACTCTTTTGAAAAATCATTTATTTCTTTATCCTTTTCATTTTGTTTTACTTTTCAAATTTGTTTATGTTCAATTACTTTTGATTTAAAAGAATTGAATTTGGAAATCATTTTCTTTTTAAGACCTTAAGGAAGAGACTTTGATTTTGAAACATTGGTCCTTTTCATCTTTGAATCATGTGAAACTGGCTTCACATGAGAAGGTTTGGATAGATTGTTCTTCATCCAACCATTCAAAGATGTGTGCTTTTTACTTTTTGAACCAGAGAAGCAACCCGTGCCCCAAGCCTGTCTTTGAACTTGAGGGCACTTCTTTAGCACATGACCTTCTTTTCCACATCTAAAGCAAGCCTTGAAAGGCTTTTGGTGCTTTCTAGTCCCATAGAAAATAGGAGAGGGTGGAGCCTGCTTTGACGTTGTTGTAGCTTGTTGACAACCTTGAACCTTCTTCTTTTGGATATCAGGAAATTGAACCTTTTGAGGCTTTGTCAATATGGATTTCAAACTGGGCTGTGATTTGATTTGTGATGTTCTAAGAGCTGAGATCTGAACATTCTTCTTAGAATCTTTTTGTATGACTGGTGACTTGTTAGACTTGGAAGCAGATTTGTTAAGATTATGATGGATAGCAGATGAAGATGGTGAGTGCTTCTGCTGAGCATTAGAGGAACTACTGATTTGCTTAGCAGTTGGAGATGAGATCTGTATAGGTCTTGATTCGATTTTTGGAAGCATTTGACACTTGATAACTTCAGGTGACTTGATGATCTCTGATTCATCATCAGAGCTTGTCTAGTCTTGTATACATAAGTCAGCCTCCAATGGATCTTGGTTGATAACTCTTGTTGTGTTGGTTTGTGTTGTTGAGTTCTGATTGCTTGATGATTCCACAGCTTTTCTTTCTTTTACAAATTTGACAGGAACAAACGAAGGGATGTTACCTGTCTTAAATTTGTTAAAGAAGTTACTGAAAAAAACTGATACTGGTTTTGAAGTCAGAGGTGGAATTATCATTTTGCATATCAGATCCTTGCTTGATGAGCCCCAAACCTGCAGCAAAATCATATTCATCTCAAACCTCTTTGTGATTAACACTGCTTAAACCTGCATGTAGACTGTTAGTATCTGCAACTTCAATTAAATCATTAGATGGATGAGGTTGAGGCATTGGAGAGTAACAATGAGTGCTAGGAGGAGGATAAACATATGAAGTTTAACCACATCCCACACCCATTTTGATTCAGCTCCCTTTTCTTACAAAATAATTCTTCCTGTTTCATCCCTGATATCGTCCATTTATCAAGTTTAGTTTTAAGCTTACTAGTCTCAAATTCTGCTAATGTGACACGTTCGCTCAAAACATTAATCTCGACATTCTTTTCTAAAAGATTTATTTTTAAAAGATCATTTTCCTTTAAAGCTTCTCTTAGTTTGATAAAATATTTAGACTTATTGATTTTAAGTTCTTTGTTTATTTGTTTTAATTCTTTTTCTTTTTCTAACAAAAATCTGTTAGCTTTATAAACTCAAAATAAACGAATTTTGCAGGGAGGAGAACACATGTCTTGAACAACCTCATAAGGAAGTCCCATAACTAGCTTTTCAGCAGCTAGGGCTTTTTTACATTGACAAACAGAAGTGTACTTTTTGTATTCTCCCTCCTCAGCAGCTCTCTTCTTAGCTTCTTCAGCTTCACCTTCCTCTTGCTTTCCTTCATCCTTAACTTTACACCGGCTTTCACAATCACCAACATCACCAACACTCTCACCTTGAGTGTCACACCTGAATTCTTTGAAAGGATCAAAATCTTCAATAGAATCCTCATCATTGTTTACTACCTCAGCCATCAAAGCATGGTTGAATTCTTCTTTAGTTTCTTTGATCTCAACACTTGAAGATACACCATCATACATAAATTGATTATACTCTCCTCTTTTCATATCCAAATCAAATGACTTCAGCTTGTTGATAACTTCAATGAGTTTGTAGTCAGCAAAATTTCTTTCCTGCTTTAACAATCTAACTTGTGGACTCCACTATGGAGGAAGAGAGTCCAAAAGTTTTGTGACTTGTTCATGGTTCCCCAGCTGGTCATCATACTTCTTAATATTGCTTGCCACCATCAGAAATCGATCAACAAAATCAGATATCTTTTCATCTTTCATGGCAGCAAAAGAATCAAACCGACTTTGTGCTGATATTAGATTATCAGTTTGATGGAAATTAGCTACTTCTGAAGAAGACATTTTAGAAATGATCAGAGGCTAATTTCACTGAAATTTCACTAAATTCGCTGACAAATTCGCTGAATTTTCACTAATTTCGCTGGCAAGTTCGCTGGTAATTTTGCTAGTAGTTTCGCTAGTAGTTTCGCCAGTAATTTCAACAGCAGTTTCGCCCACAATGGCACGCTGATGCGAGTTTCGCAGGGTAGTTTCGCTCGAAACTAGTTTAACTTTCGTTCAGAGAACAATTTGGCAGCAATTTCGCTGGGATTGGCACACAAACACTATGAACTTTCGTTCAACACATGTACTTTCACTGGAACTAGGAAACTAGTTCTAAAAACCAAGAACAACTTAGTTTCGCTGAAGGAACCCTAGTTTTGCCCGACAAAACTATGTAGTTTCACTGAAAGATGCTGTAATTTTGCTGGACGAGCTGTAAATTCGCCCGACGTATCTGGACAGCCTTTTTCAGCATGAAATCAGCTCAAACTCAACCCAACTTCAATGGATTTGAGATCTGATGATTCCTATAGCTTCCCACACCAAATTCGAGCAATCCTTAATCAATTTCCATATCCAAAACACTCAGATCAGATCGAAAATGAATGGAACGGTGACCTAGAACTTGAACCGAACAAAACTCAAAAATCAAGAGCACAATGGCTCTGATACCAAATTGTTGGTCCTTTTGATCGATATAACAGTGCACTTGATTGATAAACACAAACAAATCCCACTGATAACACAGATGTCAATGATATTTGTGTAAAATATAGATCAAACACTATAAAATATGGATGAACAATGATGAACACCTCAAGAACATTAAATAAAACCCTTGTTTGATCTTAATTGATTGCAAAATATATTACAAAGTGAAAGCCCCTCAATCAATGGCACATTCAAGCTCCTAAACCTAATTGTCACTAATCTATATATAGTGATAATATTCACTAATGACATATTAAGCCCCTAGACTTAGACAATTAGAGAAATTACATATAAAACATAAAAATGACTTAAACATAAATAAATATATTTTTTGACACAAAATATATTTATTAACAATAAAATCCTAGTCATTTATATCTTCAACATCTTGTCTCGGTTCTTCATTTCGAACGCGTCTGTTTGCCTTTTTCTGATGACTTTGATAGTGACATTGACCTTTGTTTACTTTGACTGAGTTGATAATATAGGCTATCCTTATCAGACCCAATAGTGCTTCTGAAAGATACTGAATCATAACGTAACTGGCTTGAGTATGACTAGACGGTAACTCTCAGTCTGTTTTAGCATGGAATAAGTTTTACCACAAAACTTTTATGAGTAACCCACTTTAGTCATAGAGAATTTTCTTTCAGTGCATCACAGATCTTAGTGCTTTTTATTCTTGAAAGTCAAGCCTATCAACATATCAAACATAATCCAAGTCAGTTTTTTTACGTCTTAGTATGTAATATATCAAAATCAAGAAATTTACTATCATTTCCTATGTAGCCTTGAAAATTTTAAATTTTTGTATTTTTAAAAACAAAATCTTTTCGTAAGTTTTCTTCAAACTTTACTCCCCCAAAGAACAAAAACTTTTTCGAGATATTTTCATATTTTCTCCCCCTAAAATTGTCATTATCTAGAAAGAAAAATAACAATCTTAATTAAAATGAATAGAATAATGTTTTTGAGAGGGTGTAAGGTTAATCATTAACCAAAATTAATCATTCCCAGAGATTGAACTAAAAAGTCGAATCGGGAATGATCAAATGCCTTAGTAAACAGAACAGCAATGTTGTTATCTAATTAGACTAGTTCCAGATGAATAAGCTTTCGATCAAAACAATCACTGTTAAAATGCATTCGGATGTCGATATGTTTTGTTTTTAATGTTGGATAGGATTATTCACTATGTTCAACACTACAGTATTGTCACACCAAATCTTGGTGTTACAAATGTTAAGACTATAATCAAGAAGTTGTTGCTGAATCCAAATGATCTGAGAACAACAACTTGATGCAGCCACATATTCAGCTTATGCAGTGGATGTGGATACCGTCTATGACATCCGGTAATTTTTAGTTACCAAACTCCGTTAGTTCCGTTAGGTATTGCATACACATGTCGTGAGCACACACTAGTTGTCATTAAACGTTGGTGACTTAAACAAATTAACAATGATTATCAGATAAGAATTTAATTAATAATGTTGATTATTAATTGTAGTTATGTGATGTATAGATTTTAAATATTATTTATGAATTTTACCATGTAACGTGCCAACTTGTTATATTTATTTTATGTGTTTTGTGGCTAGTAGAAAATATACATGATTATTATTATGGGTTAATAATGCTTGTGTTTTATAGTCAAGAACTTATTTACAAAGTGTTAAAAGATTAGTTTTTATAAAATTTAATCAAGAAGGGTTAACTTTGTAATTATCACAAAACACAATATTACCAAATATAATTACAATAAAACCCTAATCCCCTCCCATACCCCCTCATTATGCGGCCGAACCCCCTTCCCCTCCCATCCCTTGCAATTTTGATCAACAACAACAATCATTCATCGATTTTGATCTAGTTTCAAGCATTCCAACGTGTAGTAAACATCAATTCTTGATCATTACACGATTAAAGGTGAGATTTTGATTAGTTTTTCATGGATTTTGAGCATGGTAGAACCCTGATTGATTTTCAAAGTATATGCCAAAACTGATGTGGTTTAATGGTTGTATGATGTTAGTTGTATTGTATTGATGTTAGTTTATGTGGATTATGCAAGAAATTCATGAAATTGTGTGGTTGTTCATACCTTACTATTAATAGTAACTTTTATGCATGAGATTGATGAATTATGATGAATTGATGATGTTAGTCATGTTTAGATGGTTGTTATTGACTTGATTAGGCATGAAGTTGGTGAATTTATGAACGAATTGGATGTTAGATTGGTTTTGGGTGTTACTTTCCCGAAAGGGAAACTTTATTTATGTAGATCATTGGATATTGTTAATTGAGCATGTTTATGATAAAGGATCATGTTAGAATGTTTGTTGATGATGTCTAAGGTGGTAGATTGTGTTGTTTGGGTTGTAAGAATACTTGATGCACAACTTTGGAAATTTAGGCTCTTATGGAATATACATGATAATGGATGTTGTTAGGTGATTATGGAGCTATGTTGGGATTATGATAGAATCATGATTATGATAGAATCATGATGATGCATGATGTGTTAGTTAAAATTGTAATTATGGACTTCTTGGGATTTATATGTGTTGTTTGATAAACCATGGTGTATGATGAGCTTTATAGAACTTAAGGGTTTGTAATATGGCATACGTGAATAACTTGTGTGATAACCATGTATGATAAATTGCTATACTTGATCAAACAAGAACTTAACTGACATGTCACCAATGGGTCAAACGGGTCAACTAGGTGTAATGAGTCTTGTTTTTCCAAAACCCTAGGTCAACGTGTTTATTGAGCACTTAGGGTTGTTAAGCTTTCTATGTACACGTACTTATGTTCTTGTGTGTTCTAGGTAACCTTTGAAGGGTTGTCTTTCCACTCATAATTAGCTTCTACAATCATTCGTTTGCGCACCAGGTGAGTTCAATGCCCTACTTTTACTTACTTCTCTTTTTGGGGGAGAAAGCATACTTGGTTTTAAAACGCTTTACTGTTATAACATATGTTTAGTAAGACATAGTGGGTTATACCATAGAAATCCCTCACACTTTCGGATTGTTAATTAGGGAATCTAGTGGGAAATTTTGGGTACTACTACTGGGTCTAACAAGCCCTACCCGGGTGACCGGAAGTCAACGTGTGCAATATTGTCCTAAACTACTAACAGCGTCACGGCCTGGTATGTTGTGGCGGGAAGCAAACAGACAAACATAGTCAGCTTCGATCGTGAAATCACTATTGTTCTTTACTAATGAAATTAGACTAGCTATCTATTTCAATGCACTTGTTTATATTTTATTAACGCTACTATTTACGATGATTACAAACTCTTGAACTCACCAACCGTCCTGTTGACACTTTTAGTATGCTTTTCTCAGGTTGTTTCTAGCAGCTACCCATAGGAGCACGCACGTGTCAAGCATGCTTTGTTCAAACATGGTTTACTTTTAATTTAGCATTTACTTACGTATTTTGGTTTTGTCACGTGTTTTGTGCAGTTTACATTTAGTACCATGTGTTTGGGTTATTTACAAAATGCTTCCATAAATATTTTAAAGTTTCAAACTCTGAATTGTTTTAAAGGTTGCATATAGTTTCGTTCTGAGTAACTAATGACTGAGTTCCTGGTTTGTTCACTAGGCTCGCGGTAAAACACCGCACGTGGATTTTGAGGGTGTGACAGATTGGTATCAGAGCCATTGGTTATAGGGAACTAGGTTGCATACACACTAGACTATAACCGTATAGTTTGTTAGTTACTCGTTATTTATCCCTTACTATATACTCATTGGCATACACGTCACGTACCTCGCAACATGGCATCGTCTGCACAGGCTCTGGGTAAGAGGCATGCATGTTCTGAGTCACCTCCTCCTCCTCCCATACCCAATAGAGGATCTAACTAGCCCCGACATCCCTACCCTTCTGAAGAGATAGACTAGGATCAACCTTTTGCACTACCCGAGCAATACGCTCCATGAAACTAGAGTTACTATCCCACCTATGTTGATCGCATGGTTTACAGGGAGCGTGTTCTTGCTATAGCTACTATGTGTTCTTGCTATAGCTACTACTGGACCTAGGACTAGGTCGGTGACTGCCTCTATGGCACCTACCCTTCCTTCTCTGCGTATTCCTCTCGAGCAGGTGGTTGCAGCTTTGGTAGCTACACTGGACACTGAGCGACAGCGCATCAACTTACTGATGAGAACTCCATTTTACGACACGAGATGCGTCAGCTGTGTTTACTGGTAGAGACACTTCAAAAGCGACTTTCGATGTCTATTGGTGGGCATCGTACCTTGGCTGGTAATGTTTTTGCACTTACTGAGAGCATGTCCGCGCAAGAGCTTCACAGTGTAGGGACAGATGATAGATTGACTGAGCTGGAGGCACAGCTAGTGGCACTTCAGATTGCGGATTCCCCTACACCTGGGGAAGACACTAATAAAGAAGACCCTAAAGAGGAACCTGAAGAAGAGCCGGAGGAAGCCCCAGAAGAAGAACAACCAGAAGAGATGGAAGACGACAGTGATGGATCTGATGTGTTGGATTGATTTTCACATTCATTTGACTTGGACTACATAGCGTTTCTTTTCTTTTTGAAACCTATGTAAGAAGGGTTGTTTCCCACCCAACTGAAAAACTGAAAATTTTGACATTGATGGAATATTTTGTGAATCATTTATAATTTATTTGTCTTTGGTTATTATTTTAGTTATAAATGTTGTGATTGTGACAAATTCATTATTTCTTACTATTTACCATACTTCGATGAGATTAATATGTTGAATGTTACTCATTATTGTATTTGTGAATGTAAAGCAAAATATGGACGGTCGTGGTAGAGGACGTGGATGTGGTGCCGGTGGACGTGGTGCCTGTACTGTAAACATGACCCCAACCGAATTAGCTGCCTTAATCAATCAACATGTGCAGGCAGCGCTAGGTGCTCAAGCTGCACAATTTGGAGGTAAACGATGACCCTAGTCATCACTTATGAAAATCTTCTATTAGATGGTTAATCCATTTGGTTTGACTAAACAATCCAAAACATTGAATACAGGACCGCTAGCATGCACGTATAAGGCGTTCATGGATTGTAAGCCCCACACATACAGTGAAGCTGAACGAATCGTAGGGCTTGTGCAGTGGTTTGAGAAGACTGAGTCGGTTTTCGCCAAGTGCAACTGTCCAGTGGCGGACCAAGTGAAATACGCCACGGGGACACTTGAGGGTGCAGCGCTCTCGTGATGGAATGCACAGGTGCATATGCTTGGCTAGGCGATGGCAAATGCTTTACCGTGGGACGAGTTTAAAGTGATGATGATAGAGGAATATTGTCCTCGCAATGAAGTCCAGAAGCTGGAAGCTGAGTTCTGGTAGTTGAAAATTGAAGGATCTGAGATTGAGGCTTACATTACGAGGTCTCACGAGTTGGCAACACTTTGCCCTGGCATGATTGACCCGCTGATCAAACTATTTGAGCTTTATCAGTGTGGCTTGGTTCCAGAGATACAAAGTATGGTGACTGCTGTGAACCTTACCACTATTCAATAGGTTATTCGATTAGCTCACAAGCTTACTGACCAAGCGGTGGAGCAGGGAAAACTACTCAAACGGGGCATTGTGGCAAGCGTGCCTGACAATAAACGCAAGTGGGACAACTCTGGCAGCAAGGGATCTTCGTCAAACAGCCAACCTCAGCAACATCAACAGCAACCATAGCACACTCAGCAGCATCAACAGCAGCAAAGGAGGTTTGACAACAATCGTAGTTTCAATCAGTCATCTTCTTCATCTCTGGGACAAGGTGGATACGTGGGGAAGTATCCCAAATGTAATCGATGCAACTACCGCCACACTAGCAGGTGTGACAATTTTTTATGCCAGCGTTGTGGTAAGGCTGGACACGCGGCAAAGGATTGTCGTGGTGAGTTAATGAAGAAGCCTCAGCAATCCCAAGAAACACCAAAAGGTTGCTTTGAGTGAGGAAAGGAAGGACACTACAAGAGGAATTGTCCTCAGTTGAAGAAGAACGGGAATGGTGCTGGAAATGGTGGAAACAACAACAACAACAATGGTAATGGTGACAATAATGGTGGCAACAACGGTGGAGTTAAAGGGAGAGCCTTTGTCATGGGTTCAGGTGAGTCTCTAAACGACCTTACTACTGTTACTGGTAAATTCCCTGTTAATGGTCGTTTTGCTACTGTATTGTTTAACACTGGAGCCGATAGGAGTTTTATCTCCACTAAGTTTAGTAGTCTCTTAAGTGATATGCCTTCTCCATTGGAATCTAAATATACGGTAGAATTAGCTGATGGTAAGCAAATCCACGTTACACACATCCTTAAGGTTTGCAAGATAGAACTTGCTGGACATACTTTTTACATCGACCTCATGCCTGTTACGCTTGGGACTTTCGTTGTGGTCGTGGGCATGGATTGGCTGTCTGAGAAGCAGGCGAAAGTCATTTGCCACGAGAAGGTTATCCGCATTCCTCTACTGGATGGGGAAATTCTCTTAGTTAAGGGTGAGAAAGGTGGTGCTATGATAGGCATCATATCCTTTATGAAAGCGCAGAAGTGGCTACGTAAGGGTCGCTTAGCTATATTAGCCCTTGTGACTGACAAGCAACTAGAGGAAAAGAAGATAGAGGATATTCAGGTAGTTCGTGACTTCCCGGAGGTGTTTCCAGAGGATCTGTCTGGACTACCACCTCATCGTCAAGTTGAGTTCCAGATTGATTTGACTCTCGAAGCCTCTCCGCTTGCGAGAGCACCTTACCGGTTAGCCCCGAACGAACTGCAGGAACTATCTGCACAATTGCAAGAGCTGTTGGATAAAGGGTTTATTCGACCGAGCTCATCACC
Source organism: Flaveria sonorensis (assembly GCA_025506505.1). Lineage (NCBI taxonomy): Eukaryota > Viridiplantae > Streptophyta > Magnoliopsida > Asterales > Asteraceae > Flaveria > Flaveria sonorensis. Next base: position 17,872,832 of record CM046427.1, on the reverse strand, counting down.
TTAGGGAGCACCTGTTCTCTTCGTCAAGAAAAAGGATGGCACACTTCGAATGTGTATCGACTACAGAGAACTGAACAAGGTTACAGTCAAAAATCAATATCCTTTACCTCGTATAGATGATTTGTTTGATCAACTTCAAGGATCAAGCTACTACTCTAAGATTGATTTGAGGTCTGGGTATCATCAACTGATAGTCCAAGAGAAAGACATCTCGAAGACAGCATTCAGAACCCGCTACGGTCATTATGAGTTCTTGGTCATGCCATTTGGGTTTACAAATGCACCAGCAGTATTCAGGGATCTCATGAATCGTGTGTGCAAACCCTATCTCGATCAGTTTGTTATCGTGTTCATCGATGACATATTGATCTATTCGAGGACCAAGGAAGAACATGAAGAGCACATGCGTCTAATCTTGGAATTACTTAAAAAGGAACAATTGTACGCCAAGTTTTCCAAGTGTGATTTCTGGATATGCAAAGTACAACTTCTGGGTCACATTGTTAATGAAAAATGAATACATGTTGATCCTGCAAAGATTGAGGCGATAAAGAATTGGTCGGTTCCAAAGATGCCTAGCGAGATACGACAGTTTCTTGGACTGGCAGGATACTATCGGTGATTCATTGAGGGATTCTCTAAGATCACTCAACCTCTCATAACCTTGACTCACAAAGGAACAATGCATAAATGGGGTGATAGTCAAGAGTCTGCTTTTCAGTTGTTGAAACAGAAACTATGTAGCGCACCGATATTGGCATTACCAGAGGGAAGTGATAACTTCGTGGTTTATTATGATGCTTCTATCCAAGGACTTGGTTGTGTCTTGATGCAACATCATAAGGTGATAGCCTATGCCTCTAGACAACTAAAAGTACACGAGAAGAACTACACCACTCATGACTTGGAACTGGGTGCGGTAGTTTTTTCCTTAAAGATCTGGAGACATTACTTGTACGGTACCAAGTGCACTATCTACACTGATCACAAGAGTCTTCAGCATATCTTTGAGTAGAAGGAGTTGAATATGAGGCAGTGACACTGGGTGGAATTGTTGAATGATTATGATTGCGCTATCAAATATCACCCAGGAAAGGAAAATGAAGACGCTGATGCGTTGAGTAGAAAGGAAACTGCTAAGCCCTGACGAGTGAGAGCTTTGCAGCTTACGATTAGCACTCACTTGCCTGAACAAATCCGAGAAGCTCAGACAGAAGCCTTGAAAGTGAAAAAATATTGGGTCTGAATCTTAAAGTGGAATGGACAAATAGTTGAAGGTAAAAGCGGAAGAAATTCGTTATTTCATGGACAGACTTTGGGTGCCCTTATATGGAAACATAAGGGACTTGGTTATATGTGAGGCATACAAGTCTAAGTACTTTATACATCCTGGTTTTGACAAGATGTATCATGACCTGAATGCGCACTATTGGTGGCCTAATATGAAGGCACAAGTAGCTACGTATGTGAGCAAGTGCCTAACCTGTTCAAAAGTTAAAGTTGAATATCAGAAGCCGTTCAGGTTACTACAACAACCTGAGATTCCTATGTGGAATTGGGAATAGATTTATATGGATTTCATTACCAAATTACCCCGGATTCCTACTGGTTGGGACACGATATGGGATATTGTAGATCGATTAACTAAGTCTGCTCACTTCTTGGCAATCAAGGAAACGGATAAAATGGACAAGTTAACTCGAATTTATCTGAAGGAGATAGTCTCGAGACATGGTGTACCGATCTCGATTATTTATGACCGTGATGCTCGTTTCACATCATATTTTTGGCAATCGTTACAGAAATTTTTGGGTACTCGTTTGGATATGAGCACTACTTATCATCCGCAAACAGAAGGGCAAAGTGAACATACTATTCAAACATTGGAGGACATGTTACGTGCTTGTGTGATTGATTTCGGGAATAACTGGGAAGTTCACCTACGATTGGTGGAATTTTCTTACAACAATAGTTATCACACCAGCATTAAGACAGCACCATTTGAGGCTTTGTATGGGCGAAAGTGTAGATCACCAGTTGCTGGGTAGAAATTGGTTATAGTCAACTAACAGGCCCTGAGTTGGTGCATGAGACTACCGAGAAGATCGTACAAATAAGGAACCGTATGGCTGCAGCTCGTGACCGACAGAAAAGCTATGCGGACAAGCGACGGAAACCTTTGGAGTTTCAGGTCGGCGACAAAGTTTTACTGAAAGTCTCACCGTGGAAAGGTGTGATTCGATTTGGCAAAAGTGGCAAGCTTAATCCGAGATACGTTGGACCATTTGAGATTCTGGAAAGAATAGGTCCAGTGGCGTATCGATTAGACCTACCTGATTCATTGAGTGGAATTCACAATGTATCTCATGTCTTAGATTTGAAAAAGTGTTTACCGGACGAGACGATGGTTGTACCTAGAGGAAGTGCAAGTAAATGAACAACTATGGTTCATTGAGGAACCAGTTGTGGTGATGGACCGTGAAGTCAAGATTTTAAGCAAAGCAAGATACCCATAGTCAAAGTTCGTTGGAACTCGAAACGTGGACCGGAATTCACGTGGGAACGTGAGGATCAGATGAAGCTTAACTATCCTCATCTGTTCGAAACGACGATGTCAACCGGCGGAGGTAATGATTAAATTTCGGGACGAAATTTCTTTCAACATGGGGATAATGTGACAACCCACCCGAACCTCACACGATTTCTTTGTGCAAATGCAGTAGACCAGTGATGCAACACAACCATGTAACACAATTTTCGGGACGAAAATTCTTTCAACATGGGGATAATGTGACATCCTGTAAATTTCCGTTACCAAACTCCGTTAGTTACGTTAGGTCTTGCATACACGTGTCGTGAGCACACACTAGTTATTGTTGAACGTTGGTGACTTAAAAATAATTAACAATGATTATCAGATAATAATTTAATTAATAATGTTGATTATTCATTTGTGGTTATGAGATTTATATATTTTAAATATTATTTTTGAATTTTACCTTGTAACGTGCCAACGTGTTATATTTATTTTATGTGTTTTGTGGCTAGTGGAAAATATAAATGATTATTATTGTGGGTTAATAATGCTTGTGTTTTGTAGTCAAGAATTTATTTACAAAGTGTTAGAAGATTAGTTTTTATAAAATTTAATCAAGAAGGGTTAAGTTTGTAATTATCACAAAACACAATATTACCAAATATAATTAAAATCAAACCCTAATCCCCTCCCATACCCCCTCATTGTGGCCAAACCCCCTTCCCCTCCCATCCCTTGCGATTTTGATCAACAACAACAATCATTCATCAATTTTGATCTAGTTTCAAGCATTCCAACATGTAGCAAACATCAATTCTTGATCATTACACGATTAAAGGTGAGATTTTGATTAGTTTTTCATGGATTTTGTGCATGGTCGAACCCTAGTTCGATTTTCATAGTATATGTCGAAATTGATGTTGTTTAATGGTTGTATGATGTTAGTTGTATTGTATTGATGTTAGTTTATGTGGATTATGCAAGAAATTCATGAAATTGTGTGGTTGTTCATACCTTACTACTAATAGTAACTTTTATGCATGAGATTGATGAATTATGATGAACTGATGATGTTAGTCATGTTTAGATGGTTGTTATGGACTTGATTAGGCATGAAGTTGGTGAATTTACGAAAGAATTGGATGTTAGATTGGTTTTGGGTGTTACTTTCCTGAAAGGGAAACTATATTTATGTAGATCATTAGATATTGTTAATTGAACATGTTTATGATGTTAGGATCATGTTAGAATATTTGTTGATGATGTCTAAGGTGGTAGATTGTGTTGTTTGGGTTGTATGAATACTTGATGCATAACTTTGAAAATTTAGGCTATTATGGAATATACAGGATAATGGATGTTGTTAGGTGATTATGGAGCTATGTTGGGATTATGATAGAATCATGATGATGCATGATGTGTTAGTTAAAATTGAAATTGTGGACTTCTTGAGATTTATATGTGTTGTTTGATAAACCATGGTGTATGATGAGCTTTATAGCACTTAAGGGTTTGTAATGTGGCATACGTGAATAACTTGTGTGATAACCATGTATGATGAATTGCTATACTTGATCAAACAAGAACTTAACTTGACATGTCACCAATGGGTCAAACGGGTCAACTAGGCCTAATAAGTCTTGTTTTTCCAAAACCCTGGGTCAACGTGTTTATTGAGCACTTAGGGTTGTTAAGCTATCTATGTACACGTACTTATGTACTTTTATGTTCTAGGTAAACTTTGAAGGGTTGTCTTTCCACTCATCATTAGCTTTTACAATCATTTGTTTGCCCACTAGGTGAGTTCCATGCCCCACTTTTACTTACTTTACTTTTTGGGGGAGAAAGCATACATGGTTTTAAAACGCTTTACTGTTATAACGTGTGTTTGGTAAGACATAGTGGGTTATACCATAGAAAGCCCTCACACTTTCGGATCGTTAATTAAGGAATCTAGCGGAAAACTTTGGGTAGTACTATTGGGTCTGACAAGCCCTACTCGGGTGACCGGAAGTCAACAGGTGCAATATTGTCCTAAACTACTAACAGCGTCATGACCTGGTATGTCATGGCGGGAGGCAAACAGACAAACATAGTCAGCTTCGATCGTGAAATCACTATTGTTCTTTACTAATGAAATTAGACTAGCTATCTATTTCAATGCACTTGTTTATATTTTATTAACGCTACTGTTTACGATGATTACAAACTCTTGAACTCACCAACCGTCGTGTTGACACTTTTAGTATGCTTTTCTCAGGTCGTTTCTAGCAGCTGCCCATAGGAGCAGGCACGTGTCAAGCATGCTTTGTTCAAACATTGTTTACTTTTAATTTAGCATTTACTTACGTATTTTGGTTTGGGCGCGTGTTTTGCGCAGTTTACATTTAGTACCTTGTGTTTGGGTTATTTACAAAATGTTTCCGCAAATATTTTAAAGTTTCAAACTCTGAATTGTTTTAAAGGTTGCATATAGTGTCGTTCTGGGTAACTAATGACTGAGATCCTGGTTTGTTCACTCGCCTCGCGGTAAAACCCCGCACGTGGATTTTTTGAGGGTGTGACACCGTATGCTGCTTCTTGCATTGCCAAGAAATCAACCTATTTCCATGAAACTAACATCCACCTGTTGTTGATTTCCTATCCAAATTACATCCTGCATAATCACTGTCAGTATAAGCGTATCAATTGAAATCAGAAATTTTTAGGATACCAAAGTCCAAGTTTTTGTTAGCCTTTGAGGTATTTGAAAATCTGCTTAACAGCTTTCATGTGTGACTCCTTTGGATTACTCTTATATCGTGCACACTAAAAGAGAGGAAACTTGATTTCTGGTCTTCTAGCAGTGAGATACATCAGAGATCCAATCATTGATCGATACAAATGTTGATCAACGTCTTCACCCGTGAGATCAGAAGTTAAAGTAGGACAAGAAGACATCTAAGTTGGTGCAATCTTGGAGCCTTGAAATTTATATTTGTCTAGAATACTATGAACATATTTCACTTGATGTATCTATATACCCTTATCATCTTGTTTAACTTGTATACCCAAGAAAAACGACATTTCTCCAAGAGAACTCATCTCAAATTTCTTCTTCATCACAACTTCAAATTCCTTGCATAAATCATCATTGGTAGATCCAAAAATAATGTCATCAAGATATACTTGGACAAGAATAGGATCATTACCAGTCCTCCTTAAGAATAAATTTTGATCAATAGCACCCCGTGTATAACCATTTGCAAGAAAATGTTCAGTAAGGGTGGCATACCAAGCACGAGGTTCTTGATGTAAGCCATAGAGTGCTTTGTCTAACTTATAAACATAGTCAGGATGATCTAGATCTTCAAAACCAGGTGGTTGACAAACATAGGTTTCTTCTTTCATCTCGCCATACAAGAAAGCAGTTTTGACATCCATTTGATAGACCGTGAAGTTCTTGTATGAAGCATAAGCCAGAAATATACATATAGCTTCAAGTCTTGCAACTGGAGCATATACTTCTTCATAATCAAGACCTTCAACCTGATAGAATCCTTGAACAACAAGTTTGACCTTGTTGCAAACAATTACATCCTTTTCATCCATTTTGTTTCAGAATATCCATTTAGTTCCAATCGGCAGCTTACCCTTTGGAAGTTCATACAGATGCCAAACATTTAGCTTGTTGGATTTCATCAACTCGTCTTGCATAGCCTCAACCTAATTGTTTTCCTTTAATGCCATCTCAATGTTCTTTGGCACAATTTGAGAAATAAAGCATGAATACAAGCATGTATTTATTGCTCCAGATTGACTTCGAGTTCGGACACCTTGCTCCAGAACATTTCTAGCTAAATCCGAAAGAATTGAGGTATATTTCCTAATAGTTTGATTCATTTCTGACGTCGATGATGCCTGAACTGTAGCTTTAACCTTTTGAGTCGTATGTACTGGAATGGAACCAGCTTCTTTGATACCTAATCTACAAACATCTTGTTTCACAGAGTTAGTAGTAATAGGAGATTTATTTTTAAGCAAACTAGCATTTGTTTCTTTAAAGATATGATTTTCCTTATCTATGTTGCCTTTTGAAACAAATCTATTCTTGAAATCAATTTTCAAGTCAAATACTGATGTTGTGACATGTTTTCTTTCATTATCCTTAAAATCTATTTTTAATTATAATTTCTTTTGTTTGTTAGATAGTTTTGAACAGTCATTTGTAGAAATAAAAACATTATAATTTCATTGATAATTGGTGATGATTTACATGAAGATTTTTCATTACAACTTTTATTTTCCTTAAAATATATTTCATCATCACTTTCCTATTCTTCAACCAACCATTCTTTCTTCACACCTTCTACAAAAGAATTGTCATGAAGTCTTTTAATTTCAATTTTTATGACAGGGTCAACAGTGAGTGAAACATTGACTTGTGGTATTAAGTCTGATCTTGGTTGAAAACCTAATCCATAGGTCTCTCCATCTGATGTGATAAACGATGAAGATAAACATGTATAATCATGATTAATTCATGGTGCAAAGTTAGAATATCCAACTCCACTTTTACCACCATTAATTTTTAGAGTTATTTGAGACTTGATTATACCTTCAACCATGTTTGAGGACAACTCAAACTTTTCAACAGTTAATGTTGGGTCTGATAAGGATAGTCAATATTATCAACATAGTCAAAGTCAACAAAGGTCAACGTCACTATCCAAAGGCAAACAGACGCGTTCGAAACGAAGAACCAAGACAAGATGTTAAAGATATAAATGACTAGGAGTTTATTGTTAATAAATATATTTTGTGTCAACAAAATATATTTATTTATGTTTAAGTCATTTTTATGTTTTATATGTAATTTCTCTAATTGTCTAAGTCTAGGGGCTTAATATGTCATTAGTGAATATTATCACTATATATAGATTAGTGACAATTAGGTTTTGGGAACTTGAATGAGCCATTGATTGAGGGGCTTTCACTTTGTAATATATTTAGCAATCAATTCAGATTAAACAAAGGATTTATTTGGTGTTCTTGAGTGTTCTTTGTATATTCATCCATTTTATATTTGTTTGATCTAGATTTCACACAAACATCATTGATATCTGTGTTATCAGTGGGATTTGTTTGCGTTTATCAATCAAGTGCACTGTATCAACGATCAAGTGGACCAACAATATGGTATCAGAGCCATGATTTGTTTAGCATTTAGAGATGAGATCCGTATAGGAGTTGATTCAACTTTTGGAAGCATTTGAGACTTGACAACTTCAGGTGACTTAATGATTTTTGATTCATCATCTGAGCTTGTCCAGTCTTGTATACACAAGTCTACTTCCAACGGATCTTGATTGATACCACTTGTTGAGTTCTGATTGCTTGACAATTCCAAGTTGTTCCTTCTTTGACAAACCTGACAGGAACAAAAGAAGGGATATTACCTCTTTTTGAATTTGTTAAAGAAGTTATGGGAAACACCTGATACTGGATTTGAAGCATCAAGGGTGGAATTATCATTTTGCTTATCAGATCCTTGTTTGATGAGTCCCAAACCTATAGAAGATTCATATTCATCTCGAACCTCTTTGTCATTAACGCTGCTTAAACCTGCATGTAGACTGTTAGTATCTACAACTTCAATTAAATCTTTAGATGGATGAGGTTGAGGCATAGGAGAGTAACAATGAGTGCTAGGAGGAGGATAAACATATGAAGTTTCCCCATATCCCACACCCGTTTTGATTCTAGCTCCCCTTTGCTTACAGAATAGTTCTTCCTGCTTCATCCCTGATATCGTCCATTTATCAAGTTTAGTTTTAAGCTTGCTAGTCTCAAATTCATCTAATGTGACTCGTTCGCTCAAAACATTAATCTCGACATTCTTTTCTAAAAGATTTCTTTTTAAAAGATCATTTTCCTTTAAAGCTTCTCTTAGTTTGATAAAATATTTGGACTCATTGATTTTAAGTTCTTTGTTTATTTTTTTTAATTCTTTTTCATTTTCTAACAATAATCTGTTAGCTTTATAAACTCCAAATAAACGAATTTTGCAGGGAGGAGAACACATGACTTGAACAATCTCATAAGGAAGTCCCATAACTAGCTTTTTAGTAGCTAGGGCTTTTTTACATTGACAGACAGGAGTGTTCTTTTTTTATTCTTCCTCCTCAGCAGCTCTCTTCTTAGCTTCTTCAGCTTCACCTTCCTCTTGTTTTCCTTCATCCTGAAATTTACACCGGCTTTCACAATCACCAACATCACCAACACCCTCACCTTGAGTGTCACACCTAAATTCTTTGAAAGGATCAAAATCCTCAACAAAATCCTAATCACTGTTTACCACCTCAGCCATCAATGCATGGTTGACTTCTTCTTTCTTTTTTTTGATCTCAACACTTGAAGATACACCACCATACATGAATTGATTATACTCTCCTCTTTTCATATCCAAATCAAATGACTTTAGCTTGTTGATAACTTCAATGAGTTTGTAGTCAACAAAATTTCTTTCCTGCTTTAACAATCTAACTTGTGGACTCCACTGTAGAGGAAGAGCTTCCAAAAGTTTTGTGACTTGTTCATGGTTCCACAGCTGGTCATCATACTTCTTAAGGTTTCTTGCCACCATCAAAAATCGATCAAAAAAATCAGATATCTTTTCATCTTTCATGGCTGCAAAAGAATCAAACCAACTTTGTGCCGATATTAGATTATCAGATTTGAAGGAATTAGGGACTTCTGAAAGAGCCATTTTTAACATGATCAGAAATTAATTTCGCTGAAACTTCACAAAATTTGCTGGCAATTTCACTAGTAGTTTCGCCAGTAATTTCGACAGCAGTTTCGCACAGCAGTGGCACGCTGATGCTAGTTTCGCAGGGTAGTTTCGCCCGAAACTAGTTGAACTTTTGTTCAGAAATCAATTTGGCAGCAATTTCGCTGGGTTTGGCACACAAACACCATGAACTTTCGTTCAACGCATGTACTTTCACAGGGACGAAGAAACTAGATACAAAAATCAAGAACTGTGTAGTTTTGCTGAAAGAGCTCTAGTTTCGCCAGGCGAAACTATGTAGTTTCGCTGAATGAAGATACAGTTTCGCTGGAAGAGCTGTAGATTCGCCCGACGTATCTGAACGACTTTTTCAGCACGAAATCAATCCAAATATCAATGAATTTGAGATCTATTGATTTCTAAAGCTTCCCAATCCAAAATAGAGCAATCCTCAATCAATTTCCATGTCTAAAACATGTAGATCAGATCAAAAATGAATGGAACAGTGACTTTAAACTAGAAAACCAAACAAACTCAAATAATCAAGAGGACAGCAGTTCCTCTAAATCTCAGCAGAAGCACTCACCATCTTCATCTGCTATCCATCAAGCTCGCCACTAATCTGCCTCCAAGTCTACGAAGTCACCAGTCATACAAAAGTGTACTTAGAAGAATGTTCAGATCTCATCTCCAGGAACATCACGCATCAAATCATAGCCCAGTTTGAAATCCACATCGACAAAGCCTCAAAAAGTTCAATCATCTAATATCCGAAAGAAGAAGCTTCAAGGTTGTCGACAAGCTACAACAACCACAAAGCAGTCTCCACCCTCTTCTGGCTTCCACGAGACTTCAAAGAACCAAAAGCCTTTCAAGGCTTGCTTTAGATGTGGAAAAGAAGGTCATGTGCTAAAGAAGTGCCATCAAGTTCAAAGACAGGCTTGGGGCACGGGTATCTTCTCTGGTTCAAAAAGTAAAAAGCACACATCTTTGAATGGTTGGATGAAGAACAATCTATCCAAACCTTCTTATGTGAAGCCGGTTTCACATGATTCAAAGATGAAAAGGACCAATGATTCATATACGGGTCTTAAAAAGAAAATGATTTCCAAATTCAATTCTTTCAAATCTAAAGTAATTGAACAGAAACAAATTTGGAAAGTAAAACAAAAGGTTAAAAAGATAAATGATTTTTCAAAAGAGTGTGTGCTTAAGCAGGTTATGTACACTGATGAAAAAGGAACTCCTAGGACCATAATGGCCTGGGTCCCTCTCTCTAACTAATCTGTTAATGAGTGCAGGAACAGTTCAGGAGGACTGTTAGTAATCCGGTTTACCGACAGGGAATGTTCCTCAGTCAAATTTGAAGTGGAACAAACAAGTTATGGTTTTGGTATCTCATCCATATTTTGGATACTTATCTGCACTATTACAGTTCACACTTCACAATCACTGCATTTTTCTTAGTACTTCATTTCTCATCTTTTTGCTAGTATAATTTGGAAGACTTTCTTTGCTAGTGTAATTGAAATGGGAACTAAGAACTTGATTTGGGATGACTGAGAAATGATAGTATGTTTTCTTTGTATGCTTGGTTGCATGACTTGTACCTTTATGAGAAATGATAGTAACTGATGTGGATGTCTGTATCACATAAAATTCTAAAATCTAAAAAGACAGTTTCATTATATGATATGTATGGTAGGCTCAGCCCAAAAACGAAGTAAACAGTGATTCTGTAGCCTAACTAAAGCTTTAGAACTCGATGATAAGGATCATTTCCATGACATCTCGGCCTGCATAAAGTTACAAGTCTAATCAAAAACGGGTTGAGAGTATCTGACTTCTACCTTGATCCCTTCCTTTCCCAAAATCTCCCTATCCCTATGTCCTGAATGTAGTTTCTCGTTAACTCTTCAGATGTATATTTCATGCTTATCTCCTCTGCTATGCGGAAGCATTGACCTGGAGCGATGATCTTCTCTGTTATACGTGAGTATAGACCTGAAGCTCTCATCAGTATGCTTAGATGATCATCTCCTCTGTTATACGTAAGTATAGACCTAGAGCTCTCATCATCTGTTTCCTAAAATAAAAGCACAGTGATTCTTAAACTAAGATCATTGTTGAACCTCAAAAGAAAATCAAGCAGAGTTAATCATATTACTCAATAAGCCCAGATGATAGGATAAGTTCTTTGCCGGATGTATGTAGGAACCAAGTTACCTGAGCTTCTCTAATTGAACCTAAAACATGATAAAATCAGTTGCAGGTCACTCGTTGAAAAGAATAAGGCATGGGTTTAAATTGGACAAATATACCAACAATCATTCTTGAACTGTTTTTGGCTATCAAATTTTAAAATCGCGATCAGACTCTACTTCAGTGTGATCTCACTAACTTGTCGATGTTTAAATACATCCTTGTGCTTAAGTATATCTTGAGGATGTGATCTCATGATCGAATTAGTTCTTGGTGCAAGGTGATTAAAAAATATATATATAAAAAGGGGGGTTTTTCATTTCAAATTATTTCAAGTCTTCCATATTATGCTATTAAAATGTTATTATTTTCACATGCATTTCACGGGAAATTGCACACACAGATAAACACGGGTTTATTTGTTAACTGAAATGATCTGCTAGGAAGTTGCGAGATTGTGGTTGTGTTTGTGTCACAGATTTTTGCTTCAAATAATGGCCGATCATCAGCTGAGCAAAGTACCTGACCAGAGAACCTGTTCCTCAAGTTTGCAGAAGATACCAAGCTAGGATTCCTCCTCCTACATCTTCTAAAGCACTCAAGAATAGTGAGTTGGAAAAGTTGTTCCTGATCGTTCACAAAGAATGCACACGAAGAGGGGGAGCATACAAAAAGGGGGAGACTGAAAGATGAAAAATCTTTAATACCAGATCATCAATCTAGGGGAAGATTGAAGATCATTATATGGTTGACTTATCGGTGCTGATCATGATACAAGACGTTGATAATGATAGACTAAGGGGGAGTATTGTTGGGTCTGATAAGGATAGTCTATATTATCAATACAGTCAAAGTCAACAAAGGTCAACATCACTGTCAAAAGGCAAACAGATGCATTCGAAATGAAGAACCGAGACAAGATGTTGAAGATATAAATGACTAGGAGTTTATTGTTAATAAATATATTTTGTGTCAGCAAAATATATTTATTTATGTTTAAGTCATTTTTATGTTTTATATGTAATTTCTCTAATTGTCTAAGTCTAGGGGCTTAATATGTCATAATTGAATATTATCACTATATATAGATTAGTGACAATTAGGTTTTGGGAGCTTGAATGAGCCATTGATTGAGGGGCTTCACTTTGTAATATATTTAGCAATCAATTCATATCAAACAAAGGATTTATTTGGTGTTCTTGAGTGTTCTTAATATATTCATCCATTTTATATTTGTTTTATCCAGATTTCACACAAACATCATTGATATCTATGTTATCAGTAGGATTTGTTTGCGTTTATCAATCAAGTGCACTGTATCAACGATCAAGTGGACCAACAGTTAATTTTGCAGATAAGAGTTCACTATTAAATTTTTGATATCTAAAGATAGTTCATTATTACGTGTTTTCAAATCATTTATGTTACAATCTTTATCATAAAGATTTAATTTTGATTGGTAAATCGATTTGTTTAATCCTTCTATCTTTTCTCTAAAAAATTTCTCATCATTTTTATATTTACGAGCTTGATATTGAAGTTTTTCAACTTCCAAGATCAAGCTTCCAGTGTGAAGTCTGTACTTTGAACCTTTTCTAAACATGTGTTTGAGCAATGATTAGTGTATACCTCATCAGACTCTTCTTCCTTGTTCTTCTCCTTAGGTATGAATTTTACCATGAAAGCTTTCAGATCAATCTTTTCTTCTACTTTGGGTGCCGGAGTAATCTCAACAGCATTGACATTGTCATCACAAGCAGTTGCCAGAGTTTCCTCATCAGTATTCATAGTATTTTCATCTTTAGCTGGAGTAAACTCAACAGCTTCTTCTTCAACTTCTTCCTTTCCTTCTTCAGTCATTTTTGGTTGAGCTGGAGTTATCTCAACAGCTTCATCTTTTAGCACCCCTTTAGCATTCTTAACATCTTTTTCAACAAAGATCCCCTTCATTAATTTATCAGACACAAACTCAGCAAGAATGTTCTCATCCATACTTTCTTTATCAGTTTGAATTTCAGCTAACAAAGCAGTGGATAGTTTAATATCCAAAATCTCCATCTGATCTAATCAATCATATTCTTCATTGGTCTGAGAAACCAGTGCTTTGTTGTTTGATGAGCTTTCTTTATCTCTTTTTGTTTCTACCTCCACAGTCACCATTTTCTTTCCATTGTCAGTTTGGTGTGTCCTTCCCTTAGTACATTCTCTAGCACAGTGACTGGGTTTTTCATAGTTATAACATCTTAAACGTTGCTTCTTTGGGTTGGAATTTACAACAAATGCTTGTTATGGTGGTTGTGTGGATTGACTGTGAGAATAAACTTGAGGTTGAGGTTGAGGTTGTATTGGATTGAAATGGTTTTGATGAGAGGCTTGAAACTAAGGCATGGATGGTTCTTTGACATTTGGATTAACAGAGTTGGCTGCTTGTTGTCACATAGTAATTGGATTACTAGCTCTCTGCTTGTCATCCATTTCATAAGACTTTATAGTGGAAATGAGATCACTGAGGGACAAGGTGAACAGATCCTTGGTTCTTTTGATAGTGGTGCAGTTATTATTCCAATTGTAAGGTAATGAGTTTAGCAGCTTCTTGTTCAAAGAAATATTCTCCAAGGTAATTCCTGCACTTTTCATCTTGTTATCAGGTTAACAAATCTAGACATTTGACCTCCAATGTCTCACCCAGCACATGGTTAAACTTATTAAACTCTTGGTTCAACATGTCCTTTCGGCTTTCCCTCATATCCTTATTGTCAATTATATGCTCCTCCATCGCATCCCATAAATCTTTAGCCTTTCTAAAATACTTGAACTTTTGACCAATCTCAGTAGTAAGTGCCATAATGATGGAAGCATACGCTTTCTCATCAAGCTCAAGCTCTTTCATGTCTTCCTCATCCCAGAGATGTTCAGGTTTGGGTACCAACTCTCCTTTATCATTGTTATAAAAGGGAATATACGGTCCTTTTTTTATTGACTGCATCATCCGAGGTTCGTTGTAAATAACATGATTCTCAAATCGGTAAACCCAGTCAGGATAATCTTCTTCGCTGAGAAGTCTATGAGGTTTTGTGCTCATGTCAATATCATTATCAAGGTTAAGGGTAGCAGTGATGTGCTTTAAATTTTCCATTTGAAACTCATGATTCAAATTTTCAAAAATTAAGTTCTCGCATGAACAGTGCACAAACTTTTCACGCGGTTACTTTTCTAACTGACTTTTGTGAAAATGGAACTTCTCGCACGAAAGGAATCTTCTGTAACAAACTTTCCAACAAACTTTTTGCGAAAATTCAACTTCTCGCACGAACTAGAGCTTTTCACGTGTGAATGTCAAGTTTTCGCCTGATCAATTTTATTCCTAAATTTGAAGATTCCAACTTCAATCTTTCACCAAATTGTTCAAAATTAATTGATTAAACTTCAAGTTAGTAATTTAGGTTTAGTTTTGATCCTAATTGTCTCTAATTGCTTCAATTAAACACAATTAATCATATGAACACCATCAAAGCTTCAATCAACCGCATAACACCTCTCAACATCTTCAAAAGTGATCAAAATAGCAGAATCAAGTCGATCTTCAAAGGATTCCAATTCAAAACTCAATAACACTTCAAAAACACTCTTCAATATTCAATTCAATCGATCTAGAGCATGCCAAGATCTGATACCAATTGTAAGGATCAACACTTATCAATCAGATCGATCTCATGACAAGAACGCAAAATATAATGATCATGGTAAGATGATTGAATAAGAAATGAAATGAATATAAGTGTAAATGAACTTCGATTAGTATTGCTCTCTGTTTGAAAGATTACATATGCATGCGAAATCAGGAAAATGACAAAAGCTCACTAAATTACATCAACTAACAACTATTTATACTAAACTAAGAAGTTATCACGTAGTTCTCGCGTGACTTCCAAGTTCTCGCGCGAGAAGAACTTTTCATGCGGCAACTTTTGGTTCTCACTTGACTTGATCTTTATCATCTTGATTTGATATTCTGAGCCTCTAGGTTCAACATATCTAAGGTATGTTACTGTCATTGATTTTCCCTTGATGAAATCAAAGTTTTCAAACTTTTGTTTCAAGTCATTTTTTTTTCTCCTTCAATCTTCTGTAACTTCATACCTTGCCTCAAGGCTTCCATAGATTCTTAGCATTTGTTCATTTCTTGAAGCTATGGATATTGTTGTTAGGCGTGCTCATTCTAGTCAGCCATGGAGCCTTAGAATCCACATTCATATTTTTCAGATCTTCATCATAATACTTGATGTGGTCTTTTGGAATCATTCCACCTTCTTCAAAAATCTCCAAAAATCATAATAGAGTATATTGATCAAACATGGACCATAGGAACATATGGATCATTCATAATAGATAACCAAAGTTTTTTATCCTAATTTCTCCAAAAATCTTCCATTCGGATCTTCCAGGTGTCATAATAATTTGGAGTGAAAATAGGTGGTTTGGTTTGAGTTCCATTTTTCCATGTCATGCTTGGTTGACATAGCTACAGTAGCCACTAGGTGAGTGTTTGAGTGTTTAAGAGTATATTCATAGTAAACAAGTGATTTGTTGGAAGAAATTCAAACAAATCCAGAGCCAAAGCTCTGGTAGCACTAGTTAGATCGGGTTGAAAAAGACATTCTGTATATTAGTAGTTAGTAAATACGAAATCTCTATTAACTACTTATCATTGTGTTAACCTCAAAACAATAAAAGTTTGAGGTATTTATACTATGAATACTAAACACTAGAACAAATCTTGAATGTCTATTCTAGGTTTAGGATCAATGGCAAGCTACAGCCATTGATCTGTACATATGGCATACAATAAGTGTATAATACTATTGGTTACAAGAAACAGTAAAACGTAGACAAGAAATAAGCTCTGCATATCTTCAATTTTTGACGTGTACAGGTAACACCACTATTCTTCAGCATTGACATATTTTTCTATAAATGCAATGAATCAGCACATACAACTACTAATCAACAGTGTGTATGTTGATTCACAATTTATCAATAAATTATCCGCCAGATAAAGTCATTAGCCACAAACTTGATCTTCAGCATTTGGAGTGTTTGATCAGGAGTAGTCAGCACTTAGTATTTGGTAGCTTCATACTTTAATATGCCAACATGTCCAAAGATATGCAATTCTTGCAAATTCTACCTAATCCATTCTTCCTAATTCATTCTAGGCCTACCTCTGCTCATCCTCCCCTCCACATTAAGGAGTTCCACTACTCTAACTAGCAGAGTGACCTGCCTTCTTTTCACATACCCAAACCATATCAATATTCCTTCTTTTATTTTATCTGCTATACTGTCCATTCCTTAACTATATAAAAAAAACTCTTTTCTTTCATCTGGTCTAACCTTGTATGCCACACACCACTTTATTATCCTCGTCTCTTCTACCTCCATATGGACTAATATTCTGTTCCATATAATATAGCCTATCAAATATCAACCCTATAAGACTACCCTCTTGACCTACTTAGGAATTATTTGTCACCCGGAATACTTGATAACACCCTCCACCACCAGTCTGCCTGTACTCGGTGTGTTACATCACTTATGATATACTTATCACTTTGTACAACCAATCATAGATAAATAAACTTAGTTGGTCGCAGCACCACTTGGCCATCTATAGTGATTTGGGTCTCATCATCATCACCTACACCACTAAAGTCACAATAAAGGTACTCGGTTTTTGAGCGACTAGTCGTCCTTAAACCTTTTCCCTCTAAATGTACTCGTCACTCCTTTAACCATACATTCAAGATTTGTTTACTCGCAGTTAACACTGTTATCTTTATAAAGTATACACCGCGAGACAGTTTCTAAAGTATTTGTGACTGCTCATCCATGACTATCGCAAAAAGGAATGGACTCAACATGGACCCTTGGTGGAGAGTTCATCCACTAAGAAGCAATAAATCCCTAGAGGAGCATGTACCCTAGTTTCAATCTTATCATACGTATCCCTAATTATGTCTATAATACTTACAAGGGACCCTTCCCCCCACCAGACTACTCCATATCATCCTACGTGGAAAACTATTATACGCCTTTTAAGGTCAATGAACACCATATATAGATCTTGTTTAGAAACCTATACTTTCCATCAGGCTCCTTACAATGTGTATTGCTTATGTAGTTACACTTCATGGCATGAACCAAATTAGTTTACCCTAACATGAGTTTTTATCTAATTCTTGTCTAGTTATTGTCTCCCATAGTTTCATAATATAGCGTGGTAGCTTTATCCTCTAAAAACATTGGTTGTGTCCTTTGTTATTATAGAGAGGAACAATGACATTAGTCGTCTACTAATTGACATTTTACCATATTCGAAAATAAGGTTGAACAAAGTAGTTAGCCATTGAACTCCTTCCTCTCCCAAGCACATCCACACCTCAATTGTTATGTTGTCTAGATCTACTACTTTGGCTTTTCCCATATTCCTAAGTGTTGTCTTCACCTCTCCTTGTGTAATGCATCAACGTTAGCGTTCACTAGTTGTCTCCTTTGAGTATTTTAGTTATCACTTCCTTCTTGGTAATCCCTCCCGCCTTTGAAATGATTGTTGAAGTAGGTTTTTACATCTCAACTTGATCTCCCGTTCCTTGATTTTAAAACAACATTCATCATCTCCCTTTATAAACTTCACGGCTTATAAACCTTGCCTTATACACACCTAGCTTTAGAAATGTTGAACTTATCATGCTCCTCCTTTGTTTCTACTCGTTCATACATCCAACTATAAATTGTTCTTTATGTACATCAATACCTTCTTTGCCTCCCTCTTGGCCTTTTTGTATATATCTCTCAAGTCGCTTCCTCCTCGTCTTTGCATCTTAAAATCTCCTAACCATTGCTTGTCCCTTATTTTCTTTTGCACATCCTCACCTAGAGGTGGGCAAATCGGGTTTGGGCCGTACCCGGCCCAGGTACAAACCGGGTTTGGGCCCAACCGGGTTTTTTGTACCCGGTATTGGTGAACCCGGGTACGAACCCGGGTCGGGTTCAGCGGCATACAAACCCTACCCGTATACCCGGGTAGGGTCGGGTCGGGTTCGGTTCGGTATGAAACCCGGGTTCAACCGGGTTTTTTCCTTTTTTTTTTTTCTTTTTTTTCTTTCTTGTGTGTGTGTCGAACACCGGGTCGTATGTTTTCTTTTTCTTATATTTTCTTTTCTTTTTTTCTTTTTATTTTTCTTTTCTATATCGGGTTCACTTGAATGACAAAAATTTAAACAACTTAATATATAAATATATACAAATCTTGGGCAGAAAAGGTTACACTTATAATATACAAATATTAAATACTTTTTATATAAAACATTTGAATGACAAAGAAATTTAAAAAGAACATGAAAGATATATAATATTAAAACAACTAAAAATACATAAATGAATCAATAAAAAATAACAATATCGTCTAATTTTATCTACTACGAGATGCTTGATCAAATGCTAATTCTTCATCGGATATGCCAGAAGATACTCCGTCTTCTACCTCTTCATCATGTACTTTAGCTTCGAGTGTAATCTCGTCTTCGAGGCTTGTTTGGTCTTGTATACAATCTGTTACGTCTAAATGATCCTTTAAACAAATGCACATCTCCACTGCTTCCGGAGTTAATCTTGTTCTCCGTAATGATTATACCCCCTGCCACTAAGAGAAAAAGCAGATTCCGAAGCTACCGTAGAAGCTTGGACGCTTAGTAAATCACGAGCCATAGCAGAAAGAATCGGAAATTGAGATTCTTTTCCTTTCCACCAAGCCAAAATATCGAATGCACGATAATCTTCGGTAGTCATAGTGGAAATAAATCCGTTCCACTATATCTACCGAGCTCACTTGTTGGGGTGTTACCCCTTTGTCGTTTAGCCGTCACATCCCGGACAACATTCAACATAGTCAAAACTGGGTCTTTAACCGATGTACTAGCACTTGAGGTTGATTCGTTTGGCATGGTTATGTTTACGTTAGGCCCATATCTATTTAAATAAAAATTATAAATTGTTTTCAAACTATATTAAAATTTTCTTTTGCCTCGTTTGAAAAATTAGGGTTTTTCGTCATGCATATCCAAATTGTCATTTATCTCATCTATCAAACATTCAACCCCCGCAACATTTAGAAACGGATTTAAAGCGGCGGCACACGTAAAAACGGGTGGTAAGTCCTTAAATATTTTTTAAACTTTTCTTTCATTGGTTCTATCATTTGATTAAACATATTATTTTTATTTTGAAAATTTTTAAAATTCAAAGCTACAATATATTCTTGAAGCACCGAATAACTAGTGGAATAATAAACTCCCGATAATTTTGTTGTTGAGTTTTTAAAAACCTCAAGAAACTCGGAAAGACGTTGAAGATTCTCCCAACCCGCATCCGGAAATGGGTCGGCTTCACCATTATCCGAATGACTATTATGAAAAGCTTTCAAAGTGCCCTTTTGTTTTAACACATTCAAACAAACATGACAAGTCGAATTCCACCAAGTAGTACATCCCAATTAGGACCTAAAAATCTAGAGTGCGTATCCTTACAAAGTTGTTTATAATTTGATATCTTCTTCTACTTTTTTTAAAAACGTCATGTACATAAATCGAAAAGCTGTAATAAAGTTATTAACATATTTCCTGATAGTCCGTCTTGGACTACTAAATTAATAATATGTGCAACACAACGAGTATGGAAAAATCACCGTTTGCAATCGGAAGATATTTTAATTTTAATTTTTCAACCGCGGTTGTGTTGTTAGAGGCGTTATCAAATGCATTTGAAAAAATTTTATTTTGTAATTTAAAAGTACTTATTACATTATCTAAAAAGTAAAACAAAAATTCTCCGGTGTGTGGATGCGGAAAAAGATCAAATGCAATCGTACGTTTCATCAATTGCCATGAATTGAGATCCACCCAATGAGCGGTGACGCAAAGGTACGATTCGGGTAAACCGTGTAGAGCCGACCAAACGTCACTAGTTAAGTTTACACCGGTATTTAAATTTCAAATAATACAATTAAATCATTTTTTGCTTGTTTCCATAATTTTAAACAATAACGTCTAAGTGTAGTAGACTTACGTGGGTGTAACGAGGTTGAAGCGTCTCTCGAATTAAGTTGGTCAACCGAGGATTGTCGAAGTGACTAAAAGGCAAAGCTTCTTGAATCACGAACTTCGCCATTCGATCTCGAACCGTATTAACATCGTAATTAAATATTCCACCGTCTCCACCCAATTGTGTTTGTTGCGAATCCGGATTACTTTTCAACGACTTACAAAACTTCTTGCTAATGTGTTTGTTTAAAGTCGTGTTAGAATCTTTAGCAAGCAAAACTCCACAAAACTTGCAACGAGCCTTTACAGACCCGTCACTCACTCAACCATATCCCAATTGCACCAAACATCCATGTTACGATTGTGCAAGAACACGAACGACGGTTGGAGCGTTGGACGAACCTTGACCAACGGAAGATTGTGAGTGAGCCATATCAAGATTGAAGAGAGTGAAAGTGTAAAACGAGAGAGTGAACGTGTAAACGAGAGTAAACGAGAGTATTTTTTCCGTTTTTTGTGTATGTTTTTGCGTTTGAGACTTGGGTACTAAACCATATCAACCCACACCTATTTATATAACTTATATGCCTAAAAGTGACAAAAAAAAGGCCAAAAATCGATCCCAACGGCTATATAACCGTTAAAAAACGGCTACTTTTTAAAAAAAAAAAAAAAAAAGGGTCAAAACCGGGTCCAACCCGGGTTCAACCGGTTCGGGTCGGGTCGGGTTCGGTTCGGGTTCTAGGAAATTCTAGAAAATCATACCCGGTTCCAACCCTACGGGTTTTTCGGGTCCAAACCGGGTATACATATACCGGGTCGTACCCGTACCCGGTTCCGGGTCGGGTCCGAACCCGGTTTTTATGCCCACCTCTATCCTCACCCCACTACCAAGACTTCTTATGCCGACTTGTCTTTCCTGCTATGACAAAGATAGTCTCCTTCGCCGCGTGAGTAATGGTGGTCGCCATAGGCTCCTACATGTTTATGTCCCTACCCAATCCCACATCTTGGTTTTTTCAATAAAAGTCAAAGATTTGATATACTAAAGATGCATTAAAATTTAGCAAGCTTGATAGGTTTTTGGTTGTAATAGCCTAAAAAATAATGGACAACTCTTGGGAAGAAGCACATCAAGAAATTCTTTGAACATTGTTCGGCATATGATTCCAAGAAACCTATATCAACAATGCTCTCAAATTGAAATGGAGGTGAACTGGATGTGTTGTATAAATGAAAAAGACAGGTTTTAAAGGCTAGGTGTAAAAATAAGTTTTGGTAGGGCATTCAAGATATGGTTATTAATAAGGACGAAAGATGCAAACTCCATCCCATTTGAAACTTTCAGGTCGACTTGCAAATAGGTTAACAGGGTGACATGACATGTTTGGGACCAAATGTGTTTACATTATTACTTGCACAATTCAAGCACAGATTCATGTACTATTTCTCAGCATTGGTCATCCAACACTGGCCATCAAGAACCAAAACCTTTAAAGTATTGTTGTCGTAATCTAATAGAAAATGTCAAAATGAAGATAAATAGGACTCAGTCCTATAAATATGAGAACATTAATGCAACCACTAATCCAAAACCATAAAGAAAAAAACAGCCAAAATTGAACACCTGCTATTATCAATTTACAATAACTGTGGTAAAAAAATATTCAAAACAATGTTATAACTTGTATCTAAATGTCACACACTCATTTATCTTCCCAACAATTGTAGCCATCCTGATCTATCCGACACGCTTGGTGTAAACTGAACTGCCATTCTGAACAAGTTAGAACAACCGAAAAATGTTTTGGTAGAGTAGAACATGAGCTGACTACCATAAAAGACCACCCAGAAGCATAACCAGGAGGCACCTCCACCCCCACCACCGCCACGGACAATCACCTACAACTTCCTACTTTGAATCATATATAGCACCGGCTCACAAAATTCGGCAAAACTACAGGGGAAGGAAAAATAAATACTATCTATGTTTATGTGATCTATCAAAAATATGAATGCAAAGTCCTACATATAACTCACTTCCCTAATGATCCACCGCTAACAGGCTCTAAAGAACTTATTAGTTGCTGAGAATATGATTAAAATTGTACACTCTGAAGCAGTAGTATCGTCAGTTTCTGGTTCCACTCACTTTGGAACAGCTGAAACAGTATTAGTCTCGGTTTGTGGTTCCAGTGAGGTTTGAGCAATCGAAGCAGCAGTAGTGTAGGTTTGTGGTTCCGATGAGGTTTGAGCAGCCAAAATTGTGGTAGTGTTGGCTTGTGGTTCCAATGAGGTTTGAACATCAGAAGTAGCAGCATCAGTTTCTGATTGCAATGGTTGAAGCAGCTGAAAGAGTAGTAGTGTCAGTTTGTGGTTCCAATGAGGTTTTAGCAGCCAAAACTGTAGTAGCGTTGGCTTGTGGTTCCAATGAGGTTTGAGCGGCCAAAACAGTAGTAGTGTTGGTTTCTGGTTCCATGGAGGTGTGAACATCAGAAGTAGCAATGCCAGTTTCTGGTTCCAATATGGTTGAAGCAACCGAAACAGAAGTAGAGTCAGCTTTTGGTTCCAATAAAGTTGGAGCAGCCACAACAGTGGTAGAGTTGGCTTCTGGTTCCAATAAGGTTGGAGCAGCCGAGAGAGTTGTAGAGTTGGCTTTTCGTTCCAAAAAGGTTGGAGTAGTCAAAGCAGTAGCAGTGACGGATTTTTGTTCAGATGACTTTTTACTTTGTGTATCCACTGAACCATTAGCACGAGGTTTAAATTTAGATGAGCATGCACGAATAACCTTTTGATAAAATCCCCATGATAGATTTTTTTTCCCTAATGGGACGTTGACCAAATGGATTTTCTGATACAAATTTTTGCACATTCTCAGATGCAGCCAACCTTTCCAGATAAACTTGAAGGTCTCCTTTTGGTCCTGTAATGAAAAATCAACATAACCAATCTTGTAATAAAAGACAAAGAATATTATAGTAAATGTGGCAACGGGGGCAGGGAAACATGTCAAAATGAGTCCTAAATAAAATGAGCGAGTTTTAGCATGGTTTTATAAGGGCACCTGGAACAATTTGTCGAAATTTTTTTTATTTGTTTAATTACATAATAATTAAAAAATTATAATAATCAAACTATCTGAATAATATGAATTCCAAAAATGCTTTTGATGATTTTTCAGCAGTTTCTTTTTAAGTAACTTTCTACATTGACCAAATAGAGATAAAACATAGCACGAATCAACCCATTTATAAGTACTTGGGTTGAAATTGCCACCTCTAAATTAGAAATAATAATATCACAAATCATGAAAGACCTGAGTAAAATGAACTACCTAAGGAATTATCTTCTGTATTCCAGTAACGGTAAGGATAAGGAAAGATTGCGGTGTGTGGCTGAAAATGAGGGAAAAAAAAAAGAATGTTAATGGAGGTCATAAATTTAACTTTGAAAAAAAGGAAAAAATAAAACAAAGATAAAAATAACCGGATTTAGCAAAGCCTTGTGTGGAGTATTTCCCACTAAAAGTGTATTTGATTCATCATACTCTCCTATTTCCCATGGAAGATTTGAATCTTTCTTTTCCCATAATTTTCTAAGTTCCTTCAAAATTATTTGTTTACTATTGTTCTCAACACTACCGAAACCAGTGTCAGTACAGTGACTTCGATCCTGCAGAAAAACAAAATCTTAATAAATATCAATGGAATAAAAAATTAAGAATAATATAAACATATTTATTAAAATATTCAAATGTACACTTTAGAAAATATGCAATGTACTTTTGTATCTTTCCAATTCCATACTGAAACTAAGAATTTGTCTAAATCACATTACTCGTATCATCCTAAACATATCAGTGACATCATTTTGTCTGTTTTTTGATCAAACAATCTAATATAAATAATATATAATAATATAAGTATATTATAAATGGGCTTACCCAACAGAAAAGCAATTTGTGTCGAGTGTCCCCCATAAGAAAGTCAAGAGCACATTCTGTGTTATGCCTGTACAACGTCGTAAATACTTAAAAGAATATAAAAAAACAAATCTACATGGGGTGGCATAATAAATTGAGACCTAACTAATAAATAAAAAAACCACAGTAAATTTTTAAGAATCTGAAGTTTTTAGGGTACCTTGATGTTGATGTCCAAACACCTACGTTAAATCTCTTCAAGCAAAATTGCAAAAACTCATCACAATAAGGTCTTTTAAACACTGCGGAAGCAAACAAATATGAAACTCGTAATGTTTTTAAGAAATATAATATAATGTAGGTGTTTAGATGAGAGGGCGGCCTTGGAGCAACCGATAAGGTTGTTGCATTGTGACCTTGAGGTCATGGGTTCAAACCGTGGGATATAGCCTCCTACACAAAAGTGTAGTGTAAGGCTATATACATAAGATTGCAAAGCGATCAAACCCTCTCCCCAGACCCTGCGCAAGGCGGGAGCTAAGTCAAGCACCGTGTATGCCCTTTAGAGGTGTTAAGATGGACGTGTTGTATAGCCGTAAAACGAGCTCAGTAGAAAAAAAAAATTCTTAGTCTAGTTCGGGTTAGGTTGACCCAAAACACTTATTACCAATTTATAAAAAAATCTAAGATATAGTGTGCTTATTATGATTACAGAAACACTACTATTACAATAAGAATCTAAATCATTGAATATGATCAAGAAATCTGCATACAGCGACTTTCAACACGTTTGACTTGTTCCTTATTCACCCAGTTTTCTAGATTTGACCCCCATCAGACCTGTTTGAGATAAACACAACCCAGATCACTAGAATAAGAATCTAAACCTGCTGTTGACCCATGCATTGTGTCTGCTCTGAATCCTTCATGTGGGGTTGTTGAAAGATCAACAAGCAGCCCAGCAGTATCAATAACAATAAGTTTCCTTCTAGAACGAGAAGGACCAGATTTTAGTTGGGCAGAACCAATGATCTTACGGTAAAAATACCATGATTCATCATCACATGTAATCGGTTGTTGACCAAATGGGTTTTGCTCTATAAACTTTTGGACATTATCAGATTCTGCCAGCCTTTCTAGATAATTACGAAGGTCACCATTGGGTCCTGCCATGGCAAATCAAGAATATTACAATAAGATCAGGCAATATTGTGAACTTATTGTTGGATCATATGCCAAAGACACAATTTATGATGACATTACCATTGACATATGATCCTAAGGGGTCACACACTAAACAATTTAACCAATTATGTATAATGTCATTTGAGTTTTAACACCCCACCGATATTATTGTTGAAAGAAACAATAAATATGAGTACTTTAAATAATGACATATATCAACATTGATTTTGTATGTCTATCATATATATGATATTATATTATACACTTGTTACATATACTTATGTTATTTTCCTTTATATTCCATTCTGCACTTGTTAAATGCATGAATAAGGCAAATGTAGAACATGTTGCATGTCCATGCAACTTTCTAGTTAACCATCTTAGTTCTACTACACGTGTGAGATTAAAATGAGAGCAACCATACAAAGAAAATCGAAAAAAAAAAAAAAAGAAACTCACACAAGACATCAAGTACAAAAGTAACATTTTAAAATTGTGTTAGCTTGTCCCCTTGGCCATTGAGATCCATTCAGGTGAACAGCTTCTAGGAGGCTACTTTGGCATACGTTTTTTCCATATAGAATGTTGTTTTGTACTTGAAATGTCATGGTTGTAGGGCATGGTTGAGACAAGATGATATGGTTCGTTACCTACTAGATCTTACTTGAGTTCTGCTCCTTTCCTTTGGCTTTTATCTCCTGAAATCGGCTGAATAAATTAAAGATTCCAGCAGAAATTTTGAAGCAGAAAAACCATAAAACTTCTCTTGTCAGGTCTTGATACATAAGAACTATCACTAACTAACCAAACATTCTGGTGGGTTAGTTTTGAGTTCTTTAGGAATTTAGAGAGTTCTTCCATTCTTTAGAGACATAATTTTGTGATAGTTTCAAAAGGGTGTTCTCCAGTTCTGTCATAAAAGATGGGAGATAAGTCAGCCTAGACTTGAGCTTGTTGGTTGCTTGGTGTATCTTCTTTGGAGAAGAAAAGAAACACAGGGGTCCATTCCATTCATCTACATCAACGATCTACCATTTCTCTTCATCGTTTGTAGTTCTTAACACCCCATGGTTATTCTAATTTCATGTCACTTGCATATGGATCCTTGGTGTATTTGTTTTAAACAGCTTTGAAAACATGCATATTTCAAAATTCCGTTGTGTGAAATTTTATATAATACGTGCATGAAAACCCACAATTGGTATCAGAGTTACTTATGTAAGTTCTTGAAATATTTTAACATAGATCAGGTATAAAGTTTGAAAAGCAAACGTATATGATTTTCAAGTTAGAAAAATGATATACATAAAAGCAACAAGTTTCTTTAAATAAAGTCACCACCATGCACAAGGAGGTAACATATTGCTTAAAAATGTCAAAATTGATGTTCATGTATATTTTGTGTTAAAATGCAAAGCAGGACATGGCCATTATGTTTGATGTGTTCGAAATTCAATATGGTTGTAAATTTATCATTTCCTTTGGTAGTAATTTATTTTTGCAATCTATTTTGGGTTGTATAAAGATTAGTTTGTATTTTGTACTTCCAATACGTGACGAGATGAAGACTTTGGCATGTGGAGTTTTAACATGGAGTTCAGTTGGCTACAAAAAGGATGTTGGAACAAGTGGGAGTTTAAAATAATGCTTATGGATATTTGTTTATCCATGGATCTTTTGATGTTTTTGTTTGACTCACAAAAATACCAAACCTTTATTAGTTTGGCCATGATGTTTGCATGCTTTGGTTGTGTTAAAAATCTAGAAAATTTAACATGAGAAAATCAATTAATAAAAATGAAAATATGCAAATAATGAGTTTGATAAATTAAAGATTTTTATGAATTCAAAACACATAAGTAATGACAAGAAATGAGTTTATGGAGGATTAAAAATACTAGAGGATTAAAAACCTTATTGAAGAGCATGTTTTAACAAGAAGGCCAACAGAAGTCTTATGAGACCTTTAATTCTTTTGTAAATTGTCATATGAAAGAAAAGACCCGGTAAGCCCTCATGTGCTAAAAATGAAGGGTCTCGTTAAGACTTGAAAGGATTAGGTCTTTCCTTAAAAGTGATGTTTCCGTTTTTTTGGTCCTTGGTTCACTCCCTATCTTATAGCTATTTTGTGATGCATATATCTCAAACTACATGCATGCTTGTAACTGCAGGGAAGAATGTTTCGAGAAAGCCTTCTTTGTACTAATGATAAAGGAGAGCCACGTGAAGAAGTTTAATTCAATAGGCAAGGCAGTTGGCAAGGGTGCTCCTAAGCCCCCTTGAAGCCTACAAATACATACATACCTAGTAAAAATCCCACTAGTAGAGTAGAAATTAAGGGGTGGGGATGGAGGCAAACCCTAACCACTATCCCAAAAGGATAACGAGGCTGCTCCAAAAGAGACTCCCAGCTCAAATAATACATCCCACTACTTCTTTCAATGTGGGAAGGTTAAACATTGAAGGAGAGACCGCATTAAATATCTCACATAGCTAAAGGAGGGCAAAGCTTAAAGGGCTAGCACTTCAAGCATAGAGGTATATGATTTCTCTAGGAACTCATGGGTATTTGATGGTGCGGTACACATATTTACAATGATATAAAGGGTTAAAGAAAGCTAGGCATCTAAAGGAAGGCGATTCGGTGCCCCATCTTGGCAATGGAATATAGTGATCATAGTTTTTACCATACTATATTCCCTATATTGGCAGTGGGCCGCCACTTCCCCTTCTTCGAAGTGAGAGCTGTGTTGTCAGTAAGAAGGTAGTCGGCACCTTTTGAAGCCTAAGCCCTTTCTTTTCTAGCGTGCGCGTGTCTAACAATATTCAACTTTGTTACCAAATGGCCTTGGGATTAAACAATGTTTTGTTTTCTTTCTAGTTTAAGTAGAAATATTATTACATTTGTGTGTTATTCTTTATAAAGGTTATGAACAATATATTCTATTTTGAGGCACGACCTCACAATGGAATGTGTGAAATTGATATAACCGGTTCATAAAATGATAACGCCACATATACATTAAACACCAAACGATCTACTCTACCTTTAGTCAATCCTATCCAAACGATCTACTCTACCTTTAGTCAATCCTATCTCTGGCATTGTGAACTTGGGCACATAAACATAAAACGTATGTCAAAACTCCAAACCCATAGAATCTTGGAATCCATTGATTCGGAATCTTTTGATGTATGTGAATCTTGTCGTTGTGGCAAGACGACTAAAATAGCTTTCACAGGTGGGGGTGATGAGCTTTGTGTGGTCCTTTTAGAGCTATGTCCGACAACATTAAATAATATTTCATTAGATTTACTTAATAATATTTCATTAGATTGACTCATATTTACTAGTTAAATCTGATGTTTAAGGTTTTATCATATTTGACATAAAATATATTATAACAGGTGAAATGTAAGTGTAAATATATATGGAATTAATTTAAAAATATATATTAATAGCTTGGGCCTCATGTATAAAGCCCTGGCCTCATGCTCGATGCGCTTCTCGCTTTTTAAAACCAAGACCGGAATAGTGTGCCAGAGGGGAGAAATTTGACATTGTTAATATGGTCTGATCAATAATGAGCCATGCTAACTTGTCTCACTCAAGTTACAGTTATGCCTTAGAAATGGCTTTTCGCATAATCAACGTGATTAGACACCATATAAATTATGGTATGGGAAACTCCAAACTTATCCTACCTAAAGGCCTCAATTGTGTGGCGTACAGCATGGAAAAGTTTTCTTTTCATTTAGACGTATTTACGAGTACAAGGTTATGTATATAGAGAGAAGGGAAAGCCTTTAAGCTAAACCCTAGGGCCTAGTAGGCTACATGTTGGACTATAAAATAAAATGGCATATATTCTAACAATCCCTTTCAAGCTAGGCCATAGATGTTAATCATGCTAAGCTTGTTACAAATATTACAAACTCAGCTTCCTAGCAAAGCTTTTGTGAATGCCAGCAATGAACAGTCGAGTTCTATTTCTATCTTTAAGTTGGTTTCCACATTTAACATGAAGTGTTGTAATCGTCCCATCTTTAAGCTTTTCCCAGGTGAACAGTCAAGTTCTATGTATTTGGTTCATTCATGGAACACGGGTTATCAGCAATGAGAATAGCTACTTCATTATCACACCATAGATTCATCGGTTAGTTTGTCTCTAAACCCAATTTCACCTGAGGAAGTTCTAAAGCCAAACAAGTCCATAAGTAGTATGTGCCATAACTCTATACTCTGATTCTGCACGTGAACAAGATACAACACTTTGTTTCTTGCTCTTCCATGACACATGATTACCTCCAACTAGAACACAATACCCGATAGTAGATCATCTTGCATGTGGGGTCGCCATCATAATTAGCATTTGTAAATCCTTCTATGATGTGGTAGCAATGGTTTTGACATAAAACACCATTATTTTGAGTACCTTTCAAATATTTAAGAATGTGATAAACAACATCCTAGTGTGAGGTACTTACTACACTTGCTAGAAAGCATATTAGGCAGAGTCATAGAGGTAGTTTAGCTTTCCAACAATTATTCTATACTTCTCATGATATTCAAGAAGGTCCCTTCATGTACTTTCAACTTAACGTTTGGAGCATCACAGGATTACAACTCTTGCTTTAGTCATCCTCAAATCTTTTAGCGCATCCAAACAATATGTTTGTTGAGCTAACAAATGCCTTCTCGTTTACAAGAAAACTTCAATTCCCAAAACAGACTTTAGTTGTCCTAACTCCTAACTTTTGTATGAAAGCAAATATCAATGAACTCTTAATTTCCGGATGTCAACTATATCGCTTCCAACAACCACTGTATCATCTACGTATATAGCGAGAAGAATGCATTCCAAGTCAAAAAAAGTGAACACCGAAATTGTCATACTAACTTCTTTTCAAGCCGAATTCAACCAACACAACCTGAATCTCCCAAACAAGGAACAAAGAGATTGCTTGATACCATACAAAAATTTCTTTAGTTTGCACACCTTGTCAAACTCCAATGAGCATCAACTAGTGGTTGCTCTATATACACTTCTTGTTAAAGATCATCATGTGAAAATGCACTCTTGATATCATGTAGATAAGGCCGAAACTATACGCGGTTGCCAAAGACATCAAGAGACGATCAAATTCATAACGGAAGAAAACGTCTAAGCAAAATCAACTTCAAATGCCTAAGCATAACCTCCGCAACTTCATCGAGTTTTTAACCGCGTAAAAGACACGTCTGGATTAACAATCGTTGTGGATACCCATTTGCAACCGATTGTCTTTTATAGGCTACAAATGTCCAAGGGTCATTCTGATCAAGGGCTTCCATCTCCAATAAAAGGATTGCAAGCCACCCAAGGTGTTGATTAAAAAATGTCTACTTGGTGTTCAACCCACAAACAGTTGGGAAATCATAGATGCATGTGTCATTTGAACCCTACAAATTATGGAGCGCTTTGGGCATCAGATTCTATACTTTCAATAGTTGTTCCCGAATATAGGGAGACCCTTATGTTGCTTACATAATCGATGGCAAGAACTTTAAATCTACTCCTCTGCTCAAAAGACTCAAAGAAAGTTGTTTTCTTGACATGTTCGGTGTGTCGGAGTACAAAATTTCTTTAGTTTGCACACCTTGTCAAACTCCAATGAGCATCAACTAGTGGTTGCTCTATATACACTTCTTGTTAAAGATCATCATGTGAAAATGCACTCTTGATATCATGTAGATAAGGCCGAAACTATACGCGGTGCCAAAGACATCAAGAGACGATCAATTCATAACAAGAAAACGTCTAAGCAAAATCAACTGCAAATGCCTAAGCATAACCTCCGCAACTTCATCGAGTTTTAACCCGCGTAAAAGACACGTCTGGATTAAACATCGTTGTGGATACCCATTTGCAACCGATTGTCTTTTAGGCTACAAATGTCCAAGGGTCATTCGATCAAGGGCTTCCATCTCCAATAAAAGGATGCAAGCCACCCAAGGTGTTGATTAAAAAATGTCTACTTGGTGTTCAACCACAAACAGTTGGGAAATCATAGATGCATGTGTCATTTGAACCTACAAATATGGAGCGCTTTGGGCATCAGATTCTATACTTTCAATAGTTGTTCCCGAATATAGGGAGACCCTTATGTTGCTTACATAATCGATTGGCAAGAACTTTAAATCTACTCCTCTGCTCCAAAAGACTCAAAGAAAGTTGTTTTCTTGACATTTCGGTGTGTCGGAGTGCCTGAAAGAATATGTGTTATACCCGCAACAAGGTATTATGCTTCAAGCACAGTCCCACTAAAAGCTTGGCTCACAAACAAACACCCGTCTACATCGGGTTCAACTTCGTTTTTCATCATATTAAGGCCCTTTGTCTTATTTGTTGCCATGATTAAAGATTTTTTCTACACTTAGTTCCTCATGGGTCTTCAGATGATAGAAAACGCTCACGTGTTAGCAGTTCGGTTGCTTTTAGATCATATTTCCTGTCAGGAACATAAGAAGCGATGACTCTTGTGGTAGTGGGTTCTTCAATTTGAATCAGGCTAATGTAATGCGTGGTGAACCATGAAGAATAGCTTATGAATCCGATCTTGTATGGACTTGATTTTCCATCTAATGACAAACACATGAACCTAGATTTGGAGGCCTCCTAGTTGTATCTTTTTCATACGCCATTGTTCCTGTTTTTTGCTTCTTCTTTTTTTGAAGTCTAACAGAATGTTATCATGGAGGGAACTTAAAAAAGGGTAAGTCTTAACACATCACCTAGACTCTTAGACTCTGAAACTGGATGATGTAAATCCGGTTCGAGGTAATGGATAGATGCAAATTTGATATAACAAAATATAGACGAGTTAGTCAAGATACAAAAATCACCATTTGAGCAATTTGTTAGGCAATTCGAGAATCGAATCAAGATACAAAAGACACTTGTGTTGGGTTTGTGAAGGCTTTTAGCTTGGACCCATGTTTAGTTT
This sequence comes from Flaveria sonorensis, assembly GCA_025506505.1. NCBI lineage: Eukaryota > Viridiplantae > Streptophyta > Magnoliopsida > Asterales > Asteraceae > Flaveria > Flaveria sonorensis. The sequence goes on along the minus strand of CM046427.1, from coordinate 17,840,130 downwards.
TTTTTTTGTTCACGAGTTGTAAACCCTTTAGTCTATGTATACCGATTTCAAGTATTGTAATCTATGTACTAAGCTAATAAAGAGAAACCCTAGTTGCAGCCCGTGAACATAGGTCTCAGTGAGAGAACCACGTTAAATTCTCGTGTTGATATACTGCTCTTGGTGTCTTTGCTGCGTAATACGTAACAACTTGATCTTACTCTAGCTCTAATAAACACACCATTCAAGGATGTCACACTTGAACTAGCAATAATTATTAACCTAACTCCCAATCTAATAAGATAAATAAACATAAACAAAATTTCATCATAAAACTCTCTAGCCGATTCATGTGTGCTTATCATTGCAAATAGTGAAAAGACAATAATTACTTAATGACTCCCAGTAGCTTGTTTTTCCCAAAATAAAAGTTTTTCTTTAAAAATATCTACTAGAAAAATAAAAGGTACTACCATAAGTAGTAGAAGTACATGAAAAATCAACTAGGAAAATAAAAAAATTTAATTAGCATGGTTTTAGGTGGCAACATGGGTGGGTGAAGGTTTTATGCATTCGATCACATTGGGTGATTCCTGTGGATCAAATTGACCCAAATTTTACCCATGTAATATGGCCCATAGTGTTCCGGATTGGATCCAGGCATCCAGCTTCTCCAACAACCCGTATTTGGATAAGCGAGGTCACGGATATCAATTTCCCTAAGCATAGACTATTAAAACAATAGTTGTACATAGTTAAATATATCACATGAACACAAATATGAACAACACACCCTAATATTGAGAGGTTCAAACCATATTCATGTCGAACAGGATCCGACCCAGGTCCACAAATTGAAAAGGAAAAAAAATAAGCAGTGCCATATAGCATGCACAAGGGGATATCAGGGGTGCATCAGGGAAATGCAACGCACCAGATGTTGCAATGTACTCGGATCAGCGTGTCATGCATTATGCGCAAATTTAAAACTTAGGCTCAGTGTTGTAAACAAGTAGCACATGACACAAGTAGAATTACTAAGATGTGTGCCAACAATAAGAACGATATACTCATATATTCTACCATCTGTGTATGGGCAAAAATGGTTTAAATTTCCCTGATCCATATTTTTTGTGTTTTCCATTAATCATTCCAAGAACTTTAGCACCCCAGGCCGATTAAGTCATCATACACAGTTGTTCACTTGTTCTTTACCATAATTGTCAATAGCGAATAGCGGTAAATAGCGACAAGCCACCTATATGCTACGTTAGCGAAGCGATTAATAGCGCCAGCTATTTCGTTTTAGCGTAAGGTAGTAGAAGCTTTAAGAAATGTTTTAACTTCAATAAATAACATGTTTAGCTATAAAGTAGTATAGAATATAAGCAAACCCCCCCAAATTAGCTAAAATACTCTATTTGTGTCAATTTGTAGTAATAAAGATAAAAAATAAAAATAAATATACCACTGCAGTCGCTATATACCGCTAATTACTGATAGCGGGCCTTGACCTGTTCGCGACGTAGCGCGCTATAGCGCCCGCTACGTTCGCTATTAACAATAGGGTTCTTTACTAATTTTTTGACAAGTTGTATCGCATGCAATCCATTCAGAATAAAAACATAAATCGACCCGTTCATAAGTAAATGGTAAGAATTAATCATATATAAATGGGCATAATGACTTACCTAAACCATTATCTTGGGTAAGCATATATAAATGGGCATAATGACTTACCTAAACCATTATCTTGGGTATTTCGATAACTGTAGGAATAAGGAAATATTGCAGTGTATGGCTGAAAATGGAAATAAGAACATGTGATAGAAATTAGCACCTTTAAATGGTAATAAAAAAGACAAAATAGAAAAGAAAAAGACAGCTTACAGGGTTGCGTAGCGCCTTGTACGGAGAATCATCCAAAAAAATTGTGTTCGATTCATTATACATTCCTTTATCCCACGGAAGCTTAGGATCTTGTTTTTCCCATAACTTTTTAAGTTCTTTTAATACCAAGGCTTCTCACTATTCTCAATAGTATTAAAACCTGTGTGCGTACAGTGAAATTGATCCTGCATAAAAATTAGTTTCATCATGTTACTGAACAAATAATGACATTATAATTAACACAAAAGAAATGTGGTGGAAGTTTATAGTATTATATCATACACATAATAATAGTTAGTACATGGCCTTACCCAACAAAAAAAGCAATTGATGTTGAGGGTCAATTGCAAGAACTTAAGAACACCCTCTATATTCCTTCTGAAGAAGGTTATCACAACATCAAAAAAGTTGCATAAGGTTAAGAAAAAAGAACTGGATAAAGGATTCCTATAATGAACTACTTCCAAAAAAGTATTGGCGGCAAATAGGCATCAAGTAATTTATTTGGTAAGAGTCAAAACAGGGCATGCCATTTTATGACTGAAAAGTAAGTTTTTCAAAAAATGTGCATCAATATGATGTTTAAGTTATTTAAAAACATTTAATTCCTTGCAAAACAATTTAGGATGCGCCCAGCTTCCTTCTATCAAATTTAAATTCGACCCATTTGACCCACTATATGATAGAGTTAAAAATATAGCCTGAATCAAGCCATTCATAAGTAAATGGGTCAACTATGCCACCACTACAAACAAGTGAGAAAATTTGTTCAGTTCTTAGAGGATCCGCAAAAGGGATAAAAGTAGTAATATGATGAAATTAGAGCACCTTGTTCTTGATGTCCAAACGCCTACATTGAATTTCTCAAAGCAAAATTTTAAAAAGTCATCACAAAATGGTCTCTTAAACACTGCAACAGACAACAATAGTAAAGTTACCAATTATTTAAAACGAAAAGAGTAAAAGAACTTCAGATAAATGATCTTCAAAGCAATTTCAACCTGCTTTTGACCCTATTATTGTGTCTGGTTTGTAAGCTTCATCTGGGTCTGCTACAATATCAACAAGCAAACCATTTACGTCAAGAACAAGAAGCTTTTTTCTTACTTGAGACTGAGAGCAACCATTATCCCCACAAGAGTTATCTTCATTCTTAATTTGATCACCACATGCTTTGGTTGCATCTAACTTTGATTCTTCCATCACAATCATATTCTTGCTCTCATTGATTTCTTGCCTAAGGTCTAGTTGTTCAATTTGGGTACACTGCATCAAACTTTCATTCCCATCATAAAATGCACAATCAGGTTTGACTACCACTTTTGTATTTAAAAGTTCTTCGGAACTTGGGTCCTTCTTGGATTCAGAATGGTCCATATGATTTTCAGGCGAAATATTTCTCCTTTTGGCAGGAGGGCACTTATCCTCCATACTTCTCTCCTGAAAATACATAAGTAGCATCAAAACGTTTGTAACTCATCGTAGCAGAAAATACAATTCTCAAGATGTAAGTGTGTGATTCGATTAAAGTCTTCTTAATACTTTCATTTATTGTAACCTGAAGTAACAAGATCAAACAGTTTCGTGAAATTGATGTTGATAATTTCCCCAAGAAATACACTCTATATTGTACCCAACACAAAATTAAAAATTGAAATAACTTATGGGAAGTTGAAACAAGAGAGGCCATCACAGGAGTTAAGGAGCACATTGTCTTCCACAATTATGTTCATTACAATGTCACATGTGTCACAGATCTAAGAGAGAATTCAAAATTCTTCATCTCTAAAGGGCGAGATTTGTTGCATCTTACTTTCTACTTCACGTATTCAACATATTACAACTACACGCTAACAATACTTTCCAGATAAATGCACAAACGAGCAGAAGAACAGTAATTAACACGAGGATTCTACCCAGGGCACGAACGTTTGTCATTCAAATTACTCCGTAAATGTGCATGTGCGTGAGAAAGAATCAATTACCTAGTAAATTCAAGTCAGCAAACTTGAAAATCGACCTTCAATTGAAGCAATACGTTAGAGATTACCACAGATAAGACGATAATTGGAGAAATAAACAAGTTTCAGA